>JAVLUX010000044.1:9991274-10313774 GCA_032164185.1 Moxostoma hubbsi
AGTTAGTTGAAAAAGGCCGATAACCGATTAATCGGACAGGTACAGAAATAGAGGCTACAAGAGTCCAAGCTTATTAAAATCCCAGATGCAGCTTATTGTTTACCCAAAATCCCAATAATAACCAAAAAAAATCATGGGACTTTTAACTATAAACAAGCCCGAAACACACTGAGGACTGTTGTTTTGAAATTACATACACTTGGCTCCGTTACAAATTTTATATATTTAAATATATACCAAATTAAGACTTTTATAGCATATATATTCACAAGACGAATGGTTACGTTTATATACATATACTATAATGTATATACTGTATATATTTCACCAGAAGAGGTTTAATGAGATATAATGTTTATTCTGTACCGCGTCTCACTGTTTCTTCAGTGTCTCATGCAGGACTGGCACATTTTTAGACAATTTGTCAAGATAAAAATAACTTCAGGTTTCAAAAATGCGTGTCGACACACCTGCATTCTGTTTCATTCATTGCGCTGTGTCTAGACAGTTTTTTTGCACAGGTGACCCAAAGATTTAACATCCAGAACAAGTTCAGGCTACAAAGAGGTGACTGTTACAATTTGTAATATTATTCCATATTATTCTAAAGTTTCAGCGCTTGATAAACGGCAATGTTTATTTTTCTTATGCTCTATTGTGCCGAGGGGCCACCGTGGCTTGTATGTTTACTGTTACTGTAATGATTGTTGTATATTTTATAAATAAAGCCTTATTACAATGATGAACAATACACTGCAGCATTAGAATATAAGCTCCAGGTGAAAGTAAATAAGACTATACTACTACTGTATACAACAAATCCTCAAAGTAAAAATCAAACAAAGTAATAATAATAATACTGTATCATATTATAGTGCAATCTGGACAACAATAAATAATTGTTGGGTTATAATATTAATAAAGTAACAACTGCATTTCAAAATGTTACTGGGTCAAATAGTAGGTTTTGCACACCCTGTTCACTCACTCACACACACACACACACACACACACACAAAAGTGTTTTGTAAATATATATATATATATATATATATATATATATATATATATATATATATATATATGTGGGTAAATAAATATAGATTTTTTTATCACTGTGTTGTGGAAAAACTGGAAAGCATGCATTCATTTTCGTTAACTAAATTTTTATTTCATTAAACATTTTGAATGATTACAACGGCTGATAGAAAAAAAAATAAAAAAATAATGTTTTATAATTAATATTATAAAATTATAATATTCATATTTTAGTCATTTTTTTAGCAATTTTTTTCGAATTGAGGCGAGTTGGTCGGTTGATTGGGGCCTAAGAAATCGCAATCCCGCCCTTGTCTTCATGCACAATAAAACATCTTTTAAAAGGACAGATATGAGCGGAGACTTCATCTTATGAGTGGTCACAGTTTTATAAATGTTTTCAAATTACTGTTCATTTATTTGGAGTAAAACTTTATTATTATGGAGTGCACCACATATTGCCCATTACAACATACACCAAACTTTACTGAGTGAAACGTCCAACGGCAGCTTCCGACTGTAACATGCGCTCATAATTAACCGTGCAATTCAGCTGTCGAAACAAGCATACTTTACATATTTGATAAGCGACATTCAGTGCCAACACTTCACATTGCTTCTTAAGAGACCCTGGCAATTTGCCAATGGTAAGAGACTGTTATGGGAAGCGTTTTAAATGTTTTAACTTTGTCCTACCTGCGGAGTCGTCGTCATGTTCGGAGCTCAGGTATCCGTCACTGCGTCTGTCAGGTGTGCTGCGTCCAGATCCGTGACACCCGCGGAGCGCCGCTAAAGGAGACAGTCTCCCATCATCAGAGTCCAGATCTCGACTTATACGGACCCGGGGATTCTCCCCACGAGCGTTACTCTTTGGGTTGACGATGTTATTACGCAGGAAGTTCTCGTTCAGCTCCACGTCCTCGTACTCGTGGTCGCTGTCCTGTTCACTATTCCTTCGCTCGGCAACACATTTGTCCGGTTGAGAGACATCACGAGCGGATTCTTCCTGAACATTGGGCTTTTTCCGAGGTGGGACGAGGATGGGCTTACCTGTCTTGCTGCCTATGCTCATATCCCGGGCAAAAGGTTCATCTCCTTCTCTGCTGTCGGTCCCGTGAGGTTTTATTCTGGCATCTGGAGTGCCGTCTACTTGATCGGGCTTTGAGGGGACATCTATATTCTCCTCCGCCTTGTTCCACCACCTCTCGATGTCGTAACCTTTCTTCTTCTGCGCGATGGTCGTCTGCAGGTAAATCACCTTGAACTTCTCCTCCGACAAAGCCCGTTGTAACGCCTTCAAATTCGCTTTGCATTTCTCCAGCTCTGCCTCGATGTCCTCCAACGAGCAGAGATTTATCACGGGCACTTCGCCGTCGGGAAACTCACTCCTCCAGTGCTTCTCAAATTCCTCCTGTTCCCACATTGCGCGAGGCACGCCAATATACTCCGAGACAGTCCTAAAAATGTCTGTATTAATCTGAAACAACTGGGGCTGACCGCCTTAAATGGCTCCTTTTAAAAAAGCGAGTGATCATATTCTCCTCCACGCGCCACGAACAGCATATCTACTCGCACGAGAGATCAGTTTACAACTTGAAAAAAACTTTCGGCTTCCGCTACAAAAGAAAGTGGTGACGTCAGTAGGACACAGAGCCAATGAGATGCGCTGGATTCTGCGGGACATCTGCCAAGAATCACACATTCAGATTATCATTTAAACCCCACCTGTTGAGTAAGCATGCAATAGTTTACCAATGCACAGTTAATTTCAATGAATAACTGAATAACTGTACATGTTGAATTGCCAAATCAATGCAATAGTGCAAAATAAAGTCATAGGAAGTGAAATAACAAAAGTGCAAATAAAGTAAGCATGTAATATTAACAAATACGCAGAAATATTACTACAATATCAGTGCAGAGTACAAGTTACTTAGATAGTAACAACAGATTTAAGAAAAGGCATCAGTAATTGAGAGCAACATGTAAACAGAAAACTGAGCAGAAAATAAAGAGGACTAACAACAAGCAATAGTAAAAATGAACAAAGGCTGTTATAAATAGGGTAGACCGAGTACAGTTGTAGCACTTTTAGTTTTTTGCTGTACTAAACAAATACAGAGCAGAATTAATATGCAGTTTGCAGAGTTGGAGTCTTGATCTTGTGGTCTTGGTCTCAAGACGTCTAAAGACTATATAAAGGCGGTCTTGGTCTGGATCTGGTCTCGTTTCTCAGTGTCTTGGTCTGGGTCTCTGCTTATGGTCTTAGTCTTAGTGTATTACCAGTGCACTAAATGTGATTATCGTTTCAACTATTAGTTGGCATTTTCATTACTGAGAATTTGCAAGTTCTCTGCCTCTGAGTTCAGAATGACATAATAGCACATATGGTTGAAGTAGTAAGAGTAGTCTGGTAGTAGGTCATTCCGAACTCTGTTGTCATCATGCATGCTTTGTAAAGCACTGTCTTGTGTTTGCGTGTAAGCAGGGGTGGTGCCAGGATTTTTTTCACAGCCAGGGGGTGGGCACCGTGATCAGTCAGGGGGGGGCGTGTGTCATGTCATCCGATGGGGGGGTTTAGGGGTGGGGGTGGGGTGGTGGCTGTGAGTGAGAGGCACATGGGGGGCCAGGCTTCTGTCAGAAGGGGCCGCGAAATCTTCAGAATCAGAATGAGCTTTATTGCCAAGTATGCTTACGCTCAATGAATTTGTCTCGATGACAGGAGCTTCCCGTGTACAGCAATACAAAAAACAATACAAAAACAGCAGCAAGACATAGATAATAATAAAAAAATATTATACACATATGTACATACACACACAGACACACACATACATAGATACACATACATAGTGCAATTCTAATACAAATCTGTTATCTGTTATGTACAGTGCCAAATACAAATCTGTATGCAATTTTTTTTTCCCAGAGGAATTAAATGGCAGAAGAGGTAGATGTGTTGGATAAATATAAAAAAAAAACTAAACTGTGCATTGCACATAATTATTGTTCAATGGGGCAGTTTTAACTGTTCTTGAGATGGACCGCCTGAGGGAAAAAACTGTTCCTGTGCCTGATGGTTCTGGTGATCAGAGCTCTGAAGTGTCGGCCAGAAGGCAACAATTCAAAAAGGTAGTGGGCAGGGTGAGTGGGATCCAGAGTGATTTTACCAGCCTTTTTCCTCACTCTGGAAGTGTACAGTTCTTGAAGGGGGGGCAAGGGGCAACCAATAATCCCCTCAGCAGACCGAACTGTCCTTTGTAGTCTTCTGATGTCTGATTTCGTAGCTGCACCAAACCAGACAGTTACTGAAGTGCAGAGGACAGACTGCTAATTAGATCTGTAACAGCAGTTCCTCGTCTGGCAGAGGAAGTACAAACTCTGCTGGGCCTTTTTCACAATGGAGTCAATGTGTGTCTCCCACTTCAGGTCCTGTGAGATGGTAGTGCCCAGGATCCTGAATGACTCCAATGCTGCCACAGTGCTGTTTAGAATGGTGAGGGGGGTCAGTATTGGGGTGTTTCTCCTAAAGTCCACTATCATCTCTACCGTTTTAAGCGTGTTCAGCTCCAGGTTGTTATGATTGCACCAGACAGCCAGTCGTTCAACCTCCCTTCTGTATGCAGACTCATCGTCATCTCGGATGAGGCAGATGACAGTGGTGTCATCTGCAAACTTCAGGAGCTTGACAGAGGGTTCCTTGGTAGTCCAGTCAGAGGGGAGAACACACATCCCTGGGCACCAGTGCTGATTGTACAGGTTCTGGAAGTGAGTTTCCCCAGCCTCAATAACTACTGCCAAACTGTTAGAAAGCTGGTGATCCACTGACAGATAGACATGGGAACAGAGAGTTGGTGTAATTTGTTCTGGAGTATAGCTGGGATGATGGAATTGAAAGCCGAACTGAAGTCCACAAAAAGGGTCCTTACATACAGTATGTTCATGGTCTATCCAGGTGTTGCAAGACATGATGCAATCTCATGTTGACTGCATCATCCACAGACCTGTTTGCTCAATAAACAAATTGAAGGGGATCTAGAAAGGGTCCAGTGATGTCCTTCAGGTCTCTCAAATTAATTCATGACCTCAGACATCAGAGCGACAGGTCTATAGTCATTAAGTCCTGTGATTTGTGGTTTCATTGGGACAGGAATAATGATTGAGCATTTGAAGCAGCATGGGACTTCACACTGCTCCAGAGATCTACTGAAGATCAGTGTGAAGATGGAGGCCAGGTGGTTAGCACAGGATCGAAGACACACTGGTGAGATGCCATCTGGGCCTGAAGCCTTCCTCATCTTTTGTTTCCAAAAAAACCTGCACACATCATCTTCACAGATCTTAAGTGCAGGTTGAGTAGCAGGAGGGGGGTTGCAGGAGGTATTGATGTTTGTGTGTAGTGAAGATCAGAGTGGGTGTGGCGTGTGAGATTGGGCCCTTTGAATCTGCAGGAAAACACATTCAGGTCATCAGATAGTTGTTGGTCCACCACAGGGTTGGGTGAAGGAGTCCTGTAATTTGTGAGTTGTTTCAGGCCTCTCAACACTAATGCAGGATCGTTAGCTGAAAACTTGTTTTCCAGCTTCGCAGAGTATCTTATTTTAGCCACTCTGATTTCCCTATTCAGTGTGTTTAAATCTGTGGCACGGTGGAGGGCGGGACCGGGGCGTGATTACGCACGCCCGGTCCCGTATTAGGCTAATTAAGCCGTCAAGAGGGATAAAGGTCACTCGCGGACGGCGATGCGGGAGAGAGAGATCGTTCACGGACACACGAGTGGCCTTTATCCCTCTTGACGGCTTAATTAGCCTAATACGGGACCGGGCGTGCGTAATCACGCCCCGGTCCCGCCCTCCACCGTGTCACAAAATCTTAATGTTTGTTCTATGCTGAAACGTGGTTAGAGTGGTCGGACTTCTACGGATGCACGTTTTTTAATCTACACCAGGCCAACAGTCAGTGGATGAGTCGCTAGAAAAAGGTAAGCATAAATGTTCTTTAATTCATAATTTGACACAATATTTTGTCAGTCTATCATTGGATATCAATTTAGAGTTTAATTATTTTAACCTTCAGTGTTTTAAAAATATTCCCACTTGATAATTTTGTAATTAAATGCTCTATTTGCTCACTCCGCAGTCTTCTGTGAGGCAGCCGGTAACTAAGGTAAATTTAGATAAGTCACCATGTTGGACTCATTTCAGTTGTTGTAGATGGTCAACTTTTCCATGATCAATTTCACTCATACTTTGTAAACTTTTACTTTAGTTCGTTCATTTATCTGCCTTCCTCTTGCAAATGTTTTATGGCACTTGTGAGACTGCAGTTGTGCCATGTGCCATGCTGAATAAATTATAGCCTACACAAGGTGAATAAATGTTAAAACTGTCATTACTTTCTCGTGTTATAATTTAGGGGACAAACCTTGTAACATTTTCTGCACTAATGCTCATAGAGGTCCAACTGAGCATGGCAAATTTTGAAGTCTCATGTTATCTTTATATTATTACAATTGCATGTCTCAAAACAATATAGCATACAATTAAATACACTGTCATCTGCTGTACATATAAACTGTGCTGGGAAACAGTTGGTGTCTTTTGTGTTTTAACTAAAGGATTAAATATGAGGATTTTATGAGGACAATTAGTAGTAGGACTGTAAATAATAATGTCACTTGTACGTATTTTTCTAATTCAGAGAGACGGGTGCTATGCTTTACCCCTGTTTCATTTTCTTTATACTTCAGAAAGTAATAGTTTTTAGACAATAACATTTTTTGCATTGTTGAAACATTTCAGTTGCATTTATTTTTATTTATTTTAAGGATTGTCTTTGCAGTAAATCCACCCCAAAGAGGCTCAAATACAGAAAGCAGTGGTACATTTACATTCATAAGACTTGATTTTATTATGGAATGGCCTACTGTTGAAATGCAGCTTCACCGTGATTGATGTCATTTCTTTTGCCTTTAGTGAGGAACTCCTCAACAGATCCACATCACTAAATGATAAAAGTTTTCTCACCACTGATTACAAAATTCAAGCTTTTGTATTTAACCAGAGAGGGTTTGCAAATACATGTTGCCTGTGCACTTACTGATGCACATTAATTACTTCAGAAAAAGTAAGCCTGCTGATTATTAACCCTTAAAAGTGCAAGAACATAAAAATACCTCATAAAATTATTTATGAAAGCAAATTAATTTATTGCTATTTTCTAACATATTACATTATTTTAAAACATTGAAGTTTTTTCTTCAACATACTTCTTCAACATTTTTCTTTAACTGTTACTTTAAATTTAGATTGTGAATTGATGCCAGAGGTTTAATACAAAGTCACATGACCTCAGTATTTGCAGGGACCCTATTTTCAATCATTTTCACAGAAATTTGGCAAACTTATTCACTGCTCTGCTCCTCACTTCAGCCTCTGAAATGCTGTATCACCTACAAAACAAAAACCTTTATAAGGTTTGAAAGTCCTCATATGAGTTGTTATATTATTGGGAATACTCCTGTGACCAGATATGATTTGATACTGAAGTGGGTAATATGGCAATATTTGAACTGCACTGTAATTTTATTGCAGGTCTTCTGTTTTTCTGTGACCCCCAGTTGAAGACTGAGAACTTACAGATGCTGGCCTCAACCTGTGACAACCTGGAAAGTCATCTATTCTATGGATGTGCACAAGTAGTCGAATACTCGAGTATTTGTTCTGCAATAATAGTAAAAATACTATTTGAATTTTGCAAAGTTTTGCTTTGCTGGCCATATATACAGTGAGATGCATGTTAAATCCTGAACATTCAAACTGAAACTCGCAATAATGCCAGAATACACTGGGTGGCACTGCTGAGTGTGGACACAAGTAGATCACATTTGATAAGCAAACCGTTCTGTCAGCATGTTTAGAATTGTTGGACACCAAAAAGCGGGTTATTGCAAGAATGTGGCTTACAGCTGTATGGAGATGGAATTGTTTCATATTAACATACAAATGGAAAGAGATTCACAAATAGAATGTTGGTTCACAAATAAACTGAATGAGATCCACAAATATGGGGAGACTGGGGATAAAAGTAACCTTTTGTTTGAGCATCAGTAACTGCTAGGTCTCTTACACAATTATTAGTGTCAAATACAAAGAGTTCCGTTGTTACAATCTGCCCCACAACTGGGGTGAGTTGTAACACTAGCTGGGGATGGATGTAACAATGAGAGGTAATTTGCTAAAGTAAGATCCACACTTTACAATTTATACAAGAACTTTATTGAAGAATAAAGAAGACATTTTTTTGACCCGGCCCCGCCCTCCGCCCTTCCACAGCATGCTAGAAAAAAGGTGAAAAGTACTAAAGTACAAAAAACATAAAGTACTAAGTCATCATAAGTGGATGGTTGTAACATTTTTCATGAACTGTTACAACAATCCCCACAACAACCAGCCATTACATAGCTAACTGTTTAAGGTATGTGGGTTTAAAGTTAGCATGAATGCAAAGCATCAAATTGAACTAGAGAAACGGCTACTTCAGGTGATGTAAGTTGCAACACTGTATCTGTGCATTTTAGCACTTTTGTGTATGTTTCAGCACCCTGTTCTGACAGTGATAATTGACTCATTAGTTACTGCCATCTTATTCAGACATTTCCCCTGTGTACTGTCCATCAACTTTGAGCACTTGACTCACCTATTCCAAAACTCAATGGTTCCAGCTTCAATACAGGACACTTTTTAAAATGTGTAATATGAGATTTATTTGTCTGTTATGTTACAAAATTTAAATAAACAGTAACATTGTCTTTGGGTTGACTTAAAAATTAAACTAGTGTCATTTACTGTATAAGAATACATTGTAAAATGTAGATGCTGCTATTGAGGCTGAAATGAAAGTGAGGCTGTATTTACACACACAAACACTGGAATTGAATATTACAACTGGAGTGCTGGCATTTTGCTTGGATTTGTTGTACATGAACATCCTCATTGCATGTCATGGTGTTGTATCAGTTGTCTTGGACGGATACTCCTAGTCAAGGTAAGAGCATTCTGCACAAATGATTGGAAAAATAAAACAAGTCAATTCAAGCCAATCAGAAGTTGGAGACACAACCCATGTCTTTTGGGGGTATGTTAAGAGCCAAGATTTTTGAAACTCAAATTTTACTTTGCCCCAGACTTTATATTTTGGGTGTGGGGCGGTAATAATTTGGGATACAAATATATAAAAAAATTGGGTTCTGACTAGTATTATGATTGTATATATATATATATATATATATATATGTTGTATTATTTTATGTGACCACAGGGGTGTTCGTTGGGGGTTAGGGTGGGGTTGGCGTTTGGGGAGGGATATTAGTGGGGGTTAAAGGTTCAATGTTGATTTGGTGTGTATGTGTTTTATTTTTCTCTGTTGTGTTTTTTCTTAAGAAGAAAGTGTCCCCAGTGTTGGGAGTAACTAACTACATGTAGCGATGCTACAAGCTTAACTATATTTTTCAGTGGCTTGACAGTAGCTCAGCTGCTTATAAAACAGAGTAGCTTTTCCAGTAGCAAACTACTTTTTCCAGCAAGAAGTGATGTAGCGTGACCAAACTCTACATCATTTTGGTCAGATTATAACTAATAGCCTTCCTTATTTTGTAGAAGCCAAACTTTTTCCGGGAAAACGTCTGATGATCTGACAGCATATTTCTGTCTGCTGATCAGATTCAGGAAGTGTCGTCATTTTCTTTTGTAATGGCAGATCACAAACAAAAATAGTGAATTACCGGCATCTACTGAGAGCTTATTACAGCTCACTTGGATAAGAAGGGATTGTCTGATGGGTATGTAAAGCCAGCAACCACAGTTTGTTTACCTTTACAAGATGTACAGGGGCAGGTAAATCTGAAAATTATAAAAACACCATTTTATTTTTGTAACAAAGAATGTTTCAGACACTTTGTTCAAAATAGATCCCACAACAGCATTTTACCTTTACTATTTTAAATAAAATAATTAAAAAAGTTATTATTGAGGGATTTTGTTTCTGTTCTAAATATGTTTATTTCGCTTCTCATCATATGTGCGTTATTGGGAGCAGCGAGTGCATGATTATTATAATATTAATAAATATACAGTATAAATGTGAGCGCAGCGTAGTTCTAGCGGGAAGACTAGCAGCTGTACATCATCACACTATTAGCTGGGTAATTCCTAGCCAATCGCAGGTAAGCCATTGCTTTATAAGTCTGCTCCCAATCTATCACATTGTTGTTTCAGTGCGCTAAGATGGCAACCTCCACCACCCCACCACCACCAGTTGAGCCCCGTCCCACACAGGGGTAGGCTCCTCGCCCCTGCCTCCTATCTCCGGCAGGATATGATGGTTCCGAATCCGAGTACAACTCCCTCGGACCGCCGGACGGGGCCTACGCCAAAGAGAGACATTACTTTTCTGTTCTACATTCATCAAATAAATGGCATCATAAACCTCCCTCAAGCCTGCGTGTCTTCCCGATAGAATAATTACTATCAGCAGAACTATTTGATTTCTCCATTTCTTAGCATTTAATTAACTGTTATTTTCATGTAAAATAAATAAAATGATTGGTAAAAGAAATAATTTATGGCATATTATGCAACAATCTAGGATGACCATCTGTCCACTTTTTTTGGACCTGAACAAAACAAACAAATATTTGTAGAGCAACCTCTGTATGTGACCTGTAAAGATGGCACTTGCATGTCAATGGCAAAAAAGTCAGAAAATACAATGAGCATGAACCCAGGTGAGGGGAGAAACAAGCCCTGAGTCTTTATTCACATATTATATATATATTATATTCAAAAGAGAAGCTTGACTGTAGCTTAACTACTTCAAATTATGCGTAGCTTGTAGCTCGTCAAACAACAGTTTCAAAGTAGCTTCTCCAACACAGCAGGACACTCTACAAATGGGCAATTTTTTTTTTGTTTAACAAGACACTACACATGTTTATAACTGAGAGAAAATTATATGAACCTTAAGTCACAGCATTCCTCTGATGGCATCCATTTCTTAGAGTTTTATTTGTATGTGCTTGATTCCATGCTCATGAGAGCTCTGTGACTCTGGTCCTGCCCTGATTGAATATTTACATTTACACATCAGACGCTTTTATCCAAAGCAACCCTTATTACAGGGACAATCCCTCCGGAGCAATCTGGAGTTAAGTGCCTTGCTCAAGGGCACAATGGTGGTGGCCGTGGGTTTCGAACCAGCAACCTTCTGATTAGCAGCCCTGTGCTCTAGCCACTACGCCACCACCACTCCGAATATAGAACATGCTATGATTGGTCTGAGTAATGTGACTGTTATCTGACTGGCTTGAGTAGAGGATGGGTGGAGTCCACGTATTTGTGGATTACCTGGAACTCTCCTGCGAGAAATGTTTCAGAAGTCACAAATGCACAGCAAGCGATCCACAAATTAATGCTGGTCATGATTTGTGAGTTAAAACATACATTTGCAAATCTCATTTTATTTATTTGAGAATTTACTTTATTTTTATGAAACTCCTAACATATATTTTTAAATCTCTTTTTTATTTATTTGTGGATCTCATTAAATTTATTTGTGAACAATTTTTTTATTTGTGAATCTCTTTCTTCCATTTGTATGTTAATTAGAATCTATTCTAACACCATATATGTGGCTATGCAGAAATTGACAATAAAAATAACCTACCCTGACAAATATTCACTGGAGAAAAATGTGTGACAACTAGCCCTAAATGAATCTTATATGTTTAACTTAGTTTGATGGTAGTGTTTATTGGGAATTGGTAGATGTCAGTGAATCTTGTGGCATGGCAAGGCTTTTTAAAGCTATGAGTGGAGGTCACTCAGCTGTCAGTGTCACCAGAATGAGATAATCAATTTTTGCATCACTATAATTAGTGGATATTGGCATAATTCTGCTCTACATGCATTGTATGTGGTGTTTTCTGACTAGTAAGATGTTTTTGCAGATTCTTGCATAATGTTACTGCAGCATGTCATTGATTATTGACATGTTATTACATAGTATAATAATATGTTTGAAGACCACAGCCATTCATGTATACACTGAACATAATAAGATTTAAATTATTCTATCCTAAAGTACATTTCTGGCAGCCTTTTATGCACCAGTTGGATCTAATTCACGGTTGAATCGAGTATGCAGAGCTGTCAGTGCCCACTTTTCATTTAAATTCCACTTCACACCCAGATGTCAATACCATTAGCAGAGCGAGAGAGGACAAATTCAATATGGGTATCATTGTGTCACTAGAGAACTGGAATGGCCGGACTCCAGCAGTTCTATGAGAAACTAAAGATGATAGATGTGTGTAGTGATAGCCCCAGATCACATCTGACAGGGGAGGGGCCAGACGGCTCTACTGTATGGATAAATCAACTTTAGATAGAGTTTGAGGAGCTTGGGAGTAGACCAAATGCTGTATAGCTTTTTCTTTTTAGAAATAATTATAACTCTCTAAATCTCTGCATCTGGGGCATGGTGAGTTAGCCCATTCAAACACACAAAAAAGTTTTTTATGTGTGCTCATGCATTAGGCCTGGACATCCAGTAAATACAGACTTATTTATACAGCTAGAAATCGTGTTTAATAACTCATGAGTTTTTGAATTCTTTAGTCCCATTCTGTGGTGAGATTCAACACCAGACCTTGTAGAGTGTATTTGTGTGGGACTTTCTGTGGTTTAACACTATTTAATTGAATGTTTATTTATTTATTTTACCAGGTTAAAGGAATAGTTCAAATTCTCTCCTCATTTACTCACAATTCTGCCACATGATATGATGCATGGATTAACTGTCTTAAGTTATCACTTATACCACGTATTTTATATTTCTTACCCTGTTGGGCATAAACCTCACAAAATATTTCTTACATTTATGCTTAAAACAAGAAGCAGCAATCTGCCACTGGGGTGAGAAAAATAACCGACTAAAATAAAAATAAAAGTCTTCAAATTTGACAGTTTTGCTTCTAAAGGCAATGAATTTATTGGAGTGAAAAAAAGACAAAATGCTGATTAAGAACAAAAATAATTTATTTATTTTATTTAGTCATTTTTTACAGTAAGAAAAAAAACGCTTGTTTTCTGTGAATCATTGAATGTGGGAATAAAATCAGTGAGAGTAAGATAGTTATCATGAACAGATTTGGCTAGGAAAGTGGAAGAATCTTGAATTTCATTAGAAACAGGTAATGAGCACATTTACTGAAACTAATGCTGTCATACCTCTGAAAGGCAGAACGCTTGTCTCATCCTCTCTACAGCTGATGCTACAGGCTCAAACTGTATCAACTATCAGTGGGGTGTATACTCTAGCATTACTGTTCATTATCCAATCATTCTTTTCTTCATACCAAACAATTATTAACCCAATATGCTACAGTTAGTTCCAGTCCTCGAATCTGACTGGACAAGAGACGTTCCTTGAGTGCTGATGTCTCAGAACAGCAGTACATTTACATTTACATTTATGCATTTGGCAGATGCTTTTATACAAAGCGACTTACAGTGCATTTATTACAAGGACAATCCCCCCCGGAGCAACCTGAAGTTAAGTGCCTTGCTCAAGGACACAGAGTGGCACACAGTGGCAGCTGTAGGGATCAAACCTACAACCTTCTGCTTAACAGTTATGTGCTTTAGCCTACTACACCACCACCACTCCGTAGTCAGACGCTTCACTGTTTGTATCCCTTTTGTTTGCTTTTGACGCTTTTGTTCACGGCATTCTAAACTAAAGTGTAAGAGCAGCGCAGATGTGTAAAAAGCTAGATATGTTTTTTCATTTTCCTAGTGACTTTAGCCAGCAGTGGCGCAAAGACCATTTTTGTGTGTTATGAGCGAACTGATGTTTCATTTCAGTCAGCACTGCCAGTCAGTGAGCGGTTTCTTTGAAGTCATCGGAAATTGCTTCTCACTCGGATTTACAACTAGACTACAACTGGGAAATACAGCTTCAGCATTAAGGCATACCACAGCTGAAATGCTGTCTGTTCGTGCTCCAGCTGTCAATCACGCAAACTTCCCGAAGTAGCTGCAATATTTTCCAGTGAATGCGTAAATACTGCTCATGACATACATGTGGGAAGTGAGACAAAGCGCACTGATATATTGCTGCGCTGACTTAAAAACACCATGTTCCATAACTATTATAAGAGGACAATATGTGAAAGAATTCAAAATTCTCAGGCTCTGGAGACATTAAGAACACTTACATGCTCAAGTTGATACCCCAGACAGGGCCGCAGATCAGAGACTCGGTTTGGAGGCAGGAGATGTTCAGCAGCAAATCTCGAGCATGTTGGCAATGCTGGCGAAGGTCGTAGCTGTCTAAGAGGATCTTGCTGTAATATGTCGATCGATCACTGCCATGGAGACGAAATTCTTTGAGTTGGTTACAACTCATCATATACTTAATGTATATGATGATTTCATCTAAATAGGAGAATCTTATCCAGGAGGTGCTGGAATGTGGCGGATGCCCCGAACATACTGAACAGAAGAGTGAGGAATTAGTCTCATCCGAGCGGTGTGGAAAATGCAGTTTTCTCTCTGGATAATGGAGTTATGGGGATCTGCCAATATCCTTTTCTTAAATCCATAATAAAATAAAATTTAATTGAATAAAATTTTATAAAATTGAGCCGCACCCAACTGATCGAGCAGTTTGTCAAATCGGGGCATTGGGTATGCTTCAGGAAAACAGAAATTTAGAACCATATTGACTTTCTGGTAATCTACACAAAATCGGACTGACCCATCACTCTTAGGTATAAGAACAAACGGGCTGGCCCAAACGCTGTGCGATTCTTCCATTACCCCCATCTCGAGCATTGCCTCCAATTCATCCCGAATCACTTTTTTCTTATGTTCAGGCAAGTGGTATGGCCAACTACGCACTACCACTTGATATGGTGTTGTATGAGGTTAGTACAACAAATTATTTTTGCAATTTGGCCACCCCTGCGAGCTGGGACGGTGAGAGGTGGTCTCCACAAGGGACCAGGGTGAATGGATCGGTTTTGGACTTCACCAACGGCCCGAGCTCTGCCCCCTCCTGAACTACCATTGCCATGGACATGGGGACTGCCTCTCTCCATAATTTAAGGAGGTTGAGTTGGCAAATTTTCAAATTCCAATATCTGGGCACCACTAATATAGAGCCGGCTATTTGTCTCTTGAGCTTGGAGCAAATTTTCATGTGACAACCGACCCAGTGTGTGTAGCTTTGCTCGAAGATCATTTAATTTTTACTTTGGGAAGGTCCTTCCTCCCACACCTCCCATATGATGTCAAGCACCCCACGGGGCCAATGTCCATACAGGAGCTCCAAGGTGGAAAACCCTGTGGAGGCTTGTAGGCCTCCCTGACTGCAAATAATAGGGGTTCTAGCCATTTGTCCCAATTACTAGCATCCTCGTGTATGAACTTCCAAATCAAATTTTTTATGGTTCGTGTCACTAGCCCATCAGCTTGTGGGTGATAAACAGTGGTGCGAATCGATTGAATCCCCAGCAATTCATAAAATTCACACAGTGTACATGACATTAAAGTCTGGTTTGGTTAAAGTCTGCCTTGGTCGGTGAGAATTTCCTTCAGAATCCCCACCCGAGAGATCATTTTTAAGAGTGCCTCTGCAACACTGTGTTCTGGGATGTTGTGTAAAGGCAACGCTTCCAGATATCGCGTTGAATAATCAACCAGGACTTATACAAACCGATATCCACTTGCTAACCGCTCTAATGGCCCGACATGGTCAATACCAATTCTTTCAAAGGGGGTCGCAATCAATGGTAATGGCCACAATGGCGCCCTTGTTGTGGATTCACCAACTGACATTCCTGCAAATGCCTGGCCAATAAAAGCAGCTCATTAAATGGTGCAGTGTTCTCTCGTGACTCGCCATCGGATTACGGCGAGCCTCCTGGACAAGTGTTTACCGACGGCTCCTCAAGAAGAATAACTGAGTTGTATTTTCATGCGTTTGAGTGTCCTGCGTCACTTGATCCTGCCGGTCCATAATCAAATTCAAAAATTCGGATATGTGATGGCAACAACAGGCTGGCACAGCTGGCCATCGATTACTCTCACTTGTTCAAATGCGTGCCTAAGTGTTTCATCACATGACTGCTCTAGAGGGAAATCCCCCTCCGGGAATACCGCAGGATTCCACTCCTGCATCATCCTGACGCTGAGAAGACATGCCATCACAGCTCCGCCTCCCCAGCCATTGCTTCACACATCACAACGAGACAGGACCCCGACCAATTGGTCCCCAAAATTAGTGTTTAGTGTTATTAATTACTAGGCGATGGCCCTTACTGCTTCCTCTCTTCCCAGTGACAGACACATGACCACATCCCACTCCACACAAGGCTATAGACTATATAGTGTCTATATTACAAAAATGAGATTGTATATTATATTGTATATAAATAAATATCAGTTCTTAAAGTTCTATAGTAACATCACAGGAATGCAACAATTAGCTAGTCAACTTCCTGTTTTTAAAGTGTCTGGCAAAGATTCACATTAATTACAAACGTTATATAACATTAAATCAGCCCTGTTATATATGTGAAGATAGCAACAAATAAAGTAATAATGACTTCCATGTCTCTTGATGAAGCCTTGTTTCTCTTGAAGAACAGGTGAGTTTGTTATGGTTCTTCATAATAAAAGGGAACCAATCACAAATAACTTCCAGGAAAAGGGAATAACCAATGATATTTGAGGTTACACACAAACAGCAAGAGCCCATCCCATGACTGACAAAATTAAAAATTGTTCACGCAAGCAAAGGTTGAAGAATGATTTTGCTCACAACAAAGGTTTCTTCGCAAGCGAAAGCTTGTATTGCATGCGCAGGAGATTTTATGCATCCAAGGGTTTAAAACAAGAGCACACGTTCTATTTCCTCACTATCTTTTGTGCGTGCGGGCTTCAATAATACGTGCAGATTATTGCCATTTATTTGCGGCCATACTCTTGCACATGTGATATTGCTTAATTATTCAAGTTACGCCAAAACCACCAGGCAGAATCCATTAAACTGGCATCACACCGAAATGACCATCTGGTTGAACTGCGATGCACCTCACTGATCTCTGCCTGCATCACCTCAGTCTAATGATGGTCTACACTCTTAAAATGGAATACATAGACTAACAATTAATTGCCAACAAAACCCTTCATCAGCCAAGTAACAAAGGTCAATGCATCTATGTAAACTTCTGCAGTTAATCCAGGCTGAACTTGAAAGACATTAGTCATTAATCTTACAGTTCAAACAAAATCTTTGTTTAAACACTGGCCCATCACACTTACTTTGTTTACTAATCTTAAACCGTGACATGCACTGCACATAAGTAATATTCATGATGTTAGCCAGAGGGGAACTGGCCCGCACAGTGAGTCTGGTTTCTCCCAAAGTAATTTTTCTCCATTAACAAACATATTATGGAGTTTTGTGTTCCTTGACACAGCCTCCTTCAGATTTCTCTGGGTTATAAATCCAATAATTATTTAATTTTTTTTTTTTTTTTTGACACAATTTACAATCATATTTAATCAAACTACACAATGATCACTGTAAGACATTATAGATATTCTGGTGAAAAGCGCTACTAATTCTTTGTAGAACTTCGAGGTCATTTGACTAAAAGCTTATTCAACTCCTGGCAATCAGCAACAAGTGGTTAATGCATAAACTTGTTCAGTTACCATGGTGATTTGCATATGAAAACCACTTTCCAATAGATAGATACATGTGAATGCATGATGCACATAATTTTCATACATTTCTATGTCCTATGAGTAAGCACTATACAAATGAGAATGAATCACTTGTAACTTCAGCCTGTATTTACACAGGTTGAGAGTGATTTCACAAAGATTTAGATGCCCAATCTGCCCAATCATTCCTAGCTTAGTGTGAAGGTAAAATCGTGCTTGAAAATGTCATTTTAATTTGATCTCTGATGAAAACATTTCTATTGCTGTTTTCCTCATGTAAGCCAATGTGGGAAAGAAGACCAATTTAGGGATCTCAGAACAGGTGGAACTGGAAGTGCTTTTTATATGTTGTTTCCACTTGGCAAATGCAGGATAGGTAGTTATTATTTTTTAAATGTTTAATCAATTTTAAGGTGTTGCCCTCCAGTGTTCAATATGTACAACAAAAACACTGAGCATCCAAGATCCATTTGATCCAGTACATACCATACAGGATCTGTTTAAATAAAAAGTGCAAAGTAGATTTAATAAAGATAAACATTTTTATTATTATATTTTCTAAAGAGACATAATAGAGATATATCCTGGTTTTATATGAATTAAATGATTTACTCCAAGTCAAATAAAGACTATAAAGGACTTGATGTAATACAAACACATTGTGGCAATGCCTATTCCATTACATTAGGATACATTATTTTCCACATTTTGACAACACTGAACTTTATCAGTCAATACTCAACACCAATTGGACCTTCAGAACGTCACATAACACAGTGTTTTGACATCTGGCTAGAATCATTTGTTACATTTATTTGAAAAATAATCTAGACACTTCTTGAATTCAATTTAAAATAAATTAAGAATGTCTGTCCACATAAAACGAATACATTATTGCATAGATAAATGTGTTATTTTGTTAAAAAACACACTATTACAAAATATAATACACTCTAATTGGCCTTTCAACAGTTTACACAAGTCAAATACATCACAATACAAAACAGTGGAAACATCATACATTTTCTCACAAATAAGATCATAATTCTGTCAGACAAATACTTTCAGTGCCTGCTGATCTTTTAAAAAAAAAAAAACATACAGCAATCTATAAATTCGGCAGCATGTTATTCAGTATAAACACATCTATTGATAAACATTGTTTAAGCAATGCTTACTGTGTATTCCTGTATTATCCTACTGGATGTTAATGTCATTTTCACACTGTTCTATTAAGGCAAATATGAGTTGTGCCACTGAAATGAGGATAAAATCAGGTCATACAAACAGCACAAAATACAAGGAGTTCAGACAGATGAGTCATTTTTTGTGACGCATGACATATAAACAGTGCTGAGAGGTTCCTTTATTTTTAAGGCGTTTTTCAGGTCAGTATTTGAGTCAACAGTGTGTTGAATCACAGGCTAGATTGCAGTAAAGACTGTTCCTGAGATGTGCATTTTTCATTACATGAAGAATTACAAAATTCTTCATTACATGTAATGAATGGAGTATGTATTGATATTATCAAACATATTTCAGTACAAAACAACAAATCTGTTTGTTGTTATTTAAAAAAAATTGAAAATACAGATCTTAAAAACAAATAGTTTTTTTTTTTTTTGAGTCTTTAAATGAGGGAATTGTCATGTTTTCATATGTTGCATTCACAATACAAGTGAAAAACGAGAATTTGAATTTGATAGTATTTTGTGGGAGTCATAGGACATTTTAAAAGAGAAATATGTGTAATTAACTTTGTTCCATGACTGTTTTCCTGATAGCATTTGCAGCTAGTATTTCCCTACAGGTGGTAATGAACGCCTGCCGTTTCTCGTAATAGGCAGCCTCATTAATAAATGTGGGGTACACAGTGCTGGCACCTTCGTAAAGGATTGTTTTCCCATCAAAAGTTAGGAACACAGGGTCACCCCGGTTCAAAGGCTCCCAGTCACAGTCCTACACACACACAGAGAGAGAGAGAGAGAGAGAGAGAGAGAGAGAGAGAGCGTGCATGTGAGCGAGAGAGTGAGCGAGAAAGGAACATTACTGTTGAAAATAAGTGAAGCCTGGAAACCAAAACAGCCACACCTAACAGGTGAATCATAAGACCTCTTCCCTTTCTTTCTGTTCCACTCATAAAATGCAACTTTCGTACTTGAGGACTTTCAAAACAAACAAACATTTTTACAGAATATTCTAAACTGGCCCCACTGGCTTACCTGCAGATGAGGATGCACCATAGCTGTGATGTTGCCATTGGTGTCTCTGGGGTAGTCCATTCTCTCATGAGTTTTGAACACCTCCACTGTACATGGAGGAAACTCAACACCTACAACACACAAACCAAAACATGCAGCCCATGGGTCAATGAATGGATATATTATATCAATCAGCTGGAGAGTTATAAAAGCAAACTATTTAAGTAAATAAACACCTATCTGTCAGCTTCACTCTTTCTACTTTTTTACCCATCCTTTACTTTGTCTCCAAAGAAATATGTAAAGTATTCTAGCACTCAAAGCAATAAACATTTGGCATTGTGAGGGTGTCAGGATCTCACTATATTTCTGTACATTTCTTTCTTAAGTTAAATAGATGTTGTTGCTCACAGATCAACTTAGTTAAAAATACATATGAACTTTGTTTTATGGTAACTCTGTATCAGAATAGAATTGCAGTAATTCATTCCTTGTTGGAAATTTGATAGATAGTGGCATCAACTATATTATTGAAGTTAATCATTTATTTGTAAGTGTTAATAGCAATATAATTGTAGTTATGCATTATGCAATTATAATTTATGCTTTATGTGTTCAGATGAAATGAACATGATATAAAGGGCTAGAAAAAGAGTGCAAAATTGTATCTAACATTGAGATTGAACCAAACTAAAATCCATAATCCATAATCCTAAAATTATAAACAATTTGTTTTTGAGGAGTTCAGTGTATAAATGTATCAGTTCATACAAATAAAAAAAAACATTCATTTAATTAGGGGGAGAAACCATTGCTTTTTAAGATAAACTAGTTTTTTGACCACTTCCATTGTAGCTGTCTTATGGCAACATTTCCCAGATTGTTCCCTTTTTACATCAAAAAACATTTTGTCAAATTTTTAAATGGAAAAATACTCCATTATTAAAACATAATGCATACCATAAACTGTTAAAACCATTTAATCTAGCATAATTTGATTTATAGGAATCATATCTTGATTCATTACTTATTTTGCTAATATTCCAAATAAGGGTGGCATCAGTTATTAGGGTATTCATTTTTCTGCCAAAGAGTATAGATCATTGATGTCAGCTTGTGTTGATATGTGATGGCTCCAGCATCACTCAATCCATAATCAATGGTTTTCATAATGTCATATCTCTTTTTTTTTTTTTTTCTGTTAACATGGTCCTAACATGGTAAAACACTAGCTAACGGAAAACTAGTTTAAGTGCTCACAATGAGACCACAACGCCCCACCGCACAACGTGATACTACAAAACCCAGCAAGCTACTAATGGAATGGAACCTTCCAAAAACCAACAAGTATTCAAGTCACAAAACTTAGAAAAAAGAAGAGGAACTAGCAGCACCTGTCCAGCTCTTGGCTTCTGAAACATGCTAAATGTGAGACAAAGAAACATTTATTTATGTCAGGCGGAGTACTGTACATGATTTAGTTTTTTTCAAATGCCAAAAGAACTATTATTTTAAACTGGCTGAAATACCATGTCAAATAGTTTATATTTAAATCAGTGTATGCTGACTCAGTGACCCAAGAGTGTAACTTTAAATGCCACATGCTTTCGTGGTAGAGAATTAGATGGCCACGGGGCTAAGAAGAAAAAGCTACGTGCACTCTGGAGTTATGTAAACACGAATCATCTATAAATGAATATCCAGCTTTATATGAGAATGCATTATTCAAATGTGTTATTTTAATTTAATTAGTTTCTCAATGTGTTGGAAAAACATGGAAAACACACCATTATGGTTTCATGTCATCATTGCACATGATTACTGTTGGTTTATATTATAATAAAAAGGGAAATAATCTCATTCTTGCCATCCCTGTTGACTTTTGAATCCTGTTATAGGAACACAATCCAGGTTCTGGTGTAGAAGGCGTGCTTTAATCTATGATTAACCTCACCACTATTGAAGATCTCAAGGAAGTCAAGTGCATGCTTCAGTATTGTCCTCATGGACTCAAACACATTACTCCTCAAAACTCCCTGTGGCTGTGGGCCCACCTCAAGACCTGCAAAGCACAGAAACAAATGGGTTTTTTAAATGGGTTTTACAGTAAATCAAATGGGTTTTAAAGACAATGTGAACATTTAATTTTTCTTAATACATGTTCCTAGTTTTATTGTGTACGATTAATCTGTGCATATTATTCCAAAGAAAAAATTACTCATAATCATAATTGTCACCAAGTCCTCTTATTTTTCAACCCCTCCAACGACCTGCCATATAAAGACCATAGCTGCCCCCGAATTGGCATACTGTCAGAGTGTACAACATTTGATGAGGAACTTAATTTTTCAGCCACTATCCCTTTAAGTTCGGATGGGCCCGCAAGAAAAGAAATATATTGTCAAACTATTAATAACTACAGTCTTGAACAACACAAAATAGGTATCAGTTTAAAGCTTAGAAGTTGTACTTTACACTGAATGTAGGCATTATGACCAAAACTGAAGAAGTGCTTTAATATATGCAGACAAATCAGAAGTGTTCTGTTCTGATAATATATGAAAAATTTTGCACTGTACATATTGTTGCAAAAACATCAATGTCATCAAATAGCCATGTGTCATATGTTGTTGGAAAGCTTGCAAAGAGTAGAATATAACCAACCTTGTTTTACTCACAGACAAAAATATAGTGAGTAATACCAAATTATATGTCTTTGACAATTACATTTAATGTGACAAGTGTTGCATATGTGCAACGTTTTTACTTATAACTTCATGAAAAATAAGCAGAACTTGAAATATCACAGACCATTACTTAGAGGAGGTAATTATCTTTCAGTCAAGCCCACACACAATCATAATCAGATGCAGAGATCATTAGATAATTGACAAAATCACAATGTGCACACAGCATCTGGCATCTTGCTATCTGGCTAAACCAATTGGATTGGTTCAGATTGGTGCAAAAATCATCCATATTTGGGCAGAGAGACATGTGATTGGTGACTTTTACATATAGCCACCAGGAGAAGGCGCCAAAAACATGACACAGACTCGATGACTGAAATGGTACAGAATGAAACCCTTTCTGTGAAATCTTATTACTAAAATCATGTTTGCATGCTATGAAAAACTTTAGTTGTTGGGTTTGCATGTGTAATTAGTTCTTATGTACAATTATTATGTTTTAATTGTTTGGAGCGGCTTGGAAATGTTTTTTGTACACTTGAATAAATTATTTTTGTAATGCTTTAACTTTTGATTGTTTTGTTGAATCAAAACAAAATGTTTACATTTACATTTATGCATTTGGCAGACGCTTTTATCCAAAGCGACTTACAGAGCCCTTATTACAGGGACAATCCCCCCGGAGCAACCTGGAGTTAAGTGCCTTGCTCAAGGCACAATGGTGGTGGCCATGGGGTTCGAACCAGCGACCTTCTGATTAGCAGCCCTGTGCTTTTTTTTTAAACTCAGTGTTTTGAATATGACGTCTCCGCAGCTCACGTGGTATTACGGGAGAGTAAAGTGTCCATTATGAATGCTGAGGAGTCGGACATTCACTACTTAAAGCCCGATGTGGCCCCTTTACCAAAATAGTTGCCCACCTCTGATCTAGATCCCTACAGTATTATCTGTGGAGCGGTGTATGCTTTAAATAAAAATAACGTCTTATATAATCCCTGGTTATCCACTTCTTGGCATTTTTTTTTTCAAAATATACAGTGCATCCAGAAAGTTTTCACAGCGTTTCACTTTTTCCACATTTTGTTATGTTACAGCCTTTTTCCAAAATGGATTAAATTCATTATTTTACTCAAAATTCTACAAGCAATATCCCATAATGACAACGTGAAAGAAGTTTGTTTGAAATCTTTGCAAATGTATTACAAATAAAAAACGAAAAAATTACATGTACATAAGTATTCACAGCCTTTGCCATGACACTCAAAATTGAGCTTAGGTGCATCCTGTTTCCACTGATCATCCTTGAGATGTTCAACTTGATTGGAGTCCACCTGTGGTAAATTCAGTTGATTGGACATGATTTGGAAAGGCACACACCTGTCTATATAAGGTCCCACAGTTAACAGTGCATGTCAGAGCACAAACCAAGCCATGAAGTGCAAGGAATTGTCTGTAGACCTCCGAGACAGGATTGTATCGAGGCACAGATCTGGGGAAGGGTACAGACAACTTTCTGCAGCATTGAAGGTCCCAATGAGCACAGTAGCCTCCATCATCCGTAAATGGAAGAAGTTTGGAACCACCGCCGCCTGGCCAATCTGAGCGATCGGGGGAGAAGGACCTTAGTCAGGGAGGTGACCAAGAACCCGATGGTCACTCTGACAGAGCTCCAGCGTTTCTCTGTGGAGAGAAGAGAACCTTCCAGAAGAACAACCATCTCTGCAGCACTCCACCAATCAGGCCTGTATGTTAGTGTGGCCAGACGGAAGCCACTCCTCAGTAAAAGGCACACGACAGCCCGCCTGGAGTTTGCCAAAAGGCACCTTAAGGACTCTCAGAACATGAGAAACCAAATTCTCTGGTCTGATGAAGCAAAGATTGATCTCTTTGGCCTGAATGACAAACGTCATGTCTGGAGGAAACCAGGCACCGCTCATCACCTGGCCAATACCATCCCTACAGTGAAGCATGGTGGTGGCAGCATCATGCTGTGGGGATGTTTTTCAGCGGCAGGAACTGGGAGACTAGTCAGGATCGAGGGAAAGATGAATGCAGCAATGTACAGAGACATCCTTGATGAAAACCAACTCCGAGCGCTCTGGACCTCAGACTGGGGCGAAGGTTCATCTTCCAACAGGGCAACGACCCTAAGCACACAGCCAAGATAACAAAGGATTGGCTACGGGACAACTCTGTGAATGTCCTTGAGTGGCCCAGCCAGAGCCCAGACTTGAACCCGATTGAACATCTCTGGAGAGATCTAAAATGTCTGTGCATCGACGCTCCCCATCCAACCTGATGGAGCTTGAGAGGTCCTGCAAAGAAGAATGGGAGATACTGCCCAAAAATAAGTGTGCCAAGCTTGTAGCATCATACTCAAAAAGACTTGAGGCTGTAATTGGTGCCAAAGGTGCTTCAATAAAGTAAGTAAGCAAATGCTGTGATTACTTAAGTACATGTGATTTTTTTTATTTTATTTTATTTATTTTTTTAATAAATTTGCAAAGATTTCAAACAAACTTCTTTCACATTGTCATTATGGGGTTTTGTTTGTAGAATTTTGAGGAAAATAATGAATTTAATCCATTTTGGAACATGGTAACAACAAAATGTAGAAAAAATGAAGCGCTGTGAATACTTTCCAGATGCACTGTATATTTATTGAGCTGTCCAGTTTAAAAAAATACAAAACACAACAAACAACATAACAAACAGCTCAGTAACAGTTACAGTTAACTCAATTTAATTAGTCCATCAAGGTAAATACTTACAATACAATAAGTTAAACAAGATATTGTGCACATTGTGTACCCGCTTGGGGTCTATTTATGTAGGATACCCTTCCACAAAATTGTTGAGAGACTGGTCCCCAGGGTATTGATATAGGGCTTCCAAATGCTATAAAACTGATCTGGCTGACCGTTGAGTGCCCAAGTTAATTATTCAAGTGGCATTACCGCCATCAAAATCAAAAGATTCTTATCATTGATCCATCTCAATTAAATGTTCTTTCTAGTAGCAAAAGTGAGTATATTACAGTATCTCACAAAAGTGAGTACACCCCTCACATTTTTGTAAATATTTGATTATATCTTTTCACGTGACAACACTGAAGAAATTACACTTTGCTACAATGTAAAGTAGTGAGTGTACAGCTTGTATAACAGTGTAAATTTGCGGTCCCCTAAAAATAACTCAACACACAGCCATTAATGTCTAAACCACTAGCAACAAAAATAAGTACACCCCTAAGTGAAAATGTCCAAATTGGGCCCAAAGAGTCAATATTTTGTGTGACCACCATTATTTTCCAGCACTGCTTTAACCCTCTTGGGCATGGAGTTCACCAGAGCTACACCGGTTGCCATTGGAGTCCTCTTCCACTCCTCCATGACGACATCACAGAGCCGGTGGATGTTAGAGACCTTGTGCTCCTCTACCTTCCGTTTGAGGATGCCCCACAGATGCTCAATAGGGTTTAGGTCTGGAGACATGCTTGGTCAGTCCTTCACCCTCAGCTTCTTTAGCTAGACAGTGGTCAGCTTGGAGGTGTGTTTGGGGTCGTTATCATGCCCTGTGGCCCAGTCTCCGAAGGGAGGGGATCATGCTCTGCTTCAGTATGTCACAGTACATGTTGGCATTCATGGTTCCCTCAATGAACTGTAGCTCCCCAGTGCCGGCACCACTCATGCAGCTCCAGACCATGACACTCCCACCACCATGCCTGACTGTAGGCAAGACATACTTGTCTTTGTACTCCTCACCTGGTTGCCTCTACACACCATCTAAACCAAATAATTTTATGGTCTCATCAGACCACAGGACATGGTTCCAGTAATCCATGTCCTTAGTCTGCTTGTCTTCAGCAAACTGTTTGCTGGCTTTCTTGTGCATCATCTTTAGAAGAGGCTTCCTTCTGGGACGACAGCCATGCAGACCAATTTGATCCAGTATGCGCCGTATGGTCTGAGCACTAACAGGCTGACCCCTCCACCCCTTCAACCTCTGCTCCAATGCTGGCAGCACTCATAAGTCTATTTCCCAAAGACAACCTCTGGATATGACGCTGAGCACGTGCACTCAACTTCTTTGGTCGACCATGGCGAGGCCTGTTCTGAGCGGAACCTGTCCTGTTAAACCGCTATATGGTCTTGGCCACCTTGCTGCAGCTCAGTGTCAGGGTCTTGCAATCTTCTTATAGCCTAGGCCATCTTTATGTAGAGCAACAATTATTTTTTCAGATCCTCAGAGAGTTCTTTGCCATGAGGTGCCATGTTGAACTTCCAGTGACCAGTATGAGGGAGAGTGAGAGCGATGACACCAAATTTAACACACCTGCTCCCCATTCACACCTGAGACCTTGTAACACTAATGAGTCACATGACACCAGGGAGGGAAAATGGCTAATTGGGACGAATTTGGACATTTTCACTTTCGGGTGTACTCACTTTTGTTGCCAGCGGTTTAGACATTAATGGCTGTGTGTTGAGTTATTTTGAGGGGACAGGAAATTTACACTATTATACAAGCTGTACAGTCACTACTTTACATTGTAAGTGTCATTTCTTCAGTGTTGTCACATGAAAAGATATAATAAAATATTTACAAAAATGTGAGGGATGTACTCACTTTTGTGAGATACTGTATACAGTCTTTTTTTCCCTTGACGAAATTATAGTACTGTCTGGTTGACCCAGAATCAGAAACAAAGGATTAAAATCAAGCTTTGTCTCTAAAATAATGCTAATTTCCAAAACTATCTTAGCCCAATATATTTGCAGCTTATGACATGACCAAAGACAACGAGTAAGGGTACCAATCTGAGGTATTTTTCATAATATAGTTCCTAATATGTTAAAATCGAAAGATTTGTACTTGAGCCAGCACTAAAGAAAACATGTCCACCTCATATCTTCCCAAATTGTTCAGCTTCCTGCAGGTAAAGATACATTTCTTGAAGAAATACTTATCATATTTCTTATGCTTAAGAAGAGAAATAACCTTCCTTCTTTTTGTGGGGTGCCAAAAACCCATTCACATTCCACATGGAGAGAGTCAATCCACTCATATTAACATTTGAAAAAATAGATTGTGTGTCAAAAACAAGATTATTAAGACTATATTCCAACATTAGTGCATTCCTCAAAACACAAACATCCCTCACAACCAAAAAACAGAAAAAAGAAAAACATGCGCATTAACCCAGAGCACGACAGCGCCAACTGGCATCCATCCCTCCATACTCAAACAGTCCATGCACGCCTAAGAGAATCCCAGTGACAACTTTGCCATCAGATTACTCAATTCACTTGCTGTGGGCATGTGAATGTTTTACGGCCATCCTTAGCATCCATTCTCAATTTGGCCAGGAATATCTGTGCAAAAAGCGACCATCCATCTATGTAAAAAGTTTATTGCGTTCCTTGATTTGATCACATTTCTCTCATCGAATTTGCAAAATCTGGTAACAAGAAAATGCTGTGATTTTTCCAAGAAAGCCTTCCTTTACTCCTTGCCTCATGTTACACAAGATCTTTATCAGATAATCTCAGAAATTTGGCCACAATTGATTGGGGGTCTGTCGTTCTAGTCCCTAAGAATGATGGGTCAGTGCCAATGCCTCGTATTGATGAGTTACTTGATCGGTTGGGCACAGCACAATTTTACTTGGCCACTACCAGCCATCTGACTGAGTGGCATATCTGGTCCAGTGGATGGAGCAGTGTCAACAGGCATTTATGCTGGTGAAAGCAGCACTTTGTGGTGGACCACTTTTGTATTCACCTGATTTTGCTCTCCCTTTCATTTTACAGATGGATGCTTCAGACAGGGGGTTGAAGGAATGGTTGGTGCTGTACATTAGTCACACCATTGAAAAAGAGTGTCATGCCATCAAGTGGGCCATCCTCACTCTCCGGTACTACCTGTTGGGGTGTGCCTTCACCCTCTGTTAGATCACGCCCTGTTCCAATGGCTCCACCACAAGAAAGATGCCAACGTACAGATCACACGGTGGTATCTGGCTCTTCAGCCGTTTAAGTTCGAGGTGGTCCACAGATGGCTGTTATGGACTTGGGGGGGGTGGGGGGGCAGGCTGGATAGCTCCCCAGGCCTAAGTCGGCAGTGGAGGTGTGTGGCAGCAGGGGTATGGTTGAGCGTTCATCCGGAGAGAAAGTGGTAAGTGTACCCACCTGAGCACTATGATGACTAACACCAGTTTCTGATTGCAGTAAGCACTGTGGAGAGCGATAAAAGGATAGACCATACCAGAGATGGAGGGAGAGAGACACAGCAGAGTTTAGTTGTGCTGAAAAGAAAACCTTTAAAAAAAACCTGTTAATAATGTTTAAATACTTGAGATAGTTGGAAGTTTTATTTTTAAATTTTGATATAATAAAGAAGCAGCATAAATGGTAGCTCATAGACATATAGTTTCGTATAATAGTCCCTAAATATACTATTTATCAATTTGCAATCATAGTGTAGTGTTCCATTTACCTTTGCAATTGATATGATTGCCCCTGAGTCGCTTTTCTTATTATTCAGGTATGCTAAATATCTACCTGGCTTATCTCCATGTTCATAGAACTTCTGTTTCACGAATCTCAACTTATGTTCTGCATTCTGAATGAGTAATGAGTTTTAAAGGCATCTCAATGCTAATATCTTTTTAAGCAGGGTCTTGTCAGCAGATTCAATATATTTTTTCTCTTTATCCTTTAAATCTTTCTCCAGTAGTCTTTTGTTTACAGTTTTGGCATGTTTTTTAGAGGTGGAAAAGGACATAATTAGACACCTTAAATATGCAGAGAAACGAGGGGTCTTGAGTAGATTGTGTATTAATGTGATAAAATGAGTTGTATTCTTCAGGACAAAAGGATTTAATTGACTGAACTTATATAAGGAACATTGTGTTTAATCTCCATTGTTGATGGATAACTCAGTTTATGATCTTCACACCAAGGGATACGATTGCATTAGGTATCCCTTGTTATTAATATGACAAGCCAGTACCTCGAGGATGGTATATATTAATCAGGGAAATTGATTTACCATATAAAATACCACTTATATTCAGGGCTGGACTGGGAAGAGAAATCGGCCCTGGATTTTACATGACAACTGGCCCAACTGTTGAGCGGGCGGGGGAGGGGCAGGTGTTTTCTATCCGTTCTGCATAATGCTGCAGCTCATTGTTGCTTATTGCGGCCCATTCAGCACGTTTCGCAGCCGAACCACCTGCCCGCTCGGTTCTCCAGATGGACATTCCACCCCGATCGGCCCAAAAGTGCGTCGGCACACCGGGAAAATGCCCGGAATGCCAGATTACCAGTCCAGCCCTGCTTATATTTATAAAGCTGCTCTTGTCATCTTTTAGCAATTTGACAATGCTCAATGGGATGTCTTTTCTGATCAGCAATGCCATCCCTCAAATATTAGAGGAAAATTACAAAAAGTAAACCCGACTATAGCCTCCCCAAGTACTATATACAGCTGTCTTTAAATGCTCAGGTTTGTTTAAATGCGTTTCTTGCAAAAGGGCTATGCCAATATTATCTTTATTGATATAGAACATCATTTTCTTTCTTTTTACAGAATTATGGTTTCCACTGACATTCCATGTACATGTATGACTCAGTGTATAATATGTATTATACAATGTCATGGACATGAAAAACCATCTTGATCCAGATTCTCTAGAGAGCCAAAAACAAAGTTAGTCATAGATTCATTCGAAGGCTGCAGCGAGTCAGGAAGGCTGCCACCTCCTCAGGAAAGCTGAACTTCTTACACATCCGGTCGAATTTGATGTTGAGCATAGCAGAATATAGTAAGGCATATTTCATTTTTAACTCCCGAAGATGTATTTTCACCTCATCAAATGCTCTCCTCTTCTGGACAACAGCTGCGGAGTAGTTGTTAAAAAAGAAACCCTCGGGCCTATTGCTTCGAAAGGTGATGATTGCTTGTTAATGCTGGGGGTGAAAGGCTTGCTGGCTGCCGGCATCACTCTGCATATCTTGAAAATTATGGAATCACACAATCACCGGTCGAGGACGATGGCCTGCAACAGGCTTTGGAGCCAGGGAAACGGTGAGCTCTATCCAGTTTACCAGATTTTGTGTCCAAATTGAGAAATTCAAGGATCCATTTTTCAAAAAACTTGTGCGTTAGAGCCCTCCGTATCCTCCGGCAAACCGACAATGCACAAACTGCATCTTCTGCCCTGATATTCTAAATCATCCAGCTGTTCAGTCAAGGCCTGAATTTGATTTTCCATATCTTGCACTTTGGTTTGTTGGCACTGCAGATGTTTTCTATTCTATCCTCTGCTTTTTGGATTTGATGTATAATGCTTTGTATCTTAGTCGATTGATTATCGATTGCTGCGAAGGCAGTTGAAATTTTAGCATCAATTACTAACACTACAATAGTCTGTCATGTTCTTCATAGCTTGGATCAGATTTGGATCAGTGATGGAGCTGATTGCATCATCCTTCGAGGCTGCTTTCACAGCATTCTCCTCTGGGTTTAGTGTAGCATTAGCGGGAGAGCTGTCTGAGGCCATGTCAGCCGATCTGGGCGTGTTCTTTGATGCATGTTTTTTAGTGCTTCTCAACTGAGTTCCCGACGGTTTCATAAAATAATTTTTTAGACTCATCTTTGTTAACATACAATCTTACTTTTAAGTGATTCTCTGTGTAAATAAAAGTGAAAATGATTCAATTAAATGAGACTAGACACACAGCTCGCAAAAGTCCATCTTGCATCCCACACTTCTTAACGGTTAACTGACTTTAACATTTATGTTTGACTTGATTTAGCATGCAGGTGTCAGCTGCTGAATATCCAATGACTTTGTACTCACCAATGGGGTGTTTCGCCACAGAACGTGTGGTTGAATACTTCAGTTGTGGGTTTTCGTTTAGCAGTACTGGACAAGTGTGGGGAGCCATAGCTTTCTGTAATGGGGAGAAGAGCACAGGTTGCTTTGTAAATAGATGACACTGGTCTCTAAAATAAACAATGAGCACATTTATTTGTTACACCAAATTATTTCTTACACCGAATTATGCTTAATAAGCCAACAAAGTCGGTAGTGATATAAACGCCTTAATTGGTTTTCCTTTATAGTGGTATATGGCTTAGGATTTTTGACAATTACCTTGATTTTTTTTTTTTACAGGTGTATTGGTGTATACAGCGTATTGTTGTTCATGTAGATGCACTTGATGACTTCTGATTGGCCAAAATCCTTAATCAGGTGGTGAATATTTAACAAAAAATGTTCACATGGTGATAAAATTAGAGCAAAGGCCCATCTTGGTATGAGATGATAAAAAAATTTATACAATAAGAATTGGAAAATGTAACATTTTTAAAACATATTTTCTATTTATAAAATGGATATTAACTGGTCAATACAGCATTGCTCAAATATGCAATATAGTAACTGCTATGACACCGGGTCTAGTTATTGCCTGTTAGCTGTGACTGCTGAATGTTTAAAATATAGCACAGCCTCTCATAACTTATTACTTAAATATGATTCAAGTAACAAGTTATTGGCAATTTCAGAAGGTAAATCAATATTGAAATCAATAATTGGATTATGACTATAACTACTATACTGTATGTCTGTTATGAATAACTATATGTTACTGAAGCTTGATCAGAAATTAACATAGGTTGATTAAATGCTTTCCTCTGGGTCATGTTCCAATTTTTGTTTTTGGGTGTTGTGTCAGAACATCCTTCAGAGACTCTAAACTCTGCCCTTGTAACATGAATGCTTGAAATAAATGAAAAACTCAATGCACTTTAAGCATTAGCGCAATGATATTGTGAAGAGTTCTTACTTTGATGTAATTCACCATCTGAAGGTTGAATAAATCTGTTGAGCTTTCCAGAATTAGGGTGGAGCCCATGTTTGAGGTAGTATTGTGAAGGTCAAAGATGACATCATATGCACCTGGGCTTCCTTTGGGCCCAAATATCTGACTGATTTCCTTGGCCCTCTGGACTTCATATTGCAGCCCTTCTACATCAGGAGCACTGTGGGTGGAAAGTGCCTTAACATTAACAATACAAAAATAATGAAGTCAAAGTGGGACACTAAAAAAGGTTTATGAAATTTAACAATGTAGCCCTATCCTGACCTTTTGACTCTAGTCCTGAGGTAAATAGCATGCAGAAGACTAACTGGTATTAGCAGGTGAAGCATTAACTGTTTTAACAGCACAGTGACTAACAAAAGGGCAGATCAGCTATTACATAATTCCTAGATAATTTACTTATTTGACAAATATAAACTAAAGGATTTGAGTGACCATCTCATTAGGGTCCAAGCATCGAAAGTGCGGAGACCCTATTTTTCTTCTAAGGATTATTGTTATTATTATTAGGGCACAAGCACTGAAAGTGCCGACACCCTATTGTTCTTCTAAGGTTTATTATTATTATTATTATTATTATTATTATTATTATTATATAAATATAAAATATAAGATGCTAAATTGTGAACATATTTTTGATACATTGATCAGTGTTGCCATGGCAAGGCATTAAATTAATGGTGAAAAATGGGAAACAGGAAGTGCCTCATATCTTCTGTATGCAATGTGGCTGACGTCTTGTAAACGAGCTTGAAAAGTGCTGCCTTGATCCGTTCAGCTTCCCACCACCTTTCTCCCATTAAAAATATAGAACTTGCTGCTACCGAGGAATTGTGTAAAACCGCATTTCGTTACTGAGAGTTTTTATTATGACTGGAAAGGAGAGGATTCACACTGAAATTAAATAAGATGCTGCTTTCTTTAAAGCTGCACGACGTAACTTTGTACTCTGCACATATTAAACATGTCACCGGAACTTCACCGGACAATGTAGATACATTGTCATGTAGATACAGAGTTTGTTGATGTGTTTACTAGACAATTTCTTGGTGCTCTGAAGATATACATTTTGTTACTTATTTTTAAATATGCAAAAAAAAAAAATTCATGTTGGCAAATCAGTAGGAAAAATGACTATGTTGTTCCTGTGGAAATGCAGTTGTAAATTCATAGACATTTGTAATTTGATAGTGACTCCAATTAATGAACTAGTACTTGTTGCAATGAAGCTTGCTGCCTAATGCTGCATTCAACTCAGAAAGTCAGATTTTCCAACTTCCTACTAGAAAAAGTGCAATGGAATGCACTTTAAGTCGAAATTCCAACCCGGAAACTTGTGCGGAAAATTTCAACTCCAATTTTGAGATGCAGATGAATGACATCACAAAAATGTAGGCAAGTGAGATATACAAAGTAAGAGATAAACAGTCACTTTAAGTAATATCGATAAATGTGTACGGTCCTACATTACATGATATTAAAGCTTGTCTAACAAACACCTGAAGAAACAGGTGTATAAAACATTATAAATTATACTCTCTTTTGATAATTGTACACATGTAGTAGGCTACATTGGGTTGCTAGGACACATCTCTGATAACAGTCAAACACCTGCTAAGCTAACAGAAGTGTTGCAGTTTTGTTTCATTAAACATCATCTTCCGAGCGTCTGGCAATGGAATGCCTTTATGGTCGGAGTTCTGAGATATCAAGTAGGAATATATACCACATCCGACTTGAATGGAACGCAGCATTAATCCAGAAGAACTACACATGGGTGCTTGCTTTGGTGTTTCCACCCCCTTGCCACCCTACAAAACATGTGTAGATCCGCCCCTGTAGCTGCAGTGTTGTCATTTGCACACCTGCGGCTAAGCAGCTGGCTTGTACACACTCTAAAATGCGCACAGTCCACAGACTCTCAAAAGAAAAGTCCAGTATAACCTGGAAATCAATACAAGCTTGGCAAATGCAATGTTAATAATGGTACCTCACAACACTCATGACATGAGCTGACACGGATAAAAGCTGAATGCGCACTCAACTGTTAGCTCGCCGCGATTCACTGAGGTTGTGCGTGCAAAGGTTTTGTTCAAACCAGCTAGATGAAGGTCAACAGAAAGCAGCTGGGTTTCGGTACATGTTTTTAAAAGGTTTAATGTGACATCTCATAAAACGCGGCAGCGGCGCTATGGTGCGAGACGCGACGCTGACACGTCTGTGCGCAGACCAACCATTACGAATATCGCTGACGGAATGCAAGACGCATTTAGTGTTCATGAACCCTAATATAATTTGAAACCATACGCGTGTGAAGTTTAGCAGCAGTTTAGTAAAGTCACTTGCCCTTAAAGGACAGCTTTATTCTCATTGAGTTTCTCGCACATCATTAAAGGACTGCAGGTAAATAAAGCACCGACTAACGGACTGCCCGGAACATAAACGCGTCTCGCGGGTTGTTTACCTGAGATTCTCTGGCGTGAAGGCTCTGTTCAGATCCGTGTCGATGTATCTGGAACATTTTTCCACTGCCCTGGGATTGCTTATAAACGGCTTGGTCACCAATCCATTTCTCTCTATCTCGGCTGCATTATTTATCCACATATTTACCAGCATTATGCCAGACATCTCATTTCCATGTGTGCCTCCAAAAATAGCCACTCGTTTGGCTTCTTGTAAACATGAAATATTGCATCGTGAACTCATAGTGAGAGCCTCACGGACGCGCAGTTAACTAGACGAGAGAGCAAAGTTTCCACACAACTGCTGTTTCCTCTAGTCGCCAGCGATGTGATCGCGGTTACATAATGGTTATTTGAAGGCTATGCCTGAGCCTACGTTAAACGTGCATGGGTCTGGTTTCAAAAGTCTCATCGGGCGACTAGGACATTCATTATTGTCATTCTGTCGCAGGGAATTGTGCACAGCAAATACATAGTAAACACGTACGGATGGCGCATGCACCAAGTAAACAGCAGGTACATTGAAAAACAACACAAAATGTCAATTACGACTAAATGTACAACTGCTTTCAAGGATTACATGGGGTTCAGACAGAGGTATTGTCCTTCTCAATCTACTGTGATGCAAAGTCAAATTAAAGTAGGTTATATTTAAATGTGACCCCCCTCTAAAATTAGCCTTAAGTGCCCCTTCATTGATCAAAGATATGTACCAAATTTGGTTACATATAATTTCAAGTTATCATGAATATTGTACTAATACCCCTGAGGCCTGGTCAAGAAGGTAGTTGAACGAACACAGGGTTTTAGGATAGTTTCAGATTGACACATTTAAACTAATCCAATCAGGTTGAATTGGTACCATGAACTTTCTCTGTCAACTCAGGCTTCGATCCTGACTTTAAGATTAGATTAAAAAAAAAAAAAAAAATGTTTTTATTGATGCTCAAAACAGTACAGTAAGAAGTCAACAACAAAATACATAAAAAAAAAGAACAAAACTAAAAGCTGGGGGTGCACATAATATAAATTGTACATATTAACAAATTATGAGAATTACGTCATGTAATTCATGTAATCCTGAAAAAAGGAAAAGTATTGCAAACAGATAATGTCTTTAAGGCTTATCTGTTCTCAGACAATTTAATTGAAATTAGGTATTTTTCAAGTTCTTTCATAAAAACAAGAAAGAGAGGTTTAGCATTTAGATATTTAGATTTATGAATGTGGAACTTGGCGAGTAACAAGATCAGATTAATTACATAAAAATGACCTTTCTTTGATTGATCATAATCAACAAAGCCTAGTACCACATCCTTCCAATACAACACACATTCATTAAGAATTTCATTCATAATAAATCCTAAAACATCTTGCCAGAACAATTTATTCAAGGGACAAACCAAAAAAGATGAGCTACAGTTACAGTTGACACAGAAAGAGCAACTGGAGGAAAGATACTTTTTGAACTTTTTTAAGTAGTGGTTTGCAGGGTAGCACTTCTGAATTATTTTAAAAGATTATTTTATTATTTTGTCTTTTACTTTGTTGGTTAAAATGAAGAGATGTGGAAGCATCCACACTTTTTTCCAACAGATATTACCTACTGCATTATTCCAGTAAGCAGTTACAGGTGGTAAAGTAACAATGTCCTGCTGGAATAATGAACAAACTGATCTATTATTATTTTTGTAGGGTGAGGCAAAACACAATTTACCAACAGGGTTATTAACCAAACTCAAAGAGACTGGAAGTAGAGAATTAGCATCTCTCAATAAAACAAGAACACCTGATGGGATTGAACCCATTACTATTGCAAATTCTTTGGGAGAAACAGGAAACTGAAAATGATCTAGAAATTCCTTATATGAAAACAACAACCCCTGAGAATTGATTAATTGACTGACTAACAAAATATTTTTATCAAACCAATTCTGAAAAAATATTGATTTATTCTTGTATAAAATATTAAAATTTTGAAAAATTGTGCTTGAATATCAAAGACCAAGCCAAAAGTGCCTGTTTATGAAAAGCAGATAAAGTTATTTTTCAATTTTGTAGTTACATAACAAAAGGAAATCTAGGCCACCAAACTGAGAAAAAATATAGTTGGCAATAAAGTTCCATAAAGACCCTGGGTTCTTTCTAAACTGTTTCAACCAATTCATTTTAAAGGTATAATGTAATGTGCTAAAATCCCAAAAATTAAGACCACCCTTTTCATTAATGTTCATTACAACGGATTTTCTAATATAATGAATAGAATTTTTCCACAAAAAATTAAAGAGTATCTGGTCAATAACTTTACCCATCTTTGGCTCCAAATGAACAGACTGAGCAGCATAAATAAGCTTTGAGAGGCCTTCAGCCTTTGTAAGAAGTACTCTACCTCTCAAAGAGAGATCTCTTTGTAACCACTGGTTAAATCTCTTCTGAATTTGATCCGAAAGGGGTTGAAAATTAAAAATACATCTTTCTTTTTGGTCCTTCACTATATGAACTCCTAAATAACTAACCTTTTCTTTCACAAGAATATTATGTATAAAGGGGTCATTGCAATTTTTTATGGCCAAAAATTTAAATGCAGGCCCGAGGCTTTGGAGAAAAACTCAATTAAATTTACAATAAAAGGGATCTGCATAGCATCCCTAAGAAATAGGCTGGTGTCATCAGCAAGCTGACTGATGATCACCTCTCCTTCAGCAATAGCTACTCCTTTCAGATGGCTAGTGAGTACAAAGAAGCTGAGCAGCAAGAAGGAAAAGGTAAGGTGAAATATGGCAGCCTTGCCTAATTCCCCATGAAATTTCAAAACGGCGGGTTGCACCATGTTTTAGGAAAACAGAACTACTGCCTTTCGTGTATAAAGTTTTTATGGCACTACAAAAGAAATCTCCAAATCCAAACTTTTCAAGACAACTGAAAAATAAATTTATGCTCCAAAGTGTTGAAAGCTTTATAATAAAAAAAAAGAAGAAAACCATCATCAGAAACTGGGCTAGAATAACCTAAAACATCTAAAACTAGACAAATATTATTTGAAATATGTCTATCATTTATGAATCCAGATTGAGCCTCATCTATTATAGAATCGAGCACATTTTAAATTCTTTTGGAAAGTATGTGAGCAAAAATCTTATAATCATTATTTGGATATGTCCCAGTCGAGGCCTTCTAGCTCACCTTGAGTGACGCAAACACACTTTAAGTGATGTACAAAATTCAAGAGCGAAAAGCGAAAGATCAAGCTGTCTGACCAGTCTGCTGTCATCACCATTGAGAAAGAGATCCATATGGATTTAAAAACACGAGATGTTCTGCATGACTGTGTGATTGCTTAATTTATTAAACAGGAAAAGAGGACTGATTTTCCCTTCATTCAGTGTCAGATCAAGTTTTGAAAAGTGCTGCGATCCATTCAATTCGGAAAGTCGTTTTTTACAACTTCCTACTAGGAAAAGTGCAATGGGATGCATCTTGTCAGAATTACTACTTGTAGGCTCGTGCAGAAATTCTCAAATTCGATTTCACAGAGATGCAGATACATCATGTCAAACAAACATTAAAGTGATTAACATTCACTTTAAGTAATATCAATAAATGAGTTTGTTTCCACATTACATGATATTAAATATTGTTTAACAAACACCTGCAGAAACAGGTGTTTAAGACATAATCTCTTTTGCTAATCCTACACCTGAAGCACAAATGCTAGCGCTGCAGCATTGTTTATCAGTTGGGTTGCTAGGAGACACCCCTGCTAAACTAACGGCAGTGTTGCAGTTCCGAATATCAGGGATCATATCATTTATGCTCGGAGATGTCAAGTAGGAATATCTCACATCCAACTTGAACGCAGCATAACCGTGTACCATGACGAAACTAAATGATTTGCAAGCAAATTTTAAATCACAAATATTATTAGATGGAATTTTCCAGGTATTATGGACCTCCTTGGTAGATTCATATGAAAAATTATGATTTTTGAATGTCTGTTCAGTTAAAATTAGGCTTGCTTGAGCATTAAGTGTCGTTTCAAGTTCTGGCTTTCGTGTGTGGACGTGTTTTTAAAATGTAAATTGTTATTACCAGTTAGCTGCAGCATAATGTATGATACCCAAATGCACAGGGTGTCTTATTCATTGTGAAACGGTGTTTTCTGAATGACATGAAATCACACTGAAGGCCTAGATTTAAATGCGCGGCCCACCACTGCCAGTTAGTATATCAAAAATTGTTTTGGACAATGGAATAAACTTTGTAAATATATATGGGATAACAGGAAACCTTAAAAGTTGTCAAAAAAGGCTTGGAGGACTATAATTCCCAAATGTAATAAATTATTATAAAGCTGATCAAATTAAATCTATATTGATTTGGATGAATGAAGAATTTAATGTGAAATGGAGGAAGATTACAATTTATCAAATGGGGAAACCCATTAGTATATCACTGTTATACCCAAACACAGCAACAAATTCAAATCAATAGATAATATTTGTATTAATAGTACTTTTAGAATTTGATTAGAAAAGTTGAAAGAAAGATCCTGATTTCATGTCAAATAGATTAGATAATACATTTAAGTTTTGGGCAGATATCTGAAAAGATATCAGCAACTGTTCACTGATAAAGGAATGGAAACCTTTTCAAACCTATCAACAAATATGAGCTTAAAAATTCACTATTTTTAAAAAAAATATATATAAGAAGATATTTACTAACAGAAGTTAAAGTAAAAGAAATAAAAAAGGAAATGTATCCATTAATAAATTAGAGAATTTATATACAGTATACAACTAATCCAATACATATTTTAGGAATTTTAAAGAGTGCACTTGAAAGAGATATACAAGAAATTCTGAATAAAATTATAAGTAGGTTGGAGGATGAATTAAAAAATTAAAATAAAATAAAAAATTAAAATACATTCCATACTACTCATTCCAGTGTTTGGATGGAATATGCTTGGAAGATAAAAATGAAATTTTATATAACCGATTATGAACCTGTTATTCAAAGTAAATACAATAGCATGGTAAAAGGGGTTTGTTGGAGAAATTGTGGAGAAAAAAAGGCTCATTACAGTCAAACCTGAGTTACAGTTCTATATGAGTGCTCTAAATTGTCAACTTATTGGAATGAAGTGATTATACAAATTAATTTAATATTTGACTGCACAATAGAAATACATCCAGAAATGATTTTTGGTGTAAAATGCCATCGTCCTTAAGAAATAAATGAACAACATATATTTAGGGTAATAGTACACCTATTATCAGAAGCTGATTGGCTAATTGTCTAAAGGCTTGACATTATTCTCTAGAATTTTACAAGCTGTTTAAAGGCACAGTTAACTTAGTGTACGTAAACTTCTGTCCCACTGGAATTGTCAATTAAAAGTGAAACATTCTGCCTGTGAACAAATGTTGGCAAAATTACTAGCGTCGTGCACAAAGTAGATGTCTTAAACGACTTGCCAAACCTATAGTTTGCTAATATAAAATCTGTGGTTTGGTTAAAAAAGGAGTTTTAATGACTTGATGAGTTAAGTTTATGAGTTTAATGAGTGTAACAGGGCAGAGTACACGTGCAACAGGCCAGAGTACACAGAGGCTCGCTTGTGTTTACCAAAGTCTGAATGCTGGCCAACCTCAGGGAGCAGTCATTCAGTGCAAGTGGGTTCACATGGGGAATTTCATCTCTCGAAGGTTGGGGAAAAAGCACTGCATCTATGCACTATGTCTTAAGTCGTGTTGTGACATGGCAGACTTGTGGCATGTTGTTAATAACAGCAAGCCAGGCAATGAAGTAACCATCATCACACCACAAACTCGTTTGCTCACTTGGAAGTGAAAGGGCTGCTAGGTGACATAGAAACCGCCCTGTGTTACACAGTTGTCACACTCTCGTTCCCAGCTCACAATGGCGAGGAAAACGAGAATCGAATTCTTGACAGATTTAGCCAGGGGTGTCACTCCATCAACACATAGAACAGACAATTTGTTGGGCATAGACCAAGGGTCTTCAACAGGGGGTCCGCAAATTATTGTTTGAACCACCACCAGCACTCGTAATAATAACAACTCGCACGCGAGCGAGAGCCAATACCACTGCTCCTTATATGCATACTATTCAGTCTGCGTAGGTCAACAACTCCCTAAGAGGCACCATCTTATCCTAGGGGCAGGCTCGCCGTCGGGGGGATCAAAGGGTACAGATGACCCCGGGCCCAAGGCCCAGGGGGGCCCAAGCAAAGGTCTATGGTCGACCCTTAATGGGATCAAGTACAACAATTTACTTACTGACATATATCACCGAAAATAGAATGTATATATAATTACATGATAAATACATTTATTGTTATCATTAAAATTCATTTAAACTTTTCATCTGATTCTGATACCCCATACCCCTGCTGTTATTATTAAAATGGTGTGCTCGAAACATTTGGCCAGTCAGATGTGTTGAACACGCAGCTAATGAAAAGCGGGGACTGAATAGAGTCAAAATGCCTCGCCAAAGACTAAAATCAGGGGCTCAAAAAAGAAGAGCAAACAGAGAGCAAAAGTGAATGAAAGAATCAGAGAGGCGATGGCCAAATTTCTTGCTAAGCATGAAGCACCAGGTAAGACAGGCGAAGCTGAACATGGCAAAAGTGAGGAGCTAGTGTAGACTAGCACATAAAACTTCAGCTAGCTAGCTTAACCTTTAAATAACATTAGCACATTCACTTAACTAGATAAGAAAATGTCCTTATAAGTAGGGATGAGTACCAAAACCTGGTAATAAACTGGCCCCGGTGCTAAATTATTAAAGACCGTAGTATTGATAAGCTCTGACGTTGCGGTTCTTTTAAACATTTTGGTGTAATTTATAATAACGCTGCTGCAGCTTCTCTGGTCTGTTTCGGGGCTGTGCTCCACATACACACACACACACACACACACACTTGGGTGACCAGATCCCAACAAACCAAATGTGGGACAAAGAGTAGGCTATGTTTGTGTGGGACACATTACCAATGCTGATAAGTGAAAAAAAAAATTTATATGACGTCTATCTAACTTAAAAAATAAACTTTGTCATTTTCCCCCGTGCTATGTAGGCAGTAAAGAAGGTGTCAGGTCCACCTGCACTTGACCCACGTGTGCGCAGTTTGATTGACATCAAACACAGCCCCTTGATGACAGCCTTCTCTGCTATCTTCACAGCCATTGGATACAATTATTTTATTGACATTTTTGATTTGTTTCCAGTGAGATATTATTGAGTTTACTGTCAATATGACAGTATGTATATGACTTTGCTGTTGTAAACATTACTGTTGCTACTCTAGAAACAACATTCTTTAAAAAATTATATATTTTTAGCAATTATTTTGTAATTGATAAAAAACAAACCGAGTATCGATAAGAGTAAGTATTGATAAAATCCTAATGATACCCATCCCAACTTAAGGCAATTATATTGCAACCTGCTGGAATTACTAATTACTAATGCTGGTAATTAGCTAACTGTTAGGCCTAAAGTCAGCAAAAAAATAATCAGACTCTTCAGTGTTTCCCCTACCATTATATTAGGGGGGCGCCCCGCCCCCACAACGGCACCCTCCGCCCCCCCTTGAAGGTAAAGTTAATTATATTTTCTATATAGCGCCAGATCACAACAGAAGTAATTTAAGGTTACCTTTCCAATAGAACAGGTCTATACCTTGTTCTTTTATTAAACAAACTAAATAGCCCTTAAGTTATTTATCTTATTTACACGACAGCATGTAATTTCTGTCTCTACATGGTCGCACGTTTACTATTCTCCTCAGCTCTCTGTATCGCGCACGGCGGAGTTCCGCCCCTATGCGCACACACACACACACGCCTGCACACACACATATGCCTGCACACACACAGACACGTTCGCGCGCACACAGGTAAGCATAGGGGTGTTCGATTCCAGGTTTTCTGGTACGGAGGTATGCATAATTACAAACTAGAGTCACTATGACTGTTATCTATTTCTAAAGAGATAAGCTACGTGTAGGATAAATTTTCTCTGGCATGGTGTAATGCCGCGGATACACTAGATATACTACACTTTGAGACTACGGTCGTGATATGTAACAAATAGTAATACACTCAAAATGTAAAAAAAATATACAATCTACTCGACTTCACTGCAAAAATATAATTTTTTATAGGGATTAGACACTCACAAGTGAGTGATTTCGGACACAGTAACAGAGTCGACACCAAGAGTCGATTCCTGTGATGGAGTCGACCCCGAGTCTGGGGCTATTCAGAGTCGAGGAATCGACTCTTTGGAGTCGACTCCCCATCACACTCCCACCAGCAGACAGAAAGCGTGCGTCGGAAATATGTTGCGTCAATCACCTGAAAAGAAGACACAAATCTCTGTGTTTTTTAAACGCTCCCAGGGTGGTGAAGATGGCAACACTCGCTCTCCTGTAAGTAGCACCCGGAGTAGCGCTACTGCTCCGAGTCCAAGTACAGAAAAGAGCCCAAGTGCTGCACGCCCTTTCCCTGACAAGCAGCAAAAGTCCAGTCACTAGTGATGGGTCGTTTGCGAACGAGTCGGCTCTAAGAGCCGACTCTTGTAGGTGAACGTTGGGAGCCGGCTCGCATATCAGAAGAGCCGGATCTATTAATAAAAATATTTTAAAAAATTAAGATATGAACAATCAAAAGATTTAAATTAATATAATTAACTAATTCAAAGAACAAAAAAATAAAATAATATAGGCCTTAATGCTCAATCACAGCATGCAGCATGCATGCATCTCAATAAATGAAAGATACACTGCAGTGACAAAAGCTGCACACTTTGTGGATAAATTACATAAAAATAAATGTTCCAATGTTTAGTTTAATGTAATTTAAACTAAACTTAGTGGACCTGCTCTGCCCATGCAGAGCAGGTCCACTAAGGGAGAGACTAGCATCTCCACCACACAGAGCAGTTCCACTGAGGGAGAGACTGGCATCCCCAGGATGCTGAGCAGGACCACTGAGGGAGAGATTGGCATCCCCACCATGCAGAGCAGGTCCACTGAGGGAGAGACTAGCATTCCCACCACACAGAGCAGGTCCACTGAGGGAGAGACTAGCATCCCCACCACGCAGAGCAGGTCCACTGAGGGAGAGACTAGCATCTCCACCACACAGAGCAGGTCCACTGAGGGAGAGACTAGCATCTCCACCACACAGAGCAGGTCCACTGAGGGAGAGACTAGCATCCCCACCACGCAGAGCAGGTCCACTGAGGGAGAGACTAGCATTCCCACCACACAGAGCAGGTCCACTGAGGGAGAGACTAGCATCCCCACCACACAGAACAGTTCCACTGAGGGAGAGACTAGCATCTCCACCACACAGAGCAGGTCCACTGAGGGAGAGACTAGCATCTCCACCACACAGAGCAGGTCCACTGAGGGAGAGACTAGCATCCCCACCACACAGAGCAGTTCCACTGAGGGAGAGACTAGCATCTCCACCATACAGAGCAGTTCCACTGAGGGAGAGACTAGCATCTCCACCACACAGAGCAGTTCCACTGAGGGAGAGACTAGCATCCCCACCATGCAGAGCAGTTCCACTGAGGGAGAGACTAGCAGCCCCACCACGCAGAGCAGGTCCACTGAGGGAGAGACTAGCATCCCCACCATGCAGAGCAGGTCCACTGAGGGAGAGACTGGCATCTCCACCACACAGAGCAGGTCCACTGAGGGAGAGACTAGCATCTCCACCACGCAGAGCAGTTCCACTGAGGGAGAGACTAGCATCCCCACCATGCAGAGCAATTCCACTGAGGGAGAGACTAGCATCTCCACCACACAGAGCAGTTCCACTGAGGGAGAGACTAGCATCTCCACCACACAGAGCAGGTCCACTGAGGGAGAGACTAGCATCCCCACCATGCAGAGCAGGTCCACTGAGGGAGAGACTGGCATCTCCACCACACAGAGCAGTTCCACTGAGGGAGAGACTAGCATCTCCACCACACAGAGCAGGTCCACTGAGGGAGAGACTAGCATCTCCACCACACAGAGCAGGTCCACTGAGGGAGAGACTAGCATCCCCACCACACAGAGCAGTTCCACTGAGGGAGAGACTAGCATCTCCACCACACAGAGCAGTTCCACTGAGGGAGAGACTAGCATCCCCACCATGCAGAGCAGTTCCACTGAGGGAGAGACTAGCATCTCCACCACACAGAGCAGTTCCACTGAGGGAGAGACTAGCATCTCCACCATGCAGAGCAGTTCCACTGAGGGAGAGACTAGCATCTCCACCACACAGAGCAGTTCCACTGAGGGAGAGACTAGCATCTCCACCACGCAGAGCAGGTCCACTGAGGGAGAGACTAGCATCCCCACCATGCAGAGCAGGTCCACTGAGGGAGAGACTGGCATCTCCACCACACAGAGCAGGTCCACTGAGGGAGAGACTAGCATCCCCACCATGCAGAGCAGGTCCACTGAGGGAGAGACTGGCATCTCCACCACACAGAGCAGGTCCACTGAGGGAGAGACTAGCATCCCCACCATGCAGAGCTTTGCTGAGGTTACAATGGGCGTAAAAGACATAGACACAAGGCATTTCCAAGATATCTGCTACACTCTAAATCTGCAAATGGGTGAGAAAAAAATCTGCAAGACTGGCTGGCCTACGGTTACAGTTAAAAGGCACTGTTTTGCATTCCATGTGTTCTTTTATCATCCGAACTTGAAAACAAGTCATGCAAGAACATCCTATCCCCCAACAACCAAGAAAAAAAAAACTGTGTTCAGGTGTACCTAGGAGAATTGGAGCTGTTTTAAAGTCAAATGTGGCCACAACAAATATTGATTTAGCTTTTTTTATGTTTACTGGACTATGTATGACGTTAATTGATAAATGGACCTATATATTTAATTATTTTTGTAGACATCCTCACTATGTAACATTTTTCACAAGTCCCTAAAACTTTTGCAAAGTACTATATATGCAATATATATGTCTAAATACTGCATAGTTACCGCTGAGATTATCAAGATGGCATAGGCTACACTGACAGTGACTGTCAAATCAACATAATTAAAGGTGCATACAGTAATTTTTTCCTCATAACAAAGTTTTACTCCTACAGAAATTAACAGTAATTTTGAAACATATGTATAAAATTGATCACTAACATGAGATGAAGACTCCAGGTATAGGCCTATCAGTAACCTTAAAAAAGTTTGTATTATTCTGCATGAACAGGGTCTGTCTGTCTATCTGTATATGTTTTGGACGGGGTTTGACACAGTGATTAAAAAGGAAAATTAAAAATAGCAAGTTTGCAAGTTTGCAGAACTCTGCTATAGTTAATTTAATGATTATTTTAATGGCTTTGCAGTGTAAACATTATAAATATGTACATACATTAATGGTACCATACACTTTCTTTATGGGTATAAAATGCAACACTCAATTTTCAGACAATATGGAACAGAGGTCCCTGCTCTGTCTCTCTACATACTAAGGGGTCCTTGGGCTGAAAATTGTTGAAGACTCCTGGCATAGACTTTAGTGGCCGGAGCACCAATTTGTGGCATTGAAGTGACCGACTTGAAAGGGAACTGCATTAACATGAGATTTAAAGAAATCAAGTTATTCTCTGCTTTTGACGTCAAAAGTCAGAATGTGAGTTATTCATTTCAAGGTGATGACATTGGACTGGGAAAAACTGTGTCAGACTCACAATTGGGGAATACAGCAGAACTCTAATAGTCATGCACACACGGTAAAGGTGTTCACATGCACTGCGAAAACGGGGTACTGGCCAAAAACTCTACCCTTGACAATTGGTTTATTCTTTAGATATATATGACTTTAAGCATAATCGGGCTAAGAATATAGACAGTTTAACATTTTGTTCTGGTTGAGCACAAATTAACAAAAGAGTCGCACATGACTTCTTTATTAAAAATAAATGTATTCTTTTTTTTTATATATATATAATTTTTGATAAAAACTGACTGTAAAGAACAGAAAGGACATTAAAAGAGACAAAAATTGTGTGAATCTCATCTTTGGACACGCATTAAAGGTATAGTTCACCTAAAAATGAAAATTCCCTCATCATTTACTCAACTTCATGCCATCCTAGATGTGTATGACTTTCTTCTGCTGAACACAAAGATTTTTTGAAAAATATTTCAGCTCTGTAGGTCCATACAATGCAAGTGAATGGTGACTAGAACTCCAAAAGGTCAAAAGAGATAAAAGGCAGCATAAAAGTAATCCAAAGGTTTAATTTAACCAATGTCTTCTGAGGTGATCCAGTTGATTTAGGGTGAGAACAGACCAAAATATAACTCATACATCATGATTTCAAGCTCAACTACTGTTCCTATGGTGTCATCTAGCCAGTGCATGCGTCAATCACCAGAAAGTTTAATCAAGCTTGAAATCATGACTGTGCCAAGAGACTGCAATGTAAACACTTTATTAAGAGGAAAAAAAACCCTTGAGATGTGACATCTCGTTTTCGAGGGGACCTCAAAAAAACATACATCATATACAAACATGCATACATACCTACTAACAAAACACAGACAAAAGCTCTCCAACACACCAAAACCACCCATATCTTCCCCAATCCAACCATTAGATATTAGGCAATAAACAGTTGAGGTCATTCATATAGACAATTGAGAAAAAACAAAAACAAAAAAACAAACAAAAAAAAAATACATATAAACACACATATATATATATATATATATATACACATATATCAAGCATGAAGAAAACAGTTACAGCTTGTTGTATGCAAATAATTAAGAAGAGACATCTTAAACTGGTGAAAAGAGGAGATTGATCTAAAAGACTTGGGTAAACCATTCCAATCAGAAGGGGCTTTAAATTTAAAAGCTCTCCTCCCACATTCTTTGGATATATTTGGTACAGAAAAGAAAATATGGTCAGTGTCTCTTAGGCTGTAGGATGTTTGATATGGAATCAAGTATTGTTTCAGATAGGATGGATAGATTGAGAAAATGCATTTGTGAACAAACTGCAACCAGTGATACTGTCGTCTGCCATTTAGTGAAAGAAGATTCAGTGACTGATACATTTGACAGTGATGAGTTCTAAATGGGCACTTCAAAACAAATCTGCAGATACTATTATAGATCACATTCAAAGGTTTAAGATTGGTTACGGCTGTGTTCTGATAAACAACATCAGCATAATCAATTATAGGCAATAATAATTGAGTAATAATTTTTAATCTAATCTGTTTTGTAAAGCAATTCATTGAGCGGTATAACATTCTTAAGCTACAGTTTATGTTTTTTACAATAGAATCAATATGAGGTCTGAAAGTAAGTTGGGAGTCTAGCCAAAGGCCCAGATATTTAAACTCCTCAACATTCTTTAAAAGTGTACCATCCAGAAATTTAACCTCCAAAGAATTATTTTGCTTATGGAGTACAGATCTGGTTGCAAAAAGCATGCTATAAGACTTCTTTTTATTCAATAAAAGCAAATTAGAAGAGAACCATGTTTGAATAAGATTGAAATCAAGTTGAAGTGAGGTTTGAATCTTAGATATATCGTGTTTAGATGTATACATAACTGTGTCATCTGCATATAGATGAATCTGACAGTCCAAGCATAATTGTGGGAGATCATTTATAAAAATGGAAAACAAAAGGGGGCCTAGGGAAGAACCCTGAGGGACACCCGTTTCCATTATTCTAGGCTGAGAGAGAACAGCATTAAGAGACACACTTTGACGTCTGTAATGAAGATATGAATTAAACCAGAGAACAGCTGATTTGGAAAGGCCAATAGCATATAGTTTGTCCAGAAGAATATAATGATTGACCATGTCAAACGCCTTAGTGAGATCAATAAAAATTGCACCAGTAGACTTATTATCTTGTGAAGAAAAAATATAATTGGTAAATAATGTAAGGGCTGTTGTTGTAGAGTGATAAGGTCTAAATCCAGATTGATTTGGAGTCAAGAGGGAAAATTCATTCATATAATTTGACAGTTGCCTAAAAATAAGCTTTTCAAAAATCTTAGCTACATTACCGATTATAGAAATTGGCCTATAATTGTTGACATCAAGTGAGTCACCACCTTTGTGTAGTGGTATTACTTTCGCAAATTTCCACATTAATGGAATTACACAGGTGGAAAGTGATAAATTAAATAAATCACATTGTGGATATGCTAGAACATGAGAAGAAAGTTTAATAAACTTCATGTCCAAACCATCAGGACCAGCACCATTAGAAGATTTTATTTCTGAAATTGCCTGTTGAACATCAGAGGGATGAATTGTTGAAAAGGAGAAAGAGATATTGTTCAAAGTATTTGTTATTGTAGAATAAGAGAGCTCAGATGACTGAGAACAACAAATAGAAGAAAAGTGCTGGTTAAGGGCATTGGCCATTAAGATAGGGTCAGTGATAATATTATTGTTCACTCTAAGTTTGGATGGATGTTGGGGGTTGTTTCACTGTACATCTCAATGAAGAGATGTACAGTGAAAAAGGAGTTACTTTTAGGTCTGTTCTCACCCAAAACTAACTGGATCACTTCAGAAGACGTGGATTAGGTTTATGCTGACTTTATCTCCTTTTTGGAGCTTCAAATGCCTGATTACCATTCACTCACATTGTATGGTCCTACAGAGCTGACATATTCCTCTAAAAATCTTCGTTTGTGTTCAGCAGAAGAAAGTCATACACATCTGGTATGGCATGAGGGTGAGTAAATTATGAGAATTTTCATTTTTGGGTGAACTATACCTTTAAACAGAATGAATCAAACCAAAATGTTACTCTCTTTTTGTGTACCCCTGAGACCTGCTCAAATACCCCCTGGGAATCGCAATTGAGGCTATTAGTAGCTTTTCTCTAGGTCTGTAATATAAAAATGAAATGTCTTTTTTTTTTTTTTTTTAGATGACATTAGAATAAAAAAAACAAACAAAAAAAACTAAATATGCTTAATTTATACAAAAGCTAAAGGTCAGTTTAAAGCTAAAGGAACATAAATGTGCACTGTACTGTGGGAGCATGAACATGAGTTCTCTACAGGTGAAACTCGAAAAATTAGAATATCGTGCAAAAGTTCATTAATTTCAGTAATTCAACTTAAAAGGTGAAACTAATATATTATATAGACTCATTACAAGCAAAGTAAGATATTTCAAGCCTTTATTTGATATAATTTTTATGATTATGGCTTACAGCTTATGAAAACCCCAAATTCAGAATCTCAGAAAATTAGAATATTACATGAAATCAATAAAAAAAAAGGATTTTAAATACAGAAATGTCGGCCCTCTGAAAAGTATAATCATGCATATGTACTCAGTACTTGGTTTGGGCCCCTTTTGCATTAATTACTGCCTCAATGCGGCGTGGCATGGATGCTATCAGCCTGTGGCACTGCTGAGGTGATATGGAAGACCAAGATGCTTCAATAGCGGCCTTCAGCTCTTCTGCATTGTTTGGTCTCATGTCTCTCATCTTTCTCTTGGCAATGCCCCATAGATTCTCTATGGGGTTCAGGTCAGGCGAGTTTGCTGGCCAATCAAGCACAGTAATACCATGGTCATTGAACCAGGTTTTGGTACTTTTGGCAGTGTGGGCAGGTGCCAAGTCCTGCTGGAAAATGCATCTCCATAAAGCTTGTCTGCTGAAGGAAGCATGAAGTGCTCTAAAATGTCCCGGTAGACGGCTGCGTTGACTCTGGACTTAATAAAGCACAGTGGACCAACACCAGCCGATGACATGGCTCCCCAAACCAACACAGACTGTGGAAAGTTCACACTGGACTTCAAGCATCTTGGATTGTGTGCCTCTCCATTCTTCCTCCAGATTCTGGGACCTTGGTTTCCAAATGAGATGCAAAATTTGCTCTCATCAGAAAAGAGGACTTTGGACCACTGAGCAACAGACCAGTTCTTTTTTTCTTTAGCCCAGGTAAGACGCTTCTGACGTTGTTTGTTGTTCAGGAGCGGCTTGACAAGAGGAATACGACATTTGAAGCCCATGTCCAGGACCCGTCTGTGTGTGGTGGCTCTTGATGCAGTAACTCCAGCCTCAGTCCACTCCTTGTGAAACTCCCCCACACATTTGAATGGCCTTTTCCTGACAATCCTCTCCAGGCTACGGTCATCCCTGCTGCTTGTGCACATCCAACTTCTTTTTCAATTACCTTTTGAGGTTTTCCCTCCTTGTGGAGGGTGTCAATGATGGTTTTCTGCACAACTGTCAGGTCAGCAGTCTTCCCCATGATTGTGAATTCAACTGAACCAGACTGAGAGACCATTTAAAGGCTCAGGAACCCTTTGCAGGTGTTTTGGATTAATTAGCTGATTAGAGTGTGACACTTTGAGCCTACAATACTGAACCTTTTCACAATATTCTAATTTTCTGAGATTCTGAATTTGGGGTTTTCATAAGCTGTAAGCCATAATCATAAAAATTATATCAAATAAAGGCTTGAAATATCTTACTTTGCTTGTAATGAGTCTATATAATATATTAGTTTCACCTTTTAAGTTGAATTACTGAAATTAATGAACTTTTGCACGATATTCTAATTTTTCGAGTTTCACCTGTATATTCAACATGCAATTGTTGTCACAAATTATAAACACTCAAAACAAACATTTATTTTACATTTAGTAAAAAGACTTTGAGAGTTTCAATAGGAGTAAAATAAAATAGATTAGATCAGTAAAGATATATTTAATGCATACGGGAAACCGATTACTTACATTACCATTTTTATTTCTCTGCAGCAAAGTATGCATAAAGTGTCCATAAAATAGAAATCTACAAAGAAATTCTGATGATCGCAATTATGCTGTCAAAATATTTGGATTATAAATAATTAAAATTCTGTGTATAAAAGTGATGTTGCTCTCCAGATAGCAATAAAATTGAATTACCCCCTTTAGGTTAATTTCTTCTTTGTATCCCGTTTTCTCTGTGACAGAACAGTGATATTAGCATTACACTTAGTCTCAACAAGTCCTTTCTGGACTTTTGGCTGCGTCATCTTGGTTTACTCCTGTAGGTGAGACAGCATTCTGATTTCTGTGCGCATTTATGTCCTCCTTTTTCTTTCTCTTCCAGTTTTCTTTGACATTGTTTCAGGTGTGCTCTACACTTGACACTGAAAGGTTTCAGAAAAGGCTTCAGTATCAGTACATTCATTTTCTTTGGTCTCGCAAGCATTACTGTTTCCTCTAGTTGTGCCACAGAGTGGATCAAGTCAGAATTGCCATTAATAGATACATTTGACCTTTCCCTCTTCTTTTTGCATTTAGCAATATTTCAGATAGCTGCTGTATTAATTTCCAAATGTTTAATAAGATCACTTGGCCTTTCTTCAATAATTTGTGTAGTTGACTTATCTTCCGCTTGCTCATTGGCATCGAACCGAGATGCAAAACACATGTCCACATCTAAAAATCAACAGTCACTCTTATTCTTTGTCTTATTTTTCACTTATTTTAATCTAGTTACACTGGGTGATGTACTCCTGTAATTTCCTTTGATTTTTGAATATGCTCAAGATGAAAGGTCTCAATATCTTCATTGGGGTGATTCAAATATTTTACTCTAAGTTCTGGAGGTCTATCAGCTATGCAGTCCAAACTTTCATTTATTGGGCTAATTGTTGAGTTTTTGCCCTTTTCACATATTGTCATTTTCTTTTCTCTTCTTTTTTTTTGTTCTTGATGGTTCATCTATGGACATAGAGGTTTCTGAATCAACTGAGTGAACATTTTCTACATTATGTGAATCTGAATCAAGCTCTGGATTCTCCTGTTCTTTTAATTTGTGCTTTTTCTTTTTTTTCTGTTTAACCGTGCTGTCTGAAACCACAGATAAATTACTTGTTTTCTCCAAGACTTCTGCTGTATTCCCAGACTGCGAGTCTGACACAGTTTTTCCCAGTCCGATGTCATCACCTTGAAATGAACAACTCACATTCTGACTTTTCTTTTTGCGTTTTGCACTACTTAATCTACCTGCTGTATTACTTCCCAAGTGTTCAATTGCTCTGTCATCATGTGGCCTTTCTTCAATGATTTCATCCATAGTCAGCCTATCTTCCTCTTGTTCCACTGCTCTCAAATCAGTGACATCATCAAACAAAGACACAGAACTCACATCCAGATCCAAATGAACAGATTCACCCTGATGTTTCTCACTCCAATCCTTTTTCTTCCTCTTCTTTGCTGATTTTAATGTAGTTACACTAGGTGATCCTGTAATTTCCTCTGATGTCTCAATATGATCAAGCTGATGGATCTCAGTGGCTTCACAGGACTGAATCAAATCATTTGCTCTCATTTGTGGAGGTCTATGGTCAACATGTACCAAACTTTCTTTTGATGGGCTAATTGCTGCATCTTTTTTCTTCTTTTTTCTTCTTCTGGATGGTAAAATAGAGGTTTCAGACTCAATTGAGTGAATATTTTCTACATTATGAGTATCTGAATCAAGCTCTGCATTCTCCAGCTCTTTAAATTTGTGCTTTTTCTTCTTTTTTTGTTTAACCTGTGTGAGGACCGTGCTGTCTGAAACCACAGATAAATTACTTGTTTTCTCCAAGACTTCTGCTGTATGCCCCAATTGTGAGTCTGTCACAGTATTTCCCAGTCCGATGTCAACACCTTGAAATGAACAACTCACATTCTGACTTTTCCTTTTGTGTTTGGCAACATTTATACCTGCTGTATTACTTCCCAAGTGTTCAACTGCTCTGTCATCATGTGGCCTTTCTTCAATGATCTCTTCCATAGTCAGCCTATCTTCCTCTTGTTCCACTGCTCTCAAACCAGTGACATCATCAAACAAAGACACAGAACTCACATCCAGATCCAAATGAACAGATTCACCCTGATGTTTCTCACTCCAATCCTTTTTCTTCCTCTTCTTTGCTGATTTTAATGTAGTTACACTAGGTGATCCTGTAATTTCCTCTGATGTCTCAATATGATCAAGCTGATGGATCTCAGTGGCTTCACAGGACTGAATCAAATCATTTGCTCTCATTTGTGGAGGTCTATGGTCAACATCTACCAAACTTTCTTTTGATGGGCTAATTGCTGCATCTTTTTTCTTCTTTTCTCTTCTTCTGGATGGCAAAATAGAGGTTTCAGACTCAATTGAGTGAATATTTTCTACATTATGAGTATCTGAATCAAGCTCTGCATTCTCCAGCTCTTTAAATTTGTGCTTTTTCTTCTTTTTTTGTTTAACCTGTGTGAGGACCGTGCTGTCTGAAACCACAGATAAATTACTTGTTTTCTCCAAGACTTCTGCTGTATCCCCCGATTGTGAGTCTGTCACAGTATTTCCCAGTCCGATGTCAACACCTTGAAATGAACAACTCACATTCTGACTTTTCCTTTTGTGTTTGGCAACATTTATACCTGCTGTATTACTTTCCAAATGTTCAACTGCACTGTCATCACGTGGCCTTTCTTCAATGATCTCTTCTGTACTCGACTTCTGTTGTGCAAGCACTCTCAGCGTGGTGACCTCATCAAACAGAGACACAGAACTTGCATCCAGATCCAAATCAACTGATACATATTGCTCACTACCAGCCGTTTTCCTCCTCTTCTTTTTCACTGATTTGAACATGGCTACAGTGGGCAATCCTGTATTTTCCTCTGAATTCTGTTCATGCTCACTGGTCTCAGTAAAATAATTCAAATCATTTACTCTCAAATCTGCAGGTCTATAAGCAATGTAGTCCAAAGTTTTGTTTGATTGGTTGTTTCCTGCGCTACTTAACTTTACATATGTTGTTCCATTTCTCTCTTTGTCTTTATTCTTCTTTTTTCTTCTTTTGGATGGCAACTCAGTAGTTTGTGACTCACTATGATTCAGTCCAGTGTACTGACTTGACTGAACATTTTCAAAACTGCGAGTACCTGAATCAAGCTCTTTATCCTCCTGCTTGTCTAATTTCTGCTTTTTCATCTTAACCTTTGTGAGAACAGTGCTGTCTGTCACCTCCGATAAATTACTTATCTCCATGTTTGCTGTTTTGCTGGACTGTGAAACAGATGCTGCCATTTGCTTTTCGCTGGTTCCTTTATCCTCCACTTCACGTGATTCCCTTCTGTATCCGTGTGTCATTTTAAGTTTAGTGATGTCATCACTTTGAGATGCAGAGCTCACATTCTGACTCACATCAATATTTGTATCACACTGCATAAAATCTAGACATTTGACAGTAGCTCCTATTACCTTCTTTTTCTTCTTTTTCAGAAAGCTCGGTCCAACGTGTTTAAACAGAGGACTATCTTCTGTTTCAATGGGTGTCTCTACCTTTGCCCTTTTTCTGCCCACAAGAACATGGTCACACAAATCTGAGGAAACATCTCTTATTGGCTCATTAGCTAGTAGTAAGTGATCAGTTGCTGGTTGCATCTCTGTGGTTTCCTCTACATGTGAAACTTCAATATCTTTATGAGATTGTGACCATTTTTTTCTTCTTTTACTTTGGTAATTGATTTCAGAGAGCAGTTCAGTATACAACGCCACAGAATTCTGGCTGGTCTCTTGGGATTCAGTGTGTTTGGTGCTGCTGGCATGCACAGCAACTTCTGCATTGACACATTTATACAGTCTGTTTGTCTTTTTTACCTTGATCACATTATCTAATGGCATGTATAAATCCAGAGAGCCGATTTCACTGTTGCCATCAGAATATTGAGTATCATTATGTATTGAAATGTCTTTCTCTTGGGGTGGAGAACAGGAATTGCTTTGTTCTATAGACCTCACTTCAACCTCTTGCATCATATCAGTCGCTGCTTCTGTAAATTCCTCTTCAGAGTTCAGACTCTGTATCTCTTCAGTTACCCACAAATTACCTCCATCTGAAGCTTTAGAGTTCTCAACAGAACTTATGATCTGCTGAATAAGTGGTTGTTGCAGATGAGCAGAATCTGAGAGCTCTGAGAGAATCTGCTGTGTCTCAAGTTCCTTAAGGAGAGGGACACTAAGAGACTTGGCAGAACAAACAGAGCGTTTTTTGGCTGCTGTTTTGCATCTCTTTTTTGATTGTGAAAATTCATTCATTGCATTTTTCTGGGTCTGTGGAAGCTTTGAGCTAGCATTTGTTTTTCTTTTTACGTTCTTTATTGAAGTGTTTTTGACATGTTTTTCATCCTCCACATGTTCAATGTGTTGTAACAGATCAGGGTCCTGAGATGAAGGCATTACAGCTTTCCTCCTCTTCAGGATGGATTGTGGGCGCCATGTTTGTGTAGGCCTAACATTGAATTTTGGAACAAAAACAGCTTTATCCTGAAACAAAGCAAAGCCAAATCATCAGATTAATAAATATTGTATATTTCTGTAAATATTTCTGTCAACAAGGTAACAAAGTTTTGTGTTTAAATAGATTTATAGATAACAAAGACAAAATATCTTTATCATAAAAGCAAGATACGATTTATTTATTTATCCCATTTTCTCCCCAATTTGGAATGCCAAATTCCCACTACTTAGTAGGTCCTCGTGGTGGCATGGTTACTCACCTCAATGCGGGTGGCACAGGACAAGTCTCAGTTGCCTCCACTTCTGAGAAAGTCAATCCACACATCTTTAAACATGGCTCATGACACTGCGGAGACTCACAGCGTGTGGAGACTCCTGCTACTATCCGCGATCCACGCACAACTTTCCACATGCCACATTGAAAGCAAGAACCACTAATAGCAACCACGAGGAGGTTACCCCATGTGACTCTACCCTCCCTAGCAACCGGGCCAATTTGGTTGCTTAGGAGACCTGGCTGGATTCCCTCAGCACACCCTGGATTCAAACTTGTGACTTCAGAGGTGGTAGTCAGCGTCAATACTCGCTGAGCAACCCAGGCCCCTCTGCAAGATACTATTTGAGATTTATGGTTTTTGAACAGTAATGGAAATAAAAACACAGAAAAACTAATCAAGTCTTAGTTACACACCACAACTGTGACTTCATGATCACTTTCTCGCTCATCCACCTCTGAGTCTCCGTTTAGCCTGAAAAAAAAATATTTGGCATTGATTTTATATATATATATATATATATATATATATATATATTTTATATTTAGATGGGAAATGTGAGATTTAAAACTTACTCAGGCTCCAACATCCATGAACTGAGTGTTATTCCTGTATTCATATAACCCTTCTCAAATTTCTTTATGCATTTGAAGAACCCTCCAATTTCTGAGTTCTAAAAAAATATATAATACCAATATAACAACATAATAAACATTAATATACATAACATACAGTCAAATTATATAAATATTATTTAGGGGTGTAACGACTCATCTCACTATTCAGTACACGATACTGAAGTCACAATTTGGTTCAGCTAACGATTCTTTAAGCCAAAGCCTGAATCAAGATACATTTTTTAATACTTTTAAGACATACACAAAACAGTTCCTTTAAAACTTAAGTAAAGATACTGTTTATTAAAGTACACAATGATCCATCTTTTATATATATATATATATATATATATATATATATATACACACACACACACACACACACACTGGGACTAACAATCAGCCCAGAACAGTAATAATGACACCAGAATAGAAATGTCACAATTCTCCTTCATACATTTATACACTTATACAAATATTCCAAACTCATAATTTTATTTTTCGAAAATAGTATTGCTGTCATTGATATCATCAAAATATTATTTTCAAAAAATATATTTTAACGGAAGTGCATTACATTTGACATTAGGATTATATTCCTCCATAGCATTATTATAAATAATATTCAGCGTCATATATAGTAGATTCATATAGCCCTATAATTAAACCTCTGTTAACCTTAATTTTTCCTTGCACTCTTACACTTCAAGCGGACATTCGATCCCTCATGCTGAAAAGGCCCTCCCTGTATTACACCTGCTTACACATCTAAAATGCAAAAGGCTGCGATTATTGTAGTGTGACTTCACCAACATTAAATATTAAACCATACAGATAATTTTCCTTTACGATCACTGACTCTTCTGCACTTCCATCAGAATTAAGCAATATGAGAAGATTAGTTTCATCATAGTTCATCAATACTGCAATTGGAGTAAACCTGAATCACGTTACAGAGTAAATTAACTGTCAGCAGTCTATCTGAATCCTCATGGTAAACAATGGAGGTTTGTGCTTCTTCAATTAACATCATGATTTAATATATAACGTCCATAACACATCATTATGGTTTATTTATAGAAATTATAGCAATACATCATCACGATTTAATATAAACTCAGCCGTCGTTCCAAAGTGCTTCAAGGCCACCACCATCGTCCCCATGCCAAAGAAGTCTTCAGTGTCATGCCTCAACAACTACATCCCGTCGTACTCACACCCATCATCATGAAGTGCTTTGAGAGGCTCGTCATGAGGCACATTAAGACCCAGCTGCCCCCCTCACTAGACCCACTGCAGTTTATGTATCGTCACAACCGTTCAACAGACGACGCCATCGCCACCACCCTCCCATCTGGCCCTCAGCCACCTAGATAAAAAGGACTCATACGTTCGAATGCTGTTCACAGACTTCAGCTCAACATTCAACACAATCATTCCCCAGCATCTGATTGGAATGCAGCAATGCACAGCTCGAACCACATCATCAAGTTCGCCGATGACAAGACCGTGGTGGGTCTCATCAGCAAGAACGACGAGTCAGCATACAGAGAGGATGTGCAGCGGCTAACGGACTGGTGTAGAGCCAACAACCTGTCCCTGAATGTTGACAAAACAAAAAGAGATGGTTGTTGACTTTAGGAGAGCACAAAGTGACAACTCTCTGCTGAACATCGACGGCTCCTATGTGGAGATCGTCAAGAGCACCAAATTCCTTGGTGTTCACCTGGCGGAGAACCTCACCTGGTCCCTCAACACCAGCTCTATTACCAAGAAAGCCCAGCAGCATCTCACACCCCCCATCCTCAATACATTCTATAGAGGGACTATTGAGAGCATCCTGAGCAGCTGCATCACTGCCTGGTTTGGGACTTGCACCATTTCGGACCGCAAAGCCTTGCAGAGGATAGTGAGGACAGCTGAGAAGATCATCGGGGTCTCTCTTCCCTCCATCAAAGACATTTACAAAAAACACTGCATCCGCAAAGCAACCAGCATTGTGGATGACCCCACACACATCTGCAGTCCTCATGCCTCCATGAGCATGCCTAAGGCAAATTCACACAGATGAGCAGGGACATTGGGCATCTTTCTTTTGGTGATTTTCAGAGTCAGTTGAAAGGTCTCTTTAGTGTCCTAAGTTTTTAGAACTGTGACCTTAATTGCCTACCGTCTGTAAGCTGTTACTGTCTTAATGACCGTTCCACAGGTAAATATTGAATATTGGTTCATTGAACAAGCATGGAAAACATTTAAACCATTTACAATACAGATCTGTAAAGTTATTTGGATTTGTACAAAATTATCTTTAAAATACAGTGTCCTGAAAAAGGGATGTTTCTTTTTTGCTGAGTTTATAATGTCCATAACACATCATTATTGTTAATGTTACCAATACATGATGTATAGGCCTATGCTGACTTCACCCTATGTTGTTACAACCTTTTATATGGTTATAATCCATATTTTAAGCAATATGATATGTGTGGGTGAGAAACAGATCAATGTTTAAGTCCTTTGTTAATATAAATTGTCCTCCCTTTCCAGCAGGTGGCGATACACATAAAGAATGTCTGAATTATCAAATTGCCAAAAACAAAAGAAGAATGTGAAAGTGGAGATTGATAATAAAAAGGTCTAAAATATCTGTTTCTCACCCACATGTATCATATTGCTTCTGAAGACATGGATTACACCACTAGAGTCATATGGATTACATTTATGTGGGTTTCATGTGCTTTTAGATCCTCAAAGTTTTGGTCACCATTCACTTGCATGTGACTAACAGACCTACAGTGCTGAAATATTCTTCTAAAAATCTTTGAGTTCTGCAGAAGAGAGAAAGTCTTACACATCTGGGATGGCATGAGGGGGAGTAAATGATGAGAGAATTTTCATTTTAGGGTGAACTACACCTTTAAGTTTAAAGAAAAATAAGAAATAAGACAAATGCAAAATAGAAGTATTTCCACAAATTATTTTAAATTTATAAACCAATACCAGACACAACTATTTACAAAAAGACACAAAAATTATCATCATCAACCCACCTCTAGAATTTGGTTCTTCTTTAGGGACAGGCGCCGTCTTCTTTTTTGCTCCAACAAAAAGTGAAAAAGTGCTCTTTTAGGGTGTTGAATGTGCTTTGAACCGGATAGTCCAGAAATTTTTCCTTTTTTTGGGAGCTCTGTATGCTGACGGTGACCTCCACTTCCCTCCTCAGATTCAATGGCTTGATTCCCTGGACCTCTCCTGCTGCTCCTTTCACTCTCTTCGTCACAATCATCATTGGCGATGGACTCCGATCTATCTGTTGATTTGCATCGCCTTACAGTTCTGACCGCTGAAGACACAGACTGTGTTAAAAACAGACTTCCACCAGAGTCACTGAAAAAGAGGATGCAAAAGAGATGCAAAAGTGAACAATTTCAGAATAATAAAACCATGTTTGTGATTTCTGAACCGCATCTGGCACTGAAATATTATCTTAAAAGTGTTATTTGATATGTATATTATTAGATGATTTGATCAACTAGCCACTAAAATCAGTCCAGTGTGTATACAGATGCAGGAATAATGTATGTCCAATAACATACATTATAAAATGTATAAACTGTATAAACACAAAAGGAAACCAAATAGACTTATAGTTATTTTAGATTAGAAGTCCTTTACCTGTCCGACGGTGAATTGTGGGATAAAGCATCTCTATTCTCAAAGGTGCTGCTAATAGAGCTGACAACATCAGGTGGAGGAGTTTCGAAGGGCAGCTCCGCGCTCAGGTCAATATCTACAAACTTCTCCAGAGTGTTCGGCGACTGAATCTGCGTCATGTCGTCTTCACTCGTGAAATCCATGTTTTTTAAACTAAGCAATGCATCTCAGCAGAACCGTAATGCGATATGATGTAATACAGGTTTAAAGGACTTAAGTACACTTGACAGGTGCTTTTTAGGAATGCGATGTTCCTGCAACTTGATTAATAAGTCTAAACAAAAATATTGGTAAAGATAGCAATGAAATGAAATGTACTATCTGCATTCCACGTGCGGAAGCGTGGACTTGTTTTCATGGCACGGGCGTAATGCAGATTCTGCCTCCTTCTTCTTCTTCTTCTTCTTCTTCTTCTTCTGAGGGTTATTAGCGGTTGGCAAAAACGCTTTTGGTGTATTACCGCTCCCTAATGGACAGGAGGGTGGAGCACCGAAAGTAAGGACAATTTTAAATAAAACATGTATTTAATCACGATATGTCAACAAAGTGGTGAAACTCATGAATATTAATACAGCCTGTAACAAACTGACTAATTTCTTGTGTAATACACAAATAAATAGATATAATGTCTCAGTAAAATTATATAAATATAAATAATCATAAAAATATATTTTATGGAAGCGCAAAATAATAAATAAATAAATAAATAAATAACACTATTACATTCCTAAGGTCTCTAATGCTCCTATACCCTTTTAAGCCATTATAATATACTGTGCAAAAGTTTTAGGCACTTGTGAAAAATGTTGCATAATGAGGATGTCTTAAAAAATAAATACATAAATAGTTTTAATTTATCATTTAATGTCATACAAAGTCCAATAAACGTATAAATATGTGTGACCACCTTTGCCTTTAAAACAGCACCAATTCTCCTAGGTACATCTGAACACAGTTTTTCTTGTTTGTTGGCAGATAGGATGTTCAAAGCTTCTTGGAGAATTCACCACAGTTCTTCTGTCTATTTAGTCTGTCTCAATTGCTTCTGTCTCTTTATCTAATCTCATAAAGAATTCCAGACTGACACAATGTTCAGTGGGGGCCATGACATTTGTTGCAGGGCTCCCTGTTCTTCTATTCTAATCTTTTCTATTTGCAAAAGTAATGTTTGGGAGTCTAAAGGAAAATATTTCGTTTTGACACACTAAAGCTGAAGATATAAATAACCATCTTAAGACAAATACTTTTGTAAACATCTTAAAAGCCTAAAACTTTTGCACAGTACTATATATATATATATATATATATATATATATATATATATATATATATATATATATATATATATATATATGTCATTAAAGTTATGTTGACTGCTCTGATGGTTCCCGCCTCTTCCTTTCCCATACTGAACCTGTTACACTGGTGCCGAAACCCAGGAAGGAGGAGGGATGCGCTGGGAATAAAGACGAGCCGGGGGCACCAGTTCGAGAGAGACACACGCCTCCACTGTGTGTGTGAGTCTATGTGTTTTAAGTTATGTTTCAGTCCTTTTATGTCATTAAAGTTATGTTGACTGTTCTGTCGGTTCCCACCACCTCCTTGCCCATCCTGAACCAGTAAAAAAAAATTAGGTAAATTAATATCAAGCATAACAATATGATATCAATACATTACTATTACAAATACATTTATCTTAAAAAAAAAAAAAAAAGCTCAGGCTCACAGTCTTGACAGCTTTAGGGTCCAATCATACCAAACGCATACTTGCTCTAAAAAAGCTAAACACTGCCATGAGACATGTTTTTTAACAGTTGTTAACAGTTTAACTGTGAAAAATGTCTGTCTAGCCTAGCGCCTGATTACATAAACAGCGCAGACGGATGCAAAAAATGTTTTTGGTGTTAACGGCACCTAATTTTTTTTACATGTTAGAATACTGCTATATTTTGTTCTCAAAAACAATAGAGCGCAACAGTCTGGTTCCGGAAGTAAAAATCCCATAATTGTTTTGTATAGAGGAATTGATTTTCAACCATAACTTATAAACCTTTATAGACAGACCTGTGACAGACGTGTCCTGGATCGCTGCCATGTATGGTAGCCTGGAGCTATTAGTAAATACAGAATACAGAAGCAGTGAGTATATAAAGTTATAAATATGGATATTTTTCTTACAAAAACGCTTCGCTTAAGGCCTTTATTAACCCCCAGGAGCTGTATGGATTACTTTTTTTGATTGATGGATGTGGCCCATTAATCATAGGCCCCATTCACTCCCATTATTAAGCTTTGAAGAGACAGGATATTTTTTCTGATTGTGTTTGGCTGAAAGAAGAAAGTTATTTACACCTAGGATGGCTTGAGGGTGAGTAAATTATGGGATAATTTACATTTTTGGGTGAACTAAACCTTTAAAATACATAGTTATATGCTTATAATCAACAACCTAAAATCACTATCACCCCTGGAGTCGTGAGTTCAAATACAGGATGTGCTGAGTGACTCCAGCCAGGTCTGCTAGGGAGGGTAGAGTCACATGGGGTAACCTCCTCGTGGTCACGATTAGAGGTTCTGGCTCTCAATGGGGCGCATGGTAAGTTGTGTGTGGATCGCGGAGAGTAGCATGAGCCTCCACATGCTGTGAGTCTCTGCGATGTCATGCACAATGAGCCACCTGATAAGATGCATGGATTGACTGTCTCAGAAGCGGAGGCAACTGAGACTTGTCCTCTGCCACCCGGATTGAGGTGAGTAACCACGCTACCACAAGGACCTATATCGTCTATACTTTAATTTGTAGGCAAACCTAGAAAGCTAATTTGCCATGGTTCCCTCGGGAATGTCCTATGGGTTTTTATAATAGGGGTTTTCAATTTATCAGTAAAATAAGGTATGTGGTAAACAGTACTTGAAAATACTTGGAATTTAGTCATAAATCCATGGCTCAAAAATGCTAATTCCTAATGAGTTTCTGGACTACAACCTAAACTTCCTTCAGTGAACATGAAATTTGACTAGAAACGGTAAAAGATTAACAATTACATAATAATTTTGTCTAATGACTAATGACTTTTGATCATAAAAAGTAATTGTTGTGAATACATTCACAAAAATTCATATAAACGGACAGTCCCTAAACATCTGCAGTACAGATTCAGTTAAAGAATCACAGAAAGTGCATCTCTACATCCATTAAAATCTCTTTAAATAGATTTTTATTCAACGTTAAATCCAAAACCAAGCTCATGTGTTAAGAAAGGAGGAGCAATGTTCAGGAAGCGTATTAACGTTATCTGGGTGGCCAATCAAAGCGTTTCCAAGAGTTTCGACGTCCATTTCTGCTTTTCTCTGAACGCTTGAGTGTTGACAGCGCATAGCCCGTTATCATGTGATTTGGCTGCACAAATATCGATACACACACAACGGGAATGATGGCAGACACCTACAAGACTGAAAAGTTCCAGCTGCATGTTCCAAACCTCGAGGAATTATCTCAGGGTAATAATTCTCAATACATTGCATTTAAATGTGCGTTTAGACGGATGTTGCATGGAGCATGAGTATTTACTTTCATTGTGCTCGAGTAAACCTAAATGACATAAGTCCAAAGTTCAATTTTCAACTACTGGCAATTTTTTTCGTGCTACTTGGCTACTTGAAGAGCACTTAAAGCACATTTCAGACACGAAATTCAAAGTGTTAAAGTCAATAAATGCTAAAAGATGTGTATAGAATTGCTAATGGTATTTTTCATTATATGCAATCAATCCTAGTATCCTAAATATCCTGTTAAATACAATGAAAGCCCTCTGGATTAATTTAGCCTAAATAATTTAATTCATTAGCAATCCTGAACGCATTTTTTTAGTCTGCTATTGCTTCATTGTGTCTAATACGTTTTTGTGTGCAACAGTGCTGGAATCGGGACTGAATAAGAATTTTGCTGATGTAAAAGTGTCTGTCGCTGACTGTCCAGATCTCATGCAAGAGCCTTTCCGGTTTCCTGTCAAAGGTGAGCGTAGACATAACAGACATTGTCAGTGGGATACAGGCTGTTAAAACATTACTTGTTGCTCTCTTATTAGGTCTGTGTGGCAAACCGCGTATTACTGATGTTGGAGGTGTACCCTATTTGATTCCACTGGTCCAAGTGGACAGGGTTTGTTAATAAACCATTACTATAACTCTCATAAAAGCACATTCTTCCTTTGTAACCTAACCAGTGTAATATTTCTGCTCTAAGGTTTACAATATGAACACTGTGTCCAAGGAGTTAGAGCTGCCTGGTGCATTTATTCTTGGAGCTGGTGCCGTCTCCTCCAAAACAGTTGGCATGAATGCAGAGGTCTTTATCATAACTGCACCAAAATTACCAAACAGTTCATTCAACAGTTTATGAACTAAATTTCATTGTTTATAACTATATAGTAGCTTCTTTCATTTTGCCACACTGCTTTTCAATTTAATGCACAGTTTTTAAGTTGAATGAGCTCTCTTCTATCCTCTCCCAGTTAATGCCTCTGGTGCTGACTGAAGCTGAAGGAAGACGTGCTGTGAATAGCAGTTATTTCTCTTCCATCAACCCAGTGGATGGAAAATGTCTGCTGGAGAATTACAGTGACAGGTTTCATGACTGTGACTTTGGCCTCCTTGCAAACCTCTATGCATGTGAGGGTAAACCTGGAAAGGTAAAAACCTTGGGTCGGTTATTAGGATTATCTCTTGAATAAGACTAAAAATTTATGTTTTTCATTTCAGTTCGTTCTGAGCAGAAACTGTATGTTTTTGTTCCAGTTTCGGCAGTCCGCAGCCTCCTTTCCAACTGGTAATCAGTTAGAATGGAATAAAAGGACAGTTAATAAAGTTCTTTTAAAAATTCCATTACTCTGTGTGAAGGATGGGAGATATACCAATGTTGTCAGATCTAACATAAGAAATAAGCATCCTGGTCTGATAAACCAAGCCCAAAATAAGCGATTCAATTTGCAATTTCTTTTTAAAATAAATCCTTAATATAAAAAATATATCACGAAATATATTTCAAATATACAATCTAAAACCAATTAATAGCCTAAATATATCTCTCTCTTGCACGCACACACTCTACTTAAAAGAGAGAAGCTTAATTTTTGGGCAACAGGTAATGGTGTAATTCCAAAAACATTTCTGTGATAAACCCTTTGGTTTCATGGAAGAAATAAAAAATATTACTGAGATTAAGCGAATAGTATTTGGCTGGTCATGTGATTCTAACATGTCAGAATAGAACATGTAGAATAAAACAGGTTTTATAAGGTTACTGATATGACTGGAGTCTTCATTTTAATGCGAGTGATCATGATTTTATACATATATTGCAAAAAAAGTTTCACTTTTTAATGAGGTAAAAAATGTAGACATTGCAACCACAGTCTACAGTTAACTTGGGCATTCCCGGAGAAATCAAATCCTGTCTAATCAAATCCTGGAGTGTGTGTGTGATTGTGGATATTGTATTTCCACAAGGCTTTATTTCATTAGGGTTTTGTGATGCATGCATCAAGAGCATATGACCTTCTGTAGACAATAACACCCATATCCAGACAAAATACACTCACACCTTAGTAAGGACTACAGAGATGCAATCACATCTAAATCAGTATATGAATATACCGATATCTGTAACTCAAAAATCATTTAGAAAATGATGCCTGTCAAAATAGTGCTTAAGATACAGTAGGTACTATTGTTTTGGTAGGTGATCACTGATAAATGACAAATTAGTGATCATTGTTTACATTTAGGAATGTTACGCATTCAGTTTTGCATTATTAATTAATATCAACTTTCCATTGAAAAAACATGCTTGTGACACAATGTTATTAGCAAGCAGTAACAGGGTTTGAAAATTCACCACTGCAGGTCATTGAGGTGAGAGCCTGCAGAAGGATCGGAAAGGACAGTCTTGTGAGTTGCATGAGAAAGACCATGGAAGAACATTATGGGAAGAAAAGCGTGGCCCTGGGTGGAACTTTCATCATCCAAAAGGGAAAGGCAAAGATCCACATCATGGTAAGAAAATGAAAGGCTGTAAATGCAAAAAAGAGAGAGAGAAAAAAGGTTGGTCCTGAAAGAAAAAATATAATTAGTTTTCTCCAATGAGACATTTCCTCTTAAGTGAGAACCACAAATCAGGGAATTCGCTACCATGAAAACTCCCATAAAGTGTGCTGCGAATTACATAATGGAGTTAGCCTCTTTACATCTTCAAACAACTTAACAAATTTACTCAGTACTAAAATAACTCAAACAAATTTGAGGATATTGTAATTTGCAATAAACTTCAAATATATATTTTATACTTAAGGCGCGGTTGCATAAACCTTAGCACGGACCTTTCATTTTTGGGTGAATATATTGTTATGTCGCTCGGAACTCCGCAGGCGAAATCCAGTTATCTCAATGGGAATACACGTGATTGTGAATTTCGCACTATAGACTTCCAGTGGCAAAGAATTTCCCCTTGCGGATTTCGCATGGAGTTTGGTGAACCTTGACAGGCGAATTTGCCAAGTTGACCAATAAGACGCTGCTTGGTTTGGCAGTGACTTCTGTGTGGGCGGTTCTTTATACACCGCTACACTGAATATTCACAATAGACAAGGATATAATTTTGGCACGAGTTTCTTTTTAACTTCACTCCCACAGAGTATAAATTGCAGCATTAAAAATATGCTGCTTGGCAATAATTTTTTTACTGGTTTTACACATGTTGTACGTCCGCCCATGCCTATTTCACTTGCAGAATTTCACCGTTCAAAGGTAAAAGTGACGTGCCTTAACTATAGTCAATAGTATTATATTGTACCAATCAGAGTTCTTTATAAGATGCGTTGTTTATTCCATCATAAAACACGTTAAAGAAATTTTCACTCAAAATTGAAAATTCTGTAATTTTTTACTCGTGCTTCAAACTAGTATGACTTTTTTCTGTGGAACACAAAAAGGATTTTTTTAAACTTCACACACCTTTTCACCATAAATTGAAAGTAAATAGTGACTTTTGGCTGTCAAACTCCAAAAAGGACAAAAAACAAGATAAAAACATAGTTAAAGTAGACCCATAGTAAAACACGACCCATGCATGATATTCCAAGTCTTTTGAAGCTATATGAAAACTTTGTGTGATGAACAGACCAAAATTTGTCATGACCAAACATCATGTTATCAAACCTGCACCCAAATCAAATATGGCGACTACACCATAGACTACACCATTTGATCACAAGACACACAAGAAACAATAAGGTTTGATCCTATCAGTGTTGAACCTTTGCCAGTGTGTTTTATTATATTTGAGTGCCACCATTGGGAGTTAATCAATGATTTATTTTAAAATTTGGTCTGTTCATCACACATATGGCTTTAGAAGACTTTAGAAGAAAATATTGTAACGACTTCTTTTACTCTGTTTTTTTTGTTGCTTTTCCCTTTTTGTAGCTTAACAGCCTGGAGTCACTGATCACTTTCATTATGTGGGAAAAGATGTGTATATATATACGCTACCGGACAAAAAAACTTGTAAAGTCATCAAAACTATGGAATAAAATAAATGGAACTATGAGAATTATGTTGTGACTGAACAAAATCCAAAATAAGTGTTCTATTTTAGCATCTTCAAATTTGCAGACATGAACTCTTGACATTTTCTCAACCAAATACTTGAGGTATCACCCTGGGATTTAAACAGTATTGAAGGAGTTCTCATCTATGTTGGGCACTTATCTTCTTTTCTTAATTATTTTGTCCAATTTATCAATTTCAAAAACCTTTTTTAATCAATAAATTAATATGGCAGCTAAATAAAATTTTTGTCTACAAAAAATTGACGCATACGTGTTCAGATCAAAAGATTTTTAAGATCATGAAACATTTCAGTCGTGTTTCAAAACTTTTGACCAATAGTGTATGTATGTAAATATATGTATGTATGAAAGTCATTCAGGTTTGCAGTGACATTAGGGTTATTAAATTACATACCTTTGTATTTTTACAATTTTCAACTTTTTTTTGTTGCATCTAATCAACTGTTGTAATGTTTTGATTATTCTCAGAGCTGGTTGGTTTGGTTCAAGGCTTAGAAGTATTTATTGAAGAATTTGTTTAACACATATGCAGCAAATGCTGAAAAATTGGGTACTCTTTGCCTTTCTGAATACTGATAAAACTTGCATGAAAACGTAAGAACATTAGTAAGAATGTTAGCAACCTTTTCAACTTTTTACTGCCCCTTTCTCCTTTTAGCCTCGTGAATTCTCCTCCTGCCCTCTTAACTCAAATGAGGATGTTGATAACTGGCTCAGGCATTTTGAAGTCAGTGCCCCACTGATATGTCAAACTGTCATGGTGTCCAAAGACCCAGTGAGTATCAACCCACTAGGATGTTATGGCTATTGGCAGAGTGTAATATTCTGCAACTTTACTAAATATTGCACACCAGCCAAAAATATTGCATTGCTTTACTATATAATATGATCAAACTGGAAATGTCTGTTGCTAAAAAAAATATAAGTCAGGAACACTATTAATGAAATATTAAAAAAATTATTCAGATTGTTTCTACATTGCCTGTATTATAAATGTCAGGACTCTTGAGTAATTGTTGCATTGAAGTTGGAAACATAAGACAGATCAAATTTCTGTTATGAATAAATTACAATTGACCAATTCACAGGGTCTTGACTTGAGAGTGGAGCATACGCATGGCTTCAGTCATCACGGCGAGGGGGGCCATTACTACATAGACACTACCCCAAACACAGTGGATTACCTGGGATACTTCCTTCCTGCTGAATTTGTGTACCGAATTGACCGACCCACAGAGACTCACAATGTTGGAAGAGATTAAACTTTTGACAGTTTGGATTAAAATGTGGAGCAGTTTATTTTACTGATATGTAAATGCATTTAATAAAGTGTTTTAACCCCTGTTCTCTTGATCAATTTTTTGCCCTTTTGCACTAAAACTATAGTGCTTTTTTTAACCTTAGAGGTTACCAAAGCGCTTTACACTGTGTCCCAATCACCCACACAATCATACACCAATGGCGGCAGAGCTGCCATGCAAGGCACTAGCCTGCCATTGGGAGCAACTTGGGGTACAGTGTTTTGCCCAGGGACACTTCGGCAAGTGGAGTCATGTGGGCCGGGAATCGAATCACCAACTCTGCGATTAGCAGCCGACCCACTCATCCACCTGAGCCACAGTCTCAACTAGATCTTCAGAGTTCAAGTATGTTTTTAGCCAAACAAAATAAGTGCTCAGGTGAACCCTATACTATCAAATTACATGATAATGCCAAGAATGCAATGGTCAGCCATTTTTGAGAGAAAAAAAATTGAGCAAAGCTAACAAAGTCTGCCCCATCAGCATTAACCTCCAAAACATCTCCATTTTTGCTCTCATCTCTCACAAGAACAAGGGTGGCCCTGGAAAGTTCATCAGCACTTTAAATGAAAATGCAAGGACAGGTCTGAACAATACTCTTGAAATACTGTATACAAACAACATAACAATTCTCATTATGAATGTGATTCAAAGTCTTAATATCTAAACTTTTTATTTAAAACTTTTTACTCTTAGAATATTCAGAATCTTGTTCAATGTTTCAGCAGTCAGCTGCAAAATCATGTGATGTTGTTTGTCCTGTAACTGATACTTGCAGAATTATAAACCACATAATTCACAGGGTTATGTAATCACTGAAGAAGTCTTAATGCAACCCTGCCAGGTCCATATTCTATGTCTAGTGCAACTCATTTCCCAGCAGTTTATCCACATCAATGATGGCCACATGTAATCAAAATGAATCGGCATAGGCTGTTACAGTACTTTCCAGTTTAATAAACTGCAATATAATATTGTACAGAATAATTGCTGTTAAATTGTTTGTATGACACCAATGTAAAATCAGATTATAATTAACATTAATTTGACTCTGTGACTGGCAAACATTTGACCATAGAACGGTAGTATATTATAGTGAAGAGTACTGTATTGTATTAAAGTTTGTTGACTTTGGGAACATGACATTTACTTTGTACATGCATGCAAACATTGGTAATTGAGAATTTACCAGTGACCCATTTTTTAGGTGTATTTCAACCAAACGTTTGCCCAGATATTGAGCTCCACCAGTCACTGCAGTCACTTTATTCTTGAGATCCAAACAGCCAAACACCTCAGTTATAAATGCCATATACACTGCGACATGACAAAAAAACGGGAAAGACTCTTCTGAAATCCACTTGCAGCATAGACAGCTTCATTGATTGTAATTGGGGTGTTATATGAGAACATTGACAGGGAAACAAAGTCTAACCCCCACACCCCCTCATACTAGTGGAAAAACTGACGCTAAATTAGCAAATCATTTATGAGGAACAATAGTAAAATACACACAGGGCCTTAAAATTCTTATGCTGTAAATATTGCTTGACAGCTGTGGTCACCATTCACGCTCACTGAATGGAAAAGAGCAGCTTGTACACACATACAAATTCATATAGAAAATTCCTAATATACCTATGAGGACATACATGCACTGTACTTACAAAATAATAATAAAATAATAGTGTTCATACAGCTCAATGTCAACATTTGTAATATTAACAAGACATTCCTGCTGGCTTTTGGGCCAATCATTGCACTGAAACAGCTCCTCTAAAGATGTTAAAGCAAGTTAAGGATTTCCTTATCTGTCAATCCTAGTTCTTTTAGATTTCAGTGCTGCCTTTGATGGAGTTGATCATGACATTCTGCTTGACTGAATGCAGTGCTGGCATATCAGGCCCAGTCTAATGGTTTGGATCCTTCTTCAGGCTTTCACAGCAACTTCAGATCTTCAGAAGTCATTGTGGTTACTAAAAGAAATCAAAGAACACAAAATGTACCTTTTCTGCTTAGTTAATGTACAGCCATGTAAAAAAAATAAAAAAAGAGAGAAAGATAGTAAAATGTCCAATATTGGCATTGAACATCAGTACAAATTAAATTCAAGTGAACAGTGCCAATGCGGAGAGGTACATTATAGGTGCATGTGAATTCTCTGAGGTGATTATCTATACCACGAGAAACCACATGAGTAGCAGTTTCTAAGAAGCTTTGATTATGGGGCTAAATGCACCCCTTAAGGGGAAAAAAGAAAAGAAAAGGTGGCGGGTGCCCCCACACATTGAGAAAAGGCTCATGGGGACTTAGTGATATCGTGTAAAAATAGGGACAATAGTTATAGGGCAAAATCTGTCAATTTATGCAAATACTTTTGAGAGAGGAAGATGCTTTTTTGACAAATTAAGACGCTTATTCAAAATAACATCTCAACTATTCTATAAATAAATGCATTTCCGTTGTGATTGGATCAGTCAGTGTGACCCCACTTCAATTTGGGAAAACAAATATTCCATTTAAGGGCGCTGTAAGCATTTATTTTTTTTGTTCTAGAATTTCCACAAGATAAATCATTGGATTAGCCACGCACCCTTTTCCCAAAATCCGCACTCCAAAGATACCAAATTACCTTTGGGACTGACATTTAGCAGAAAAAGTTACAGCTACAAAATAGCGCTCTCAACTGACAACTGTTAGGAGCTGTTTTAGCCTATTTTAAAGATGTATCCATTTCAATTTAATAACAAATTTGCATCTAATTGAATTGAATAGTCTTGAAGAAAATGTAATTAATAAAACTTGAATTTTTTAAGATTTCTACATTTTATTTGGTTAAAGATTAGGCAATTCAATTAGATGGAAATTTGTTATTGAAATGAAATGGATACATCTTAAAAATAGGCTAATATATATATATATATATATATATATATATATATATATATATATATATATATATATATATATATATATATATATATATATATGTGTGTGTGTGTGTGTGTGTGTGTGTAAAAAAAAAAATCACTTACAGCTTCTTTAAGAAAAACAATGCTTTATGGGGGCCTTTCTACTCAAGTTTATTTATTTATTTACCCCAAATACTATCAAAAACCTTCAATTAAATCACCTTAACCAAAAAAAAATATTACAAATAACTATTTTGTGTCTAAATAAATGTTATCATTTTAGTGAATGATTGATCATTTAGTTATTAAACGATTTATCAAATTACTTTAAAATTAACCTTTGGAAATAGCAGGCATTTTTTGGAGAAACTAAAATGCCTTTTACCAGAAGTCATTAACACAAGAATCAGAAGTTATCACTGATGTTATATACTGTGATTCAGGAGTCGTTCACGCACGCGCTGTTTGCACGCGCAGACCTCGCGCTCCTACATTTCACTCGTTCGCGCCAATAATATAATCAACCGATTCCGTCGAAATTCGCTTAGAAATGAAGTACGACAACTAAACAATAGACACGTCTTAAACAAGTATCGACTGAACAAGCGTTTCTCGGTCAACAATTTTCGCTTCTGATGAGAGTGAAGATTCTGGTGAGCAAACGGGCTGGTTGCGAATTAATGACCATAACATACAAACTCATTATAGAAAACTCTTTCCATATTCATCATTTTGAGCAGTATTTTATGAAATTTTTAGAGACGTGAGTGGCCAGAAACAACCTAAATTCACATGTAAGAGTCTATTGATATTTTTAATGAGAAAACACAGTTCAGCAACTGACAACTGATATGATTATTTTTTAACGAATAAAGTTACGAATTATCTCTCACTTTCCCATAATAATATTGTTTAATTTCTTCAAAATTAGACACTCAGACACTGAGTGAATTTGTCAAGATGAGCAGACCAACAGCAGGTAGGCCTAATATCTCACTGTTACTTAACAACTCTCCAGCTGAGAAACACTGATCTGAATGATTTAGTCATTTGTACATTTTGATTCATGTTGCTGGAGCTTGCAAACAAAGCAGAGTTTTGTCTTTCTGTAGGCTGTCTCTCCGTGCCTCTGTTTAATCAAAGGAAGAGAAACAGGCTGCCTTTGACATCTAATCCCTCTGAGAGTGAACACTTTTCTGCCAATTACTGCAACGAGATACAAACCTTCTCCTCATCCTCTTCTGGTCCAGCTAGTATGTGTTTCCTTTGCATTAGGGATGGGCAATACCACTTATTTTATTTTCAATCCAATACCAATCATTTTAAGCCCAATATCGTCCATACCGATACTTCTATTAAATGTATTTTTTTTGCGATTACTTGGGATAAATTTGGTCATTTAAATATTTTTTTGACATTATTCAAGTCATTATTTTCTAGCCTAAACAGAAAATGATTAGACTTCTGTTTTGTTTACCCTTACAAAAATGTACCATTTCACATTTGGTTAACTATATAACTATAGTAACTATAGTTTAATCATGGTGTTTATTTAAACCATAGTTACCACACAATTAACCATGGTTACTACTACAATATTACTGTAGTAAAACAATGGGTTGAAATCTTAGTACATTAAGCCACAATAAGCGTTTTCTTTATAACAGTTTTCTATGTGGGGAAAATGCTTGTAAAGTTGAAGAGCCCTTCTGTATAGTGTAAAACTCCAAGTTTATTTATAAATAAACATATATTGTTAACAAAAAAAATCTCACTGTATAGTTGATTTACCCCCCCAAAATTACGTTTAATACTAATAAGGAGAGTACTTGCCCTTTTTTTCTTCCACTTCAAGCACTGGTGTCTGACGCAAAATAAATTACTGGATACTAAAAAAAAAATGTTTCTCCTGATTCACCAAAGAACATTAGGTATTCACTGTAGTATAAAGTATTTTTTAAAGTTCAGATCAGATAGAAGTAGCTCCTCAAGGTTACAAATGCACATTTACACTTTTTGAAATGTACAGAACACAATCAATAGACAGATCGTTTATCATATTTACCAGTCATATGTGTTTTCTAAAGTAACCTTGGGTTTCTTTTTGGTTTATCTTTAGATCAGAGTGGTCTGTGGAACCAGCGAACCTGTCTTTCTTCACAGCAAGCCAATATGAGACCTGCTGCTTCAGAAGGACGAGGATACGCACCTTTACCTCACCCAAAAAAGCCTGCCTATTCCTGGTACTTAACTCTATGAAACTAGACCACCTAACCAGAATAGTCTTGGAAATCTGTCATTTGTTGTACCTCAATTGTTAATCAATTGTTTTTGAAAGATTGGAAAAATCATTGCCTCGCATTGTTTAAAATGTAAAAATGTTTCACCTCACTATAATTGCTGAAGCTTTTATCAAGGTGTAACAGGTATTATCACAGTATTGAATTACTTTACAAAGACAGGTTGAAAGATAAACTTTACTGTTGTTTTCTAACAAGTTTACTTTTTCCGTAATCTTGACAAAATGGGAAGATTAAAGTACTTAAATCATGGATGATTTAAGTACTTGCAAGCATGAGTTCAAAGAAACAGAAAAGTTCTATTCTTTAATTTTAAGAAATTGTATTTTTTATTTGAAAAGTCAAAAGTTTAAATCAATGCATCTATAACAGACTTTACTGTTAATGTTCAATGCAATTTTAGTATCAATCTAATTTACTCTCTCAGTTATGGGCCAATTTTAAAGCATTTTTAGTTATTATTTAGGTATTATAGGCCTATTATAACATAATATCTTAAACATTCTGGTTTAATAATAATAATAATTACTTTATTTTATATAGTGCCTTTCTTCAAACTCAAGGTTGCTTTAGAGTAGGAGAGTAAACAAAAAAATGTCAGAGAAGCATATGTCAAAGAGATATGTTTTGAGATATATTTTGAAATAATGTATGGAGGTGTTATCACAGAGAGAGAGAGGGATAGATTTCCAAAGAGAAGGGGCAAGTGTGCAAAAAGCCCTACCACCTAGTGAGGTCATCTTGCAATGTGGAATGAATAATAGGCCCAAATCAGATGACCTGCTTGGCCCGCAAGCCCTGGAGATTCTTTCCATTTGGGCCACTTGTCTATGAAGTTGAATGGCCCTGCTGTATGGCAACCTGTTCCAACTTGAACTTAATATTGAAAGAAATGTGTCACATTGCCATTATTAATTACAGGACTTAATATTAGCTTATTACAACTGTATTTTAGTTGTTACTAAAAGATGCAAATGTTACTATGTAGCTAGCAGAGTTTTAGCGAACTACTCTTCGGTCATGTGAAAGCATGCTACACATTATCTGCTAATGGAAACAACAGTTCACATTCATCATAGTATCACTTAGCTAGTCTCTTAGAGTGTTGTTTCTCAGTTTTCAAAAACAGTTTGGAAAAACGAACAAAAATGTCAAAATTACCTTTATCTCACTGAATTACATGGGACGATTGTCCCGCAGATGAGTGAACGTGTTTTGTGGTCACTTTTATGCCACATGTTTTACACAAAGGGAAACAATCTTCGACCAGCAATCCCTCTGCATTTTTATGGAACCCAAAATACAGCCACACTTCTGACTTAACCCTTTTAGAAGGCGGATAAAGGGTTAGCAGGATTCAGTCGATCCACTGACCTCTTAACACTGGCTCTTGAGAAGGAAAAGGGAGTGGGGGCTGGTAGACGACGGGAAAAAGTTGTGAGCATACTCGACCCAAACTAAATTTGAACGCATCTGGGCAGAAATCTGCCTTTTCACAGATGTGCCGTTGCACCTGGAAAGCTGCCAGAGAAGCCCTACTATGAACTAATGCTCGTGTTAAGAGGTCAGTGGATTGACGCCAGTCTAAACCCCGGCTTACATGTGTGGGCAGGGGGTTTGGCTGTCCTCCCAGGACATTCCACTCTGTCTCCCCTCACGTAAGCTGGGTCCCAAATTCATCTGACCGTTTCCCATCGCCAAGGTTATTAGCACGGTGGTGGTCCGTCTCAAGCTACCTCCTCACCTCCATTGCGTTTATCCCGTCTTACAAGTGTCAAACTTGATTTTGTTCCAATTTGCACCAACCCACCCCCTGTGTCTGGTTGAGGGCAGAAATCTGCCCAGATGCGTGACAAAAACTGGGGGCCTCTGTCAGAAACCACATCCACCGGAATATGGAAGGCGTGATTAATGACCACTACAGCTGTCGCCCGCGCTGACGGTAATTTTGGTAGTGGAATAAAATGAGCCACATTCGAGAACCGGTCCACTACAGTCAAAATGACTGTGTTGCCATGGGAGGGGGGAGACCAGGGTCTCGAAGGGACTGACAGCGATTGGAGGAGCCCAGCCGGGGTCCTACTAGCCGCACAAATGGGACACGTGGCGACAAACTGACGAATGTCCCGCGCAAGTGATGGCCACCAAAAATGCTGTCAAATAAGCGCCTGCCTCTGGGTGGCAGGGGACATTGGATGAATTACCCCACAGTTTACCTGCTGGGCATGAGGCGGGCGATATGGTATTACAGCGTGAAATCAAAACTACTGAAAAAAAACAAACTGACGAATGTCCCGCGCAAGCGATGGCCACCAAATATGCTGTCAAATAAGCGTCTGCCTCTGGGTGGCATGGGACATTGGACGAATTACCCCACAGTTTACCCGCTGGGCATGAGGCGGGCGATGTGGTATTACAGCGTGAAATCAAAACTAGTGAAAAAGCGCCTAGAGTTAAGGTGTTTAGCACTACGGATGTACTCTAGAATCTTGTGTTCAATCCAGACCACAAAAGGTATACCTGAACCCTCTAACAAGTGATGCCACTCACCCAAGGCCAACCAGACAGCCAGTTATTCCCAGTTACCAAAATTATACTTCTTTCCATCTGAGGGAGAGCACTAAGAGAGAACTGCTCCAACACTGACCTTGACGCATCCACAACAAACTGTAAAAATGGTCAGGGGAAATTAAATTGAGTTTGGTGAAAAACCACTCCTTGAGTTTGGCTAATGCAGACTCGGCCTGCTGGAACCATCAAAAGTTAGTGTGCGTGGAGGTGAGATCCATCAAAGGAGCGGCGATTTGGCTATAGCTCCATAAATCTTTGATAAAAGTTAGTGAACCCCAGAAACCAATGCAAATTCTTGTGAGAATCTGGGGTTGGCCACTTAGCGTTGGCTTTAACCTTAGCCAGGTCCATACGCACTCCCTTGGACGAAACTATGAACCCCAGAAACAGAACTGACTGCACATGAAACGCTCACTTCTCCACCTTGACAAACAGCCGATTATCTAACAATCGCTGAAAAACCTGCCTGACGTGCTGCACATGGTCTTGCATATTCTGGGAGAAGATCAGATCATCGCAGAGATAAACGTAAACAAAACAGTCCTCCATGTCTCGAAGCACGTCATTCACGAGCCCCTGAAAGACAGTGGGGGCGTTGACCAATCCGAACGACATGACCAAGTATTCAAAATGCCCCCTATGGGTGTTAAATACCATCATCCTGTCACCCTTCCTAATACCGACCTGCTGGTATGTGTTCCATAAGTACAACTTCGTAAAGATGGACGCCCCCTGCAAGAGTTCGAAGGCGGAAGACATCAGCGGCAGAGGGTAATGGTTCTTTCCCATGATGTAATTCAGCCCCCGATAAACTATGCAGGGTCTAAGTGTGCCGTAATTCTTCTCCACGAAGAAGAACCCAGCCCCTGCGGGCGAAGAGGAAGAGCGGAGGAGACTGGTTGCTAAAGAATCATTAATATACCTGTTTATGTCCTCCTTCTCGGGTCCCAAGAGTAAATTCAACCATCCTCGAATAGGAGAGGTGCCAGGACGCAATTCAATAGCACAGTCGTATGGGCGATGAGGAGGAAGGGTAGAGGCACAGGATCGGCTGAATACTGCCCTCAAGTCGTGATACTCCTGCAGAACATCCGAAACACCTGCCGGCATTGAAACACAAGACTGGACAGGGGAGTCAACAGAGTTAAGACAATATGAAGAACAGAAAGAGCTCCAAGACAAAACAGAGCTGGTTGACCAATCTGTTTGAGGGTTGTGTGTTACCAACCACAGCACCAATGGGGTAATAGGAGATTTGATGAAGAGGAAGTACAGCTGCTCAGAATGATTCCCAGAGACCATAGTGACAGGTCTAGTGGTGTGAAGACTGACAAGGGTGTACCACTAAGTGTGTGGGCTGTGATGGGTTCCTTCAGTCAGTGTATGGGAATTCACCACCTTAAAGCCAAATCGAGTCTAAATAGTTCCCCTCGGCGGCGGAATCCACCAGAGCCAAGATAACATGGCTATCAGTAACACTCAGTAATCGGACTGGGAGGAGGGTGCAAAGTCCGGGGGCTTTGTCCAGGGGAGTTTCGCTCGTCAGTAACCCCCTACCTAGTGACGAGCGGGGTCTTTTAACAGACAGGTAGCAGAGCGATGGCCTGCTTGGCCACAAATGAAATGTAGCCCCTGGAGGAGCCGTACAATAACCAGGTCCACCAAGTCTTTGAATCCACAACAGACCGGTTCCCAAAACCGCTGGGTCCATAACTGGCTGGTTTATTCTGTCAGTGAGCTGGGGAAAAAAGGATCCAAGAGCAGAGGAGATAAATGCCAGTCTTTTATTAAACCCAAAAAGTGCTCAGCACTCAGCGCCAACTCGATCAAGCTCAAAATATGATCAGTGTTCCCACGGAAACGTCGATTATGCTCACTGACTCCACATGTAAAACACGAGGGAGAGAGAACAAACAATAGAATGAACCGTTAAACGCCTGAGCCATGACATGCTCAGTTTGAAAATGCATATGCAAGCATGAAGGGGAATCTTTGTCAAAAGAATACTTAACAAACATTTCTGTCACCATTTACTCAAGAAAGAAAGTAATACAGGTTTCTAACAACATGAGGATAAAAAATACAGAATTCATATTTTTGGGTGAATTATGGTGTTTATTCTTCCTGGGAAGTTTGTACGTTAAATGTCAGAAATCATAAATACTATGTGATGTAAATTCAAGTGGATTTTGCTGGAAAATCCTCGCCTTTGTAACTATTACTGATGGCAGGATGCTTTTTTAGCACCAATCTAACTAAATGAATAACAAAGCCTCACATTAAGTGTTTAATGAATGCTTTATCTACCTATTTTATCATTCTTGTGTGTTCACACATAATGATGAAACATTTAGTTATGTTGCAAACGCATGTTGCTGAATAAACCAGTTTAATGAGTCTTATTTTCTGGACAGTTTTATTATTCTTCATTAAGAAAATGCATACAAACTGAAAACCTTAAGTAAAACTGAATTATTACCAATAACAATTTGCTTCCACCATGATTCTTAATTCGACATGCCCCCAACACGGAAAGACAGGACTTAAAGAAAATTCCCCTTCTGCCACTCACTTGAAGTTTTGTTGATGTAGTGGCACTAGGGGTCTCTCTTGAGAGCCTCGGTTACCTCTTATCTTTGAGAAAAGGCCAATGAGAATTGGCGAACAGAATTTGCATGCCCCTCCCCCGGGTGTAAAAGGAGGGAAGCATGCGTCTGTTCAGACAGATTTTTTCTTCGGAGCCAAGCGGTTGTGTTTCAGCGAGCTGAATAAATCCACTTCTGTTCCACTCACCTCTACAAAGCCTATGCTGTTGGAGATACAACGCAAATCAACGACTTTTCTCTTCTCTGCAACCCAGTGCAGACTACGCCCCTGTGCGCTTCGACAGCCACCTAAAAGAGTTTTATTTCTCTAAAAGAGCATTCCTGGATGCGGTCGTTACCTCTTCGCTTCAGACAGTCACGGGCGCTGCCTCATGTTTCGGGGCAGAGAACACACTGAGGCAGCGTTTCGGATGGTTCATGTTCTCATTGCTCTGCTTGCCTGGGCCGCCGCAAGTTTTGGGCTGGACTGGAACCCTCTGTCCTCCCCTCAGCCCTCACGGCTAGATGATTGGGTCTTGGGCATGGGGCGCCACTCACAGCCACGCTAATGGCGATCAGACACCGAGCACATTCTACAGGTGTGTGGCATCCTCGTGGGCACTGGCCATGGTACCTCTAGCAGACATCTGCAGAGCGGCGGGCTGGGCAACAACCAATACCTTTGCAAGGTCTTACAATCTCCTGGTTGTGCTGGTTTCGTCCCGTGTTTTGACAGGTCAGAACATGTAGAATTCGGTAATACAGTGACAACAACTGGCCGGGTGTATCGCTTGCGCATAGCGCCTTTCCTCTCCCCTGAGGTGAAAACGTGCTCTACTCCCCATTCGAGTTCACAAGTCACGGACCTGGGTGTCTTTCCTCTCTAGACCTCTGGCTCCAAACTCAGCGGAGGAAGTTCGCAGCCACACCCACCGCAGGCACTGACTTGCCTGCGCTGGAATAGGTGCTCCACAGGTTCTGATTATTCCTATATCTCCTATGATGTATTTTCCACGGTACGGTCCCCCTGTAGGTGGACCCATGTCTCCCTTGGGCAGAGCTCCCTCTGTCCCCCACATGTTAATCTCCCCTGTTGGGCAGGATGTGGTCTCCGCAAGGTCTTTTCCCCCTGAAAGAATAGGATTGGGAAAGAACGCCTTCCCTGATGCGTGTTATAGCATTAGATGGCCCCAGCCGCATCTAACACTCTATGGAGAGAAAACATAGAGAGAGAAAAGGCAGTGGCTGACACGGCCTGCTCCCAGGCTAGTTATGTCACTTCCCTCCCTCAGGGATGTGGGGAACTATATGACGTCTCTTGGGGCGTTGGGGAAGGTTACGTGCAGTCTGATGCACCTGCTATTTTTGCACGCAACAGCTTGCTTGCACCTGCATCAGTGTAGTGTTGTGGCATTTTTAAATAGTCCCTCTTGCCACATCTCTGTACTAAGCCGCTGAAATAACCGAGACCTTACTCTCAGCTCCTCAGCTCAAAACCAGTCTGAACAGATGCACGCTTCTATCCTTTTATATCCCCGTATGTCCAGGGGATGGGCATGCAAATTCTTTTCAACAATTCTCATTGGCCTTTTCTCAAAGATAAGAGGTAACCAAGGCTCTCAAGAGAGACCCCTAATGTCACTACATCGACACATGTCTCGTTCCCTCCATCAGGGAACGGAGGTTACTACGGTATCTGAGACGTTTCCCACTTGTAATTACAATTTTGCGGTGGTGTTCATATGTGCTTAACTCGTAAAAACAATAATTCCAACATGACTTGAATGCACCATTAGTTTATTAAATAGCCATATACTTTTGGAACACTAAAAATGTGCAAAAAAGTAAAAAATATGTAGATCATTAATTCCAAAATTAAGGATATGATGTATTTCCCGCCTGATCTGAACCTCATTACCTTCGTTGGTGCAACATAATTTAAATAACTCAGTACAGTCTTTTAAGTAATATTTCCGAATTTAACAAAACTATTTAGTTTAAATGTTACCACAAATTTTTAGGTTACCCAACAAAACATTTCAACAGTGTATTTTGTGTGTATTTGTCACCATTTGACTACCAGGTCACATACAGGTCAGGAAAGGCCTCCAATGAGACATGATTCCATGCCAACAGTTGGATCTCATGTTCATGGTGGTTTTCCAAGCAGCAGCTCAACCTCGCTGGGCAAGCCCAGATGGTCTAGCGGCTTCCAGAACCAAATTCAACAGTCATTTATCAAGCCAACAAATTCCCCTGGAATGCCTTACCCTCCTCAGCAGTGTTCCCCTGCAGCAGTATGCACTGGTGGCCCTTACATTCCTCAGCAGTGTTCCCCTGCAGCAGTAAGCACTGGTGGCCCTTACCATCCTCAGCAGTGTTCCCCTGCAGCAGTATGCACTGGTGGCCCTTACCATCCTCAGCAGTGTTCCCCTGCAGCAGTAAGCACTGGTGGCCCTTACCGTCCTAAGCAGTGTTCCCCTGCAGCAGTAACAACTGGTGGACCCTACCGTCCTCAGCAGTGTTCCCCTGCAGCAGTAAGCACTGGTGGACCCTATCGTCCTCACCAGTGTTCCCCTGCAGCAGTAAGCACTGGTGGCCCTGGAGCTCAGAGTCAGAGCACAAAGTGGAACTTCAGATCTACCGGACAATCAGGCAGTGGAATGCGGGCAAAAGAAAACACCTTAAGTGAGCGGATCCCCACTCAGCAACAGGTGTGCCGATCTGTGTCTATAATCTGGGTTTCCTTATTAAACATAACCAAGGTAAATGTGTTAGTTCACCTAAAAATCTAAAATCATAAAAATGTTTTTTCCAAACATTTTAAGCAGATAGTGGCCAGAGGGCAGCATTAGTAATTGTAATATTGGTGGGGGCAACATATTTCTTTTTTTTACACTTTTCTTCATAACTTCATAACATACATGCCCCTCATAACTCCTTGACATCTACAAGCCAGTCTGAAATCGGACTAACTGATTTAAATTGGGAATGACAGCCCCTAGTCAATGTCTCTGTTTGTTTTATGTAAAGTTGTTTGGACATTCGGCTTAATATCATCTTTTGTGTTCCACATGCAATTACTGTTTCTTCCATGACAACGAGTGTGACATGAGGGTGAGTAAATAATGACTGAATTTTATTTTTGGGTGAACTAACTCTTTAAAGTAATATTCCAGGTTCAATACAAGTTAAGTTCATTCGACAGCATTTATGGCATAGTGTTGATTACCACAAAAATCAAGTTTTACTTGCCCCTCCTTTTCTTAAAATTTAAAAGCAAAAATGTGGGTTACTGGCATTTACAATGGAAGTGAATGGGGGCCAATCCATAAACATTAAAATACACGCCTTTCACAAGTATAGCCACACGACATAAACAATATGTGTGTTAACATGATTTTAGTGTGATAAAATCACTTACTAATCTTTTCTGTGTTGTTATATAAAATTGTATAACTTTGTTATCATGATGAAATAATATCAACAAACCCTAACACCCTAGAATGACTAAAAATGACAAATAATCCACAGTTTTCCTGAGCAGCCTCTGGATGGCGCCTTGATGATTCTGATTCCCTGTTTTCTGTTTCCCTGTTTACCTCGATTTTATGCTTTTTTTTTTTAAAGAAAAGGAGGGATGAGTCAAAATTAATCTTTGTGGAAATCAACATTATGCCACAAATGCTGTCTATTGAGCTTAACTTGTATTGAATGTGGAATATTCCTTTAAGAAGTACATGCACAATGTACTGCATCAGATGTTATCTCCTTCCTAATAAGCAGTCATAATTATCTCTGTGAGTACTAAGATAACCTTCCCTTCTGTTGAAAGCCACCACGTGAGACATCCATGCGTATCCTTACTGCTGTTATTGAAGGCATGAAGCACTGGAGCAAGTACAAAAACAAAGTACCAATAATATTTGAGATCTTTGGTGAGTGGACTGTATTACACAGATGAGGTGCCATCTCTTTTATTACTAATTTCTAACAGTACTGTCTCTGCTTACAGCCACACTTGACTCTGCAGTTACAGTGGGAGAGCACGGAGCAAAGACATTTTCCATGAGAGATGGTAAACATGTGATCCAGTGTCTCTACTATGAAAATGTAAGTTGGAGAATAGCATTTTGATGATCTTCCTTGTCAACCCAACATAAAATCAAAATGTACCCTCTTAACAGACATTCCTCTTCTGTGCATATTATTATATTTGTTAATAATATAATTATAGAGTTAGTAGAAATACAAAAACACAAAAATGTAATGACTAGCTCCACTTGACATCACCTAGGCCTTATAGGCTATTGTTTATTGTTAACCAACAGCCAGGTTGTGACTACAGCTGAAGGTAATGTAGCCTTTCAAAAAATGTTGCCAATAGTTTATGCAATAATTATATTGTGCTGGTTAAGTTTAATGTAATAAAGGTTATGGCAATAATAGTAAATAAAATGAGCCTGTTTACTGGCACACCAATACACTGATAACCTTAAAAAATCAGCTTATTTAAAAAAATCTGGCAAGAAATCCGTGTTTACATGACATTTGAAATAATCGAGTTATTCTCTAATTTTGACATCAAACCATGAAGAGAAAGCTCTCAACACGTGCACTTATTAGATGAGCTGGTAAGAACACCGTGTAAGGTGTTTACATGGCACGAGAAATCGGCATAATGGGTTATTCATAAGCCGTTTATGGCCTTTAAGTGGCCGATAAAAGAACACGGTGTATTGGGTTTACATGACCGCAAGCATTGTCGGTTTATTAAGCATAACCAGTGTCAGAACATACATGTCACCCTCACCTTCCAAGTCCCAGTGTAGCCTCCACAAATGTGGGGACCGGTGTTGTGATCAAATGTGTCCGCCCGTGAAATCGAATACCCTACTGACCTCATAGTGATTCCATTAGGTGTGTTAGACTTCATGCAGCGCTGCGTAGACCGGTTGCTGCTGGTGTCATGATCAAATGGGTCTGCCCATGAAATCAAGTCTCCATCTGACATCATAGCAATTCCATTTGCTTATACAAGAATTCTACAAAATCCTTTAATGATGTATGTCACTACTTTTAATGACTTTTAAATCATATGTCACACATAATTGCAGGGGCTAATTACAAAATGTTTTTCATTTTGGTTCGTTCTGAGCAAAAAATATATTTTTTTGTGGTTGATTTATTGGCATAGAAAGCATAACAAGCAGTTAATTAACAGTTAAGTACAATTTTAATTACAGATCTGCTTCTCAGTTCAAACCCGGCAGCATCAAATCTGTATAATTGCATTATATCTAACAATAATTCAGTGAAGACTTGAAAACAACTTACAAAAATGCTTTTTACCTCTAATAATGTTTTCCCTGTATCTGGATTAGCCGTTCATGTACAGTATATGTAGTAATTATACATGGTTGTTAAAAAGGTCTTCATTCAGAGAATGCAACATCCACAATGGGCAATTAGGCAAAGAAATGTGTGATGCAGCAGTTCCTTTTAGGATCAAAGCAAATGTAAAAAATTTTCGAGCAACACAAAGCGATGTAGTTCCAAAAATGTACTGTGATAAACCCTTTGACATTTAGTTTCATGATAAAAAATTGGAACAAAATTAATTGGTTATAACTGGTTACCAGTATTTAAAAATAACGTTTTCACTCTGGAACAATTGAAAATCACTGTGTTCCGGTTTTCGGTTATGTTCTGCTAAAAATTTCATTTGTTTCAGTTTACATTTTCATTCCTTGAACTGTTTTTATTCCCTGCATAATAGTATATCAACGCTATTCACCTTATATGCTAGAGCATGCAGCCATCTTAAAAATTTTGTCTTTGAACTTCTGGTCAAGCGGTTGCTATAGAAATCTATGGTGTTGATGTCAAAGTGTAATTAGCTAGTGAAGTGAATTTATAGGTTATAGAGTTGCCAAAATTATCATGAGTATTTTAAAGTGTTCCGAGGATGTAATAACGAAGTGGAGCGGGGAGATTTTAAAATAAGAGTACTTCATACATAAATTCACAAGATCTTTCCTTCATACTGTGGACGTACTGATGTGCCTCTGTGCTCATGAAACTTCAAGAGAAAACACAAAGTCAGTTAAGGTAAGCAGATTTTTTGGGTGTTAAACTGGGATGGGGGAGGGGTGCTACTATATTTATACGCACACACATAAACACACATATACATCTGAAGGAGTACATTTAATTTATATTCCCTTTACAACTGTTTTAATCACATTTAAGACTTTAAAAAATAAGGTGCGACAAATAAATTGTAAAAAGTACAAATGCAATGTCATGAATTTTCATGTGAAATAATACGAGCTGTCACTGTTTGAAATGTCATGTCAACTACACATTTTAACAAATTATTAAAATGTTGAAACCTTTACAGTGACAGGGAAAAAAACCCTTTTCCCTTTTTCTTCCCAACTTTGCATGCCCAATTCCCAATGCGCTCTAAAGGCGGGTGCACACTACGATTTTGGCCATGATTCTGCCGTCTGAGACCCAATTTCGTGAATCCTAAAGGATTTCTCTCTTCGCAGGGCAAAATCGGCAATCTTTCGCCATTTCGCTTCTATTCCGCAACCCTCCCGTAACTTGAGTCACGTTCACTGATCGGATATATTGTGCAGTCTGACATAATGTCGCACAGTGTGCCATGGCGATATCAATGCGTTCATATCGTACAGTCTGACAAGCAACAATCTTAAAGGACTATTAGAAATCATACAGTGTGCACCGCCTTAAGTCCTCGTGGTAGCGTAGTGGCTTGCCTCAATCTAGGTGGCGGAAGATGAATCTCAGTTGCCTCCGTGTCTGAGACATCAATCCACACATCTTATCACCTAGACCTAGCGCGTGTGGAGGCTTCATGCTATCCTATGCAGCATCCACACATAGATCACCACGCACCCCACGGAGAGCGAAAACCCCATTAAAGCGACCACGAGGAGGTTAAACCAACGTGACTCTACCCACCCTGGTAACCAGGACAATTGGTTGCTTAGGACAGGGTTTCCGCGGGGCATTAAAAAGCATTAAAAGTCATTAAATGGATTTTGCGAAAATTAAGGCCTTAAATAGCATTAAAAAGCATTAAATGTTATTCCTACAGGCATTAAAAATGTTAGATAGTTTTGAAAAAATAATATTACCAATTTATTTTGAATATAGCCTTCACAATTAATAACTTGAATTTGCTGTCGCAAAATATGTACATTGGTGTGATAAACACGCAGATCCAGTTTGGTAATTGCCTCCGGCCGGTGTAAAATTGACATAACGCCGGATGTTTGGACAGCGGCGGGCTGGGACCTGGAAGAGTTAGAACAGAGAACGTAAATTTAGTAAAGTTGCAAAGAAATGGGTAAGTGCAAATTCCAGCAAAAGTGGCTAGAAGACAAAGAATTTAGGACATGGTTGTCAACATGGAGCCATTAAATCTCATATGCAGTCCGATGGCCACAAATCGGCTTTAAAAGGCAGACAGCAATTAACTATCTCTAGTTACTTCGCCGTGACCGACAAAGTAACATCTTCAGCAACTGCTGCTGTAGTGACCACCGCTTCCTGCAGATCCACTACCGAAGGAAAATCGATCGAACTTTGACCAGCGTTTGGTTCGAATGCGACGCTGCAGGCAGAGGTGCAGGCAGACGTTTCAGACACCAGAGCATGCAGCACCACTCATATGCATCAAATGAAGGTGTTTCTGAGTTGTTCCAGGGAATGTTTCCTGATTCGCAAATAGCCAAATCTTTCACATGTGGAAAGGACAAAACCAGCAACATTTTAAAATGTAGACTTGCCCCATACTTCAAAAATAAACTGATTTCTGCGATTAACAATACAGGACAATTGTGAACTACTGGCTTCCAGATACAGATGGAGGTTGATCAGCAGGCTGTCTGGTGCAGTCACTACAATCTTGAGAGAACACGCTCAAAACAGTGGAAATGATAGTGGACTTAAGGAGAAGACCTGTACGTCTCCAGAGTGAGGAATCCTTCAGGTAGAATCACTCTGGACCCCTCATACCCTACCCACTCCCTCTTTTAACTGGTGCTACAGAGCACTGTGTGCCAGGATATCCAGGCACAAGAACTGTTTTTACCCTCAAGCCATTTTCCTCATGAACAATTAAACTGCCTCAGGACTTCCCCATAGTGCAATAATGTAAATACACGTCACATGTAAATGTGTAAATTCACATATTTAATTCAATAACTCTACATACCCCTACCTTGCACATCAGTGGGGATTTCTTTAAGACTGCAAGGGAAGCTCGGCTTCCCCTATAATGTCAAAAAAATAATGGTCAAATATGTACTATTGTGGAAACAATTTATTGACTAAAAATGCGTTAGAACATGTTCATCTCGAAAACGAGTTCGTTCAGAATCAGCTACATATAGCAGGTCGGCTGACTCGATTTCATTCTCATACATTCCCGTAGCGTCACAGTGCATTTCCCTGTTGAAGCCGAGCGTCCATTGACTTCAATGGGGCTGCTTTGAACAGTTTTTTTCAGTGCTCCGAAACTAGACGGTCATTGGATAAATGCTGCGATTATGTCCCGCCCATGGATGCTCAGTGTCTCTGGGGGTGAATGAGGAGTGGGCTGGCCCGGAATGATTGGAGGATCTGTCGAAAGACTGCATCTCCTTTTGACTGACAGCGAATCTGTACTATAAGAAGTCGCTGAAGCTATTCGCGCTCAGTCCCACCGCGGATTTCTCAAGTGTAGTCGAAAGCTTGTGAATTTTGTGCACTAGAGAAAGAAACAATTTAGCATCTGTTTTTTCACTGTATTTACTCGAGATTATTTTGGAAAGATTTAGAAACATTTATTAATAGAAAACTGAAGTGTATGATGGAAATTTGTGTTTTTGATGTGCTTTTTTATACTCAGAAAGACAATTTGGAATGTAAAGAACAGCATATTATACAGTTATTGATTTTATTAGGAAAATACCATATACATAAAAAGAAGTGGGCTCAAGTTAAACCAGATTTTCTGCATTTTATAAATTACTTTACATTATATGTACATCTTTTGGAACAAACTAAAAACAAAAAAGCAATGAAAACATGTAATGCTTTGAAAGCACTAGATTTTATGTAATTATTATTATTATTATTATTATTTTATTATTATTATTTTTTTTTTTTTTCCTGGCAGTTAATGTAATATTGTTAATATGTGATACCTCTTGTTCTTGTGGCATTGAATACAAAAAAAAAAAAAGTGTAGTCGAAAGATAAACTGCAACCTATTTCTTGATATTTGATTGGCGAAATTGCTAGTCAATTTGCATAATACATTTCACACAAATGAGCTTCCCCTCTTTGAAAGACCAGCAGCTGCCACTGTTGCACATACATTACCACTTGCTCATGTACATATACCATTCTGTTATATGTCCTATTATTTGTATGTCTTTTTATACTCTTACCTTGTTTTATATTCTGTCTCACTGTAATGTTCTGTGTGCACTTATTTCTCCTATCACCAAAAAAAAAATCCTTGTGTACATGAGAACACTTGGCAATAAAGCTCATTCTTATTCTGATTTTAATTCTGAGGGAACAGCCGTGAATTCTGTGCAGCTTAAAAATATATGTATGTATATATTACCCAGAAATTCTATTTGTGCTGAGCAGATTTGTGTACATTTAAAAACAAATTTCCTAAAACATCTCATTAATGCATGAAAGTTTTTGTTTTTAAAAAATATTTTCATTTTATATGTAAAGCCAGAGTCAGGCTATTTTCATAAATATAGTGCTTTTTACATTTACAAAGCCATCGAAATAACACAATAGGTTTTTGATCAGGCATTACAAACGGGTATTCCCTGGGGACTCGATTTCACAGGCGGCCTAATTTCATTATGACACCTATTTCAGAAGGGGTGTAGTCCTCCACAAAACTTTGTTCAAAACGTTGTTCAGGTCTGGATCCATTACGGTATACGGAACACCCACTTTTCATGATGCAGTTCATTCATGGATAAATCCCACCTAACATTTTCATTGAATATATCCTGTTTCACTTGGAAATTGGAAATTCACATTAATAATAATAGTAGTAATAGTAAAATGGCTTGTGAATACCACTTTGTGTCATGACCTAAACTAAAATTTCCATTTCCATTTCACATCAAAGAGGTCATTGTGCTATAACACATACCTTAAGTTTCAGAACTCAAAACTTCCCCTCTGCAAAAACGACTCGTTCTCAACAACACATCAGAGCCTACTTTACCTTTAATAATGTCCATAGCCAATAGTGGTGAGCAGTGAGATGGCAAAAAGAGAGCTGTTCAGTTTAGAGCAGAGAGCAAATCACAACAGTGAGTGTTTACTGTGAAGTCTTAAAGGAGAAGCAACACCAAAACCGAGCGTTTCTGACAGGGTCAGAATGAGGGTGGAAAATTATCATGTTTTACAAATATATTACTGTTAGTAAACTTTACTAATATTATAAGTGAAACTCAAGGAACATATTACAATAATACAAAAATTGCATGTCATGACCCTTTAACTTTAAATGTTAAGTGAGCTACACCATACAGAATTGCAAAAATAATGGCTGTTTTGAAACAAGTCATTGTTTTAGTCAGGCCCAGAAATTACACACTTTACCTTTAAAATTTTATTTAAAACTTTTAAGTAAGAAATAATCTGTTCAGCAGTGTCTTACACCAATGTTACTCTTATAAACATTCCCTTTCAGCGCTCTTAATATAATTATATTCACATACTGTAGGTGGTAATAATGATCCAAAATTGCCTTTTTACCTCTTTATAAAACGATTTAGAAGCAGACCTGCCCACATTCCTCTAGTTGGCTTGGATCAGAGATGACACATTAAAGATTGAAGATGCTCTCACTGGGTTAAGACTTACACCCACTTCCTTCCCACTTTCTGCTTTACTCTTCCTGTAGATTAGTCAGAATTTTCTGTAATATCATTCACAAACTGCACATTGTTATGTGATGTTGGCAGTGGTGGAGTCACCGTAAGCATATCAATTCAGAGAGATAAAGTGATTGCTCATCTGTTCTATAGGTGCAGACACTGCCCAAACTGATAAGGGGTCAAGTGCATCGCTGCGTTGGGAACTATGATAGGGATAAGGACACAATGACATGTGTGTCAGTCCGAGCGGCCTCACTGTCAGAGCAAAGGAATGCCCAGGAGGCTGTGAAAGCATCAGACGTGGAGATGAGGAATGCAGTACTGATGTTCACTGAAATCTGATGTGGATAGAACGAGGAGCAGGAAAAAGATTAAACTAGTGATGCTAAACTTTGATGTAGCATTTTAAGTTCGTTTGGGTTTGTCTTGGTTGTGAATGAGTTCAGAGATGGCATGTAAAGCTGGAGATTTTGATTTCATAGCTGATAAATTAAAGTTACTTTGCATTGTAGTTATGAGTTATTGTAATTCATATGTTTTTCTTGATTGGAACATTAAAGAACAATTTGTATTAAAATTCTTACAAACGTGGATTTTTTTAATATAAGTTTTATTAGTGTCTTCTTTTAAAAGATGTAAATTCGCAGTATTTTATGAAACGGTTTATTACAAAGAAGAAACACATAACAGCAATTTTAAAGATTCAATGGTTAAACAAACACAATGATGAGGTAACATCTCAAAATATATCTTTTAAAAGATAACCAACCATCCACAAGATGGCATGTTACAGAATTATTAACAACCAAAACATAACAGTGGGGAAACCCATAGCACTTATCTACAAGTTCTAAGTTCTACCAGTGGTCAGACTTCACATACATGATATAGACAAAACTCAAGAATGCAGGTTGCCATCACCATCAAAGCAACCCAAGGATACAACCAGTGTACTCCTGCATAATCACATTTAAAGGGCCGGCTTATGTTTAACATCTGATGCCAGAGTAATGTGTTCTGTCCACTAAGTATTGTGTATGTTATAGGCAGGCCCACACAGAATTTGGACCTGCAGAACGACGGAATTTAAATGGCTGTTATTCAAATTGCATATGTGAATTAAATGTTAAATGTATATTTTTGACTCATTTGATTACGCATTTAGCTACCAACAATAGTGTAGTACTTGCATTGTCGCAGCTCTGCTTAACACAATTAGTTTAAATTATTCCGCAGAAATCTGCAGAGTCTGTCTGGGCCTGGTTAACTTAAACAAAAGTACACTTTTTCACTGTATGTTCATCCTTATCATGGAAATATGAAAGAAGTTGCCATTAAATCTACTCAGTGGGGTATTTTGAGTGACATTCTTTTTGCCAATCTGTACACATTACACAAATGTATCAACACATTGGTAAAAGTGGGCCATGTGCAATATGGAATGATCCAAGTAGAAGCTTTATCTTCACTGTATTGCTGTGCCAAGAGTAAATGCATTAGCACATTAATTTTATCGTAACAACAAATGTCAATAAGTAATGGATACATAATTTATGACAAATCAGGACTAAATTGCTTTTACTCTTGCTGTCGTTCAATCACTTGCTAATTTTACTTTCATCATTTACCTTTGCAATTCCTTCAAATCATTACAAATCGTCAGCTAGTCTTGAAGCACCAGCATTAAAATCTTTCAGATAAAACACACTCATGATCATCATTATGGAGACACACAATGCACAATGTTAATGTAACAAGAAAGCATTTACAACATGATTTTAAGTAGAAGTAGATAACCTGATGAAAGGTACTTAAGTCTTAGCAATGGTCAAAAGGCACAAGTTGGTTAGAAGTTGGTATTTTCCAGAACATAGTGTCTTGAGTGTTGACTTAAACCCAACTTTAAGTGAGAACATCTGTCAGTACGTCTTTGCCTTGCTCCTGATTTCGTTTAATCCTGAAAAATTCAGTTATAGTAGGTGTTACAGTAAAGAAAGCATAAGGAGCCATCACAACATTTCCCGTTTACTCAGGAAATGGGCAAACAATCTGAAAAACACGTGATTTTAGTGTGTTCAGTTGTCACTTACACATACAGTTGTTAAGAAGTCCATGCTTGTGTTCATGTATGAATTGTCCTCTTTGAGGTCAACATGGCGCAATATGGCAGTTTAAAGCCATTTAAATAATTTGTTCCTACATGGATCTCAAAGGGTTTTCATGAGAAAAGAAGTGAAGAAAACAGTACAAATAAAGAAGCCTGTGATTTTACAGTAGTAAGACTTACAGAGGATAAAAAGGTTTTAGTTTACTTACGCCAGTGTTGGTCCTTGTTGAATAAGTACTTCAGTATATCAGGTGCTAAACTTTCTGACAGAGCTGTCAGATTTATTGAGTTTTAATCCAGTTTCTCTGAAGCTCCTGTAAACTTAATAAATGGTCTTTTACAGTTGTTAGTAGATATTTTCAGAGATCCTGATGCATTATATGTTGTCCAAAGGGACTACCACTTCTCTTTCAGTTCATTGCATGCCGACAGTAAAATTGGATTGGAAATTGTTAATTGTCATTAAGTTTAGCTGTTTTTGGTTTTGCAACCAATGCAAATGAAATCATGAAAATACTACTTTGCCTCAAGGTCCATTTGCCTCGTTTATTTTCAGTAGTTAGTCCTTAAAACTAAGACAACAGACCTTTTAAACAATTTAGAAATGGAGAGAAATACCCAAATATATGTATTATATTTCAAAATAAGTAAAAATAAATCTGATTCTGAAGAAAGAAAGTTGACGTTGACGTTGTCCAATAAAGGAAGATAATGGCACAAAAACAGGATATAGGGGTTAGATCTTCAGTTTTGCTCCCAAACGACATCGTCTTCATCACATGTCATTACTAAACAAAGGAAATCACGTTGAGACTTTGCAGTCTGTTCTGTCTGATGTCAAAATGATCACTTCATAATTATGAGCAGGGTGAATATTGTAGATGGTGGTCTTTAGTGCCCTATAAAAGGGTGGGCAATGGGGTCGGTGACAGCTGCTCTTTGGGGGCGTACTTGGCAAAAAAGGGCAGGAAGAGGGTGAGCATGACGCCCACAATAGCCAGCATGTAGCCCCATCCTATCTGACACTCCCCGGCATTGTAGATGTCGGAGTCCCCGCAGAAAGACTTGACCAGGTTGGAGTTGAGACCGAAGGGGAAGACCAGTAGACCAGATCCCATAATGAATACTGGAGTAGAGAGAAACAGAAGGAGCAAATGAATCACTGGTGGTTTTGAGTGGTGTTAATGTACACAGAATAGGATCAGAATAATAGCAGTTGGAGAGTCTCATTTTGTAATTACTTAACCACAGGGTGTTTTAATATACTGTATGTTAATATATTGCTATGGAAAATTAAATGTTTACTTAAGTTTGAATGCAAGCACATTTTAAGGGAAGGTACTACAGTTGAAAGTAAACAAACAAATATTTTTACATTGTGAACCCATGTAAATGTTTGACATATTCCAATTAGGCATCATATTATTAAATATGCAAATATTTCCATATAATCAAAAGTACTAGATGCCACAGATAACGTCACAACTTGTGTTTGGTAATTGTCATATTTCAATAAAAATACTGTTATTTAAATAAAAACATATGTAAAACACATTTTGTATGTAAACGAACATGCTTTTTGCTCTTTTTAAGATAAAGTGAAATTAAAATTAGGGTTAGCTAAATCTTATGTTTCATAATTCTATATATTATTAAAAAAAAGTTATTATATGAGCAAGACAATTGGCTATAAAAGAATCCTAACCCATGCTAATGTAAACCATTGTGTGATTCTTTTAAGATTGCTAAATTGCTAAATATTGTGGAAAGCTACAATTATTCCACAAGTTTCTGTTAAATGTAGGCTTATGTCAATTTAAAGAGACAAGTTAATAGAACACAAAACAATAAAACAATTCAGATAACTTGTGAAGATGTGTCAGTTTCGTGAACTCAAAAGAAAGAGAAAGTTCTAAATACACATCAAGATTCAATTGTATGATCATTTCCCCCCTACTCAAAACAATGAATTATTTTGAGCATTAGGGTTTACAGATCAGACAGTTGTAATAGCAACTAAAATGCTCAAGGTGGTAGTAAAGAGCTGTGCTCTCCTGTCCAATGCTGAAGCCTAAAAAGAAGTAAACTCTCCTTCAGTGTCTCCACAGTACTCTTTCCAATTCTGCAATTTTTCCTCAAACAAAACTATCAGCCCAAAGAATGTCTGAAATTAAAAATCATTGGATGATGACTGACAGATCCTGAAGGGGGGGCATGTGTGAGGAAAGCCATTGGCAGAGACTTTGTTCACAATATAACACACCCTCGACTGCCTTATTGCTTTAATAAATCAATTACTAAAAACGACATAATTTTTCAATAAATCATTAGTTTACTAGAAGATACAGTATAGTTCTTGACAGGGTTTTTTGACTGAACCGTTAGAAACAGTTCTATGTGAAACCTCTTAGGGCTTCCAAATACAGTCTAAGCGAGTCTAAGAACCTTTTAATGAATGATCCATCTTCAAAACGAGTTCATCTCATTTGACAGCATTTGTGGTATCATGTTGATTACCAAAAAATTATTTCAACTCATTCTTTGTTTATTTAAAGAAAAGCAAAAATTGTGGTACCGTAAAGCACTTACAATGGAAGTGCATTTTGAATGAACATTAAAATACACTGTTTTCAAAGTATTGTCACAAGACGCAAAACTTTATACATGTTAACTTGATTTTTGTGTGATAAAATCACTAAATAGCCTTATCTGTATAAAGTTACACAATTCCAGGATTGCAGGGTCAACCAGCATTACGTTGTCATGACAACAAAGTTGTAATAATAGATATAACTTTACACAGATAATGTTAGTAAGCTAATTTATCACACTAAAATCCTGTTAACATGTATAAAATTTACATCTTGTCACTATACTTTTGAAAAAATTATAATTTTAACATTTTTGGACTGGCCCCATTCTCTTCCATTGTAAGTGCCAAACCACAATTTTAGCTCCTTTTTAAATAAACAGTCGAGTCGAATATTTTTTTGTTTGTGGTTAATCAACATTATACCATAAATCCTGTTAATTGAGATTAATTTGTATTGAACCCGGAACAATCCTTTAAGTTTCTATATAGAATAATTTCTTCTAAGAGTGTAGATGTTCCTGTATTGTGTATTTCAGCAGGGCTGGAATACTGTATTGACCAATCAACATCCAGGACTGGAACTATCGTTGGTAAACCCATACATTTCTACATAGTAATTATAATAGTATTGCATAGAAAACTGCTAAATGGATTTCTTCACCAAGGGGAATGGAATCTCATAATTTGCCCATGGTCTTATCATCTATTATCCTTCTTCAACTCCTCAACACACAAAGGACCCAGAAACAGCAATTCTCATCCCTGCTACTGCACTAGCAACACTTTATCCTGCAGTTTAATGGCCCTTAATCTTGCTGTGCTCTACACTGGTCTGTGTTTATCGGCGGGGGTCTGACATCTCATAATGGCCATCTCTATCTTTGATCATATCTACACAAAGACACTGTCAAACACGACTTCTGCAGGCTGAGGAAAATAACTGCTATCACTGGTTGTACACTTAAATGAGGCCTCAATGACATGCCATTCAATGAGTCTTAACAAGCTATTCAAAAAGATTTCATTTTGAAGGCAATCATCAATGAACGACACACAAACCGATTGCACTAGTGTATAGAGTTTAATTAAATGGGTTCATATCAACAAGGGTTTCACTGCAGACACTTGCAAAGCTCAAGGCCAACTGCAGTCTGGATCAGATAAAGACTTGAGCCCACAAGGTGTGTTCAGGGGAATAACACACTGCCGTGTGACTACAGTGCTACACATTTAGAATTATAACTCCAGTCTATACTTGGAGTTGAACTAGTGAACAAAACCAAGAAACATTTTTAGTTGCCCTATATAACCTTGCAAAGTGGAACTATTTTGTTGGAGTCAGAAAAGCAAACAATTCTCGATGGTCAAGAAAAATACGTCATCAGTCATAAGACAGCTGACCATCCAATTTGAAAAGATTTGAGTTGTTGTTATTGAATCCAGTAGTATTTATTGAGAAGAAAAAAAATGCAGCACGCATTTGAAACTTTGACGGCAAGAACCGAGAAGGTGTACAAACAATATCTCATTGTCTCATCAAATTAGGCTTTGATGACCATGACATTAAACTAAATTAAACAAGACTTGAAGAGAATAAAGGATCAAAAGGACAATTTTGTTCCATGATTTGATACGTAGTTTTTACATTGTATATTTTGTATTTAGTTCACTCATTAACTTTTTGCAGAGCGTCATTTGTGATGTTGTTTGCACTTCTTTAAGGCTTCACTTTTTGTATTATGCCATAATAAATGTGTTTTTACTTTGCTTTTTTAAAGGGATAGTTCACCCAGAAATGAAAATTCTCTCGTCATTTACTCACCCTCATGCCATCCCAGATGTTAACACAAATTTTTTTTAAGAAGAACATTTCAGCTCTGTAGCTCTATACAATGCAAGTATATGGTGACCAGAACATTGAAGCTATAAAAAAAATGCAATAAAAGGCAGCACAAAAGTAATCCATAAGACTCCAGTGGTTTAATATTTGCTATTGATTTAACCACTGAAGTCGTACAGGTTACTTTTATGCTGCCTTTATGTGCTTTTTGGAGCTTTAAATTCCTGGCCACAATTTACTTGCATTGTATAGAAATATTCTTCTAAAACTCTTCGTTTGTGTAGAACAGAAGAAAGTAAGTCATACTTCATCAGGGTGGGCATAAGGGAGAGTAAATTATGAGAAAACCTTCTTTTTCTCTTTATAATGTGAACAACCTGGTCTGTTCCTCACACAAAGCTATTGTATGGCTTCAGCAGACTTGAAATATAGCACACTTTTAAGTGGTTTTCTTGTTCTATTTGGAGCTTGACAGACATGGTCAGTCACCATGAACTGTGGTTGTGTAGACAAGAGTTTCTTGAAGATTCTAAAACAATTCTCCTCTTGTGTTCCACTGAAAAATGTAGCATACAGGTTCAGAGTGACATGAGGGTGAGTAAATAATGAATTTTTTTTTTCAAACTATTCCTTTCACCCCCCCCCCCCCCATAGATGTTATATATATATATATATATATACACATTGTCAATGCAGTCAACATCTGTCCTCCTTTGACCTTTAAACTAAGTTATATCATGCAAGTATATTCTATTTTCTCTCTAATTTAAACATTTTCTCAGTCTCTGATGTGTGCCAAGTGAAGGGGTTAGAGGTTTTATGGCATATGTTATCTATATGTCATATTCCCATCCTCAATCTTAAAGCAATACAGCACAGCAGAACCTCATTTCCTGCTTGGCAGGGTTGACTAACCACATCCATGCAACCTGCGGCCGCTGCTGTAATCCATTGGCGATATGTGCTTTGGTGACAAATGATTGGATGATGAGATTCAGTGAATAGTCTAATAACATTCCAACCTGCCTCTCTGATGGCCCGTGTCTCACAGAGTTTGATGCTGAATCTGCCCACCCAAGGCCAGAGCAGACTTCCCCCAGGCTGCCATTCATTATGACATGTTCATTAGATGTGATGAGGTCAGTGTCACAACCACTGTGAGTGATAGTGCTGCACATGTATGGTGCCCCATTGAGTTCAAAAATACACATTTGCATCACTCACTCGTCTCACTGAATGTGTTGCTCAACTTCTTGATTTATTTAACGTTCTACCATTTATTCCCAAGACTAAATCAAGCCACACATGAGACACAGACGTCATGTAAACTACGTGTGTCAGTGAAATGTCTAAGCAGACGTTACACATCATTCACGTGTTGTAATGGAGTTATGTGTGAGGAGTTCATTTTCAAATTCGCAAGTATAAGGATGGGCAAGGAAGAGGTGGGAACCGGCTGAACATTCAACATAAACTTTAATGATATTAATGAGATTAAAACATAAACAAACAGACACACATGCAGTGCGGCATCTCCTTCTCTCTCGAAATGGCGCCACCGGCTCCCCTTTATCTTGCTCTCCCGCTGATCAGCTGATTCAGCGCCGACCGTAAACCACCATGGCCTGGACACGCCCTCCTCCTCGTCACACTCCTCCCCTGCCTGATTCAGGCCGGGGTGCCACCGGTCTGACTAACTATTCCCCACAGCCTTCGGTTGTTCTGTCAGCCGGTGGTCCACTACACGACCTGTGAACCTAGGGGAGAGACGAGGGGAGGCGTGGGGAGAGGGAAAGTGTGAGCGGACACACAGAGAGAGAGAGAGAGAGAGAGAGAGAGAGAGAGAGAAGAACTTGCTTGCTGGCTCCCTCCCCTTCTTCATCGGACGGCAGCGGTTCCTTCAACTCTCGACAGCATGCAGCGACCCCTCCGTCCCCAGGTAGATGGTCGCAGCTGCTCCCCTGGTGGATGGGAGCGGAAAGGACTCCTCGACAGTGCATCCCTCCTCCCTCCCGGGTTTGTATGTAACACGCTCAGTGAAGCGTGTCCACGTATGCCCAATGACTTTCCTTCACTCACTCGTCTGCGTCTGCCGACTTAACTTTACTCACTAGTCTCATTTGTCTTTTTATTCACAATACTTTCAGCGAGTCCACTGTATTTCGCTAGGTGGGCAGAACTTCTGAATGGCAATCTAGTTGGTGTTTTGTGTGTAGCCTGTAACTGTTAGCTAGGGTGTCATTCAGTTAGATTCTTGCTGTAAGATGTTTTCGAAAATAACTCAGACAATGTTTGCAGTTATGGCTGCCCTAATAGTCAATCAAAATATAAATTCTGGCTAAAACAGCAATGCCATGATCATAAAGACATCTGGGAGTATAAGATCCAAGATGGCGGAGCGGTAGCACGCAGCGGCCACTCCGGATCCAAAATAGTGCTATTTTTGTTTAAAAAGCCCGAATTTTGCGGCACATGGACATCGGAGCAACCGGTGTTCGTGTCTACCATCGCCAAACACTACTAAGATATAAGACTCATGCAAGAACCAAGCTGCATGATGAACTGCGGGAGGCACAATGCGTACTCTGCTTGCTACGGAGACCAGGCCTCAAGGCCTCTGTGTCGCCTGATGCCAGGAGAGAGGACGTCATAAGCGGTGTGCGAGAAAACGGAAGCGCGGCAAGAGGGCGGGGGTCCATGCTAGGCTAAAAACAAACCCTAGCCGGCCGGCTCTCCCGTCTACCCTGCTCTCAAATGTTTGCTCCCTGGACAATAAACTGGACTATATCCGACTCCAGCAGGCTACGCAGCGTGAGTTTAGAGACTGCCGCGTCTTTGTTTTCACGGAGACATGGCTCAGCGACAGAGTTCCGGACGCCGCCATTCAGCTAGACGGGCTCGCCTCATTTCGTGCCGACAGAACTACAGCTCTCTGCGGTAAGACTCGCGGTGGTGGCTTGTGTGTTTACATCAACACGGAATGGTGCAAGAACTCTGTGCTAATCTCTAGTTACTGTTCATCGCTGTTGGAAATTGTGACTGTTAGATGCAGACCTTTTTATTTACCACGGGAATTCACCACTGTTTGCATAACCAGAGTTTATATTCCCCCCAGCGCTAACGTTAAGGAAGCGCTTTGTGAACTGTATGGGACTATGAGCGAACTGCAGAATGCTCACCCCGATGGACTGTTTATTGTCGGAGATTTCAACCATGCGAATCTCAAGACAGTGCTCCCTAAATTCCATCAGTATGTGGACTTTGCAACGAGAGAGGCGAACGCGCTTGATCTTGTTTACACGAACATCCCAGGAGCGTACCGGGCGGAGCCCCGCCCCCACCTCGGCTACTCAGACCACATCTCTGTTATGCCAAAGATGCCTCCCTTCCAGATGCGCTGAACGTCTTCTACGCTCGGTTTGATGTGCAGAACGACGTGGTGGCGAGGAAGACCACCCATCCTCCCAACAACCAGGTGCTCTGTCTCACCATGGCAGATGTGAGGAAAACTCTACGTAGAGTCAACTCACGGAAGGGCGTGTGACCAGACAACATTCCTGGCAGAGTGCTCAGAGGATGTGCAGACCAGCTGGCAGATGTTCTTACCGACATCTTCAACATCTCTCTGAGCAGCGCCGTCGTTCCAACATGCTTCAAGGCCACCACCATCATTCCCATGCCAAAGAAGTCTTCAGTGTCCTGCCTCAATGACTACCGTCCCGTTGCACTCACACCAATCATCATGAAGTGCTCCGAGAGGCTCGTCATGAGGCACATTAAGACCCAGCTGCCCCCCTCACTAGACCTACTGCAGTTTGCATATCGTCCAAACCGTTCAACGAACGACGCCATCGCCACAACCCTCCATCTGGCCCTCACCCACCTAGACAAAGAGGACACATATGTTCGAATGCTGTTCATAGACTTCAGCTCAGCATTCAACACAATAATTCCTCAGCACCTGATTGGAAAGCTGAACCTGCTGGGCCTGGACACCTCCCTCTGCAATTGGATCCTGGACTTCCTGACTGGGAGACCACACTCAGTCCGGATCGGGAACAGCATCTCCACCACCACCATACTGAGCACTGGGGCCCCCCAGGGCTGTGTGCTCAGTCCACTGCTGTTCACTCTGCTGACTCACGACTGTGCAGCAATGCACAGCTCGAATCACATCATCAAGTTCGCCGATGACACGACCGTGGTGGGTCTCATCAGCAAGAACAACGAGTCAGCATACAGAGAGGAGGTGCAGCGGCTAACGGACTGGTGTAGAGCCAACAACCTGTCCCTGAATGTTGACAAAACAAAAGAGATGGTTGTTGACTTTAGGAGAGCACAAGGTGTACACTCTCCGCTGAACATCGACGGCTCCTCTGTGGAGATCGTCAAGAGCACCAAATTCCTTGGTGTTCACCTGGCGGAGAACCTCACCTGGTCCCTCAACACCAGCTCTATCACCAAGAAAGCCCAGCAGCAGCTCTACTTTCTTCGAAGGCTGAGGAAAGCACATCTCCCACCCCTCATCCTCACTACATTCTATAGAGGGACTATTGAGAGCATCCTGAGCAGCAGCATCACTGCCTGGTTTGGGACTTGCACCGTTTCGGACCGCAAAGCCCTGCAGAGTATAGTGAGGACAGCTGAGAAGATCATCGGGGTCTCTCTTACCTCCATCAAATACATTTACATAAAACACTGAGCAACCAGCATTGTGGAGGACCCCACACACCCCTCACACAAACTCTTTACCCTCCTGCCGTCTGGCAAGAGGTACCGAAGCATTCAGGCCCTCACGACCAGACTGTGTAACAGCTTCTTCCCCCAAGCCATCAGAATCCTCAATACTCAGAGAATGGTCTGACACACACACACACACACATGTGTCCTGAGTTGCACTTTAATAACTGCCACTTTATAACTGTCTGCTACCTCAATAACTGCTATGTACATAGAACACTATATCATAGTATGTTATGTTTACATTTGGCATTTTTAGTAACTGTCATCTTTTTTCACTACTCTATACTGGTCGGCGTTGCACTGTCTATCATCACTGTGCCTATTGTAATGTTCATTGTTAGAAATGTATTGTACTGTCCCGTACTTTTGCACACGTTTTTGCACATGCACTTTATATAGGCATTATATAGGTATTTTTATTTAGTCTGTGTAGTCTCATGTGGTTCTGTGTTTGTCCTATGTTGTTTTATGTAGCACCATGGTCCTGGAGGAACGTTGTCTCATTTCACTGTGTACTGTACTAACTGTATATGGTTGAAACGACAATAAAAACCACTTGACTTGACTTGATAAACCACTCGCAGAAGCACTGTGCTCCTGTCCCAGATGCTTCGCCTTTCATCGGCTGCTTTCAGAAGGATTGGCTTCGGAATATCTGTATGAAAAAGCCTCGGAATAGTGCTTTTTCACTTTATTAACAAGAAGTCAACAGCGGAGAACACTTACTATATAGCTTGGTAATGACAGATGTCCAGAAACAGAGGGCCATGAACTACAAAGAAATGAAAGCATCATTGTGCCAACAGGTGTGTGTATGTCCATGTGATGAAAGTTCATTAGAAACATAGAAGAAATATTGCAGGTTCAATACAAGTTAAGCTCAATCGACAGCATTTGTGGCATAATATTGATTACCACAAAAAAATATTTCAAAATATTTAGAAAGAAAAAATAAAAGAAGCAAAAATCGCAGCTCCAGTGAGGCCCTTACAATGTGAGTTAATGGGGCAAATTCATAAACATTAAAACAATGTTTCAAAAGTATAGCCACAAAAAATAAACATTGTACATGGTTTTTAATGATGATTTTAGTGTGATAGAATCGCTTACTAACCTTATCTGTGATTACGATTAACCCTGATCAATTCTGATTAAGAATAAACACCTGTATAATGAGAAACCTTAATAAGCTCTAGGTATAAAATACACTAAAGACACCAATTAAAGATGTCAGACTTCACAACAAAAACAACAATACTAGAACATAAACATTTTATTTGTGATTACATCTAAGCTTGTCAAAATGCATTGCCCAATGAAAGATGCAGATGTCACGTTCATTCAGATAAGCGAGTGAAGCAATGTGAAGGCACAGGAAGATGACACGTTCAGTGATATGTGTGAGTGATTCAAAGTAATGTTTTTTAACCCAATGGGACGCCATATGTATTTGACAAGTGCCTGTGGCTGCAGAGTCACAGTACAATGTTCTCTATGCTCGACCAAGTGTGAATTTCTCCAAATAAACAAAACAGGCACTAGATATTTTGATTGCAATCCTCTGTTCTTTCTCAAAACATGCCCTAATGCACCTTTTTCACAAGGTGTTCTATATACATTCTACAGCAGTGGTTCTCAAACCTATCCTGGATGCATCTTAACCGTACACATTTTGTATGTCTCCTCAATCAAACACACCTGATTCAACTCATCATCTCATTAGTGGAGACTCCAAGACATTGGCTGTGTCTCGTTTGGAAGGCTGCATGCTAGGTAGGACGCGTCCTTTGAAGGCTGCAGTATACCGAGCATCCTCCTTTATACAAGTCTCATTTAAATGAGACAGCCTTCGTGGGACAAGTGGAAACTGAACGTAACATGTTTTTTATGACAGCACGCCACTCTTTAACAAGTGTGAGCACTTTGAGTAATGAATAGTTAAGACAAAATTAAAACAAAACGTCTAGGTTACATATGTAACCTCCGTTCCCTGATGGAGGGAACGAGACGTTGTGTCGAAGAAGCGACACCAGGGGTCACTCTTGAATGCCGAATATGCCTCTGATCTATGAAAAAAGGCCAATGAGAAGTTGGCAGACAGTATTTGCATACCCCGCCCCCGGACATACGGGTATAAAAGTGGGGAAATAAGTGGAGTTCATTCAGGATTTTTCTGAGGAGCCGGAAATGTTCCGGCCACAGTGGCTCGGCTCAGCGACGTGGCCGGGAGGACACAATGTCTCGTTCCCTCCATCAGGGAACGGAGGTTACATACGTAACCTAGATGTTACATACGTAACCTAGACGTTCCCCGTCTGACACTCACTTCGACGTTGTGTCGAAGAAGCGACACTAGGGGTCCAATTTAAATCACGCCATGTGCTGGGCCGTGTACGTGTTCTGCTGACACAGGAGCGGGCAGTTATTTTACGTGCAGAGGCGACCAGCTGTGTCAGACTGCACATACCCTTCCCCAATGCCCCCAAAAAGTCGGCAGAATCCTTCTGGTTACCCTAGGCAGGGGAACAAGGTGATGCTTTCCAACCTGGGAACGGGCCAAGCCTGGCTGGGCCTCTTTTCTCTCTATGTTTCTCTGCATAGAGCAAGAATGGCCGGGGCCCTTACATGCATCGAGGGAAGGGGGTCTTACCCAGTTTCCTATTCTTTCAGGGGGAAAGACCCTGCGGAGACCACCCCTACCCTGAAGGGGAGGTAAGAGTGGTGAATACATCACATGGGTTTTTTTAGGCAGCATGTGGAAATGGCACAGTGGTAGATACAACCTCGATAGAGGGGGGAGTTTCTACAACACAGCGACCGGAAGGCAGCTGGGACTGCCTAAGGGAGACACGGGTCCACTTCGTAAGGGGACCATACTGCGGACAATACACACAGGGGGAGTTCACGTAGGAGTCCTGACCTGTGGAGCACCTATTCCAGTACAGGGTAGATTAAGTACCCGCAGTGGATTGGGTCGGCGAGTTCCTCCGCTGAACTGCGGACTCAAAGGGCTAAGGAGGAATCATCCAGGGATTCGAATGAATAGGATCTCCTGGGAGAGAAAGCGCACAATTTTACCTCGGCTGAGGGAAAGGCTGCCAGGTGCAAGCGATCCACCCGGTCAGTCCATCAGCGCGTTACCGAGTTCTACCGGCTCGGACCTGAGAAAACACTGGACGATACTGACTCAATCACTGACCTCACTGCGCACCTCTGTGGATCTTCAGATGAAGACGATGATGAAATGAACCCAAGTGCAGTTTATTTACATAAATAAACTGTACTTGGGTTGCCCAACCCGCTGCTCTACATATGTCTGCCAGGGAGGTGCCCCTGGCTCGTGCCCACAGGGACGCAACACTCCTTGTTGAGTGTGCTCGGACCCGCAAGGGGGGGGGGGGCATGGCCTGGGTGTGATAGGCCAACGAAATGGCGTCCACGACACGACCCAGTGGGAAAGCCTCTGTTTGGTGACAGCATTCCCTTTCTGCTGTCTGCCAAAGCAGACACAGAGCTGCTCAGAACATCTAAAGCTCTGCGTGCTCTCCTCCCGGGGGAGCACTTGCAGGTTCACTACCTAGTCTCTAAAGGGCATGGTAGGAACCTTGGGCACGTAGCTCAGTCGCGGTCTTAGGATCACATATGTGTCTGCCGGACCGAACTCCAAGCAAGTGTCGCTAACAGAGAACGCTTGAAGGTCCCCGACCCACTTGATGGAGGTGAGCGCGATCAGCTGGGCCATCTTTAGAGAGAGGGCCCTGAGTCCAACTGATTCTAGCGTGAGGACCACTGAGATATCTCAGGAGGGGAACAGGCTTGGCTGGGAGGGATTCAACCTCCGGGCACCTCTTAGAAACCTGATACTTAAGTCGTGCTTACCCAAAGACTTGCCGTCTACTGCGTCGTGGTGGGCCACAATGGCAGCGACATACACCTTTAGGGTGGAAGGGGACAGCCTCCCTTCCAGCCTCTCTTGCAGAAATAAGATCACTGACCTCACTGCACACCTCTGTGGGTCTTCAGCCCGGGAAGAACACCAATTTGCGAACAAGCGCCAAAGATGCCTGATAGAAGGGGCTCTGGCTTGGCTGATTGTGTCTACGATGGCAGGTGGTAGACCAGCTAGATCTTCCACGTCCCGTCCAGGGGCCAGACGTGGAGGTTCCAAAGGTCTGGGTGCGGATGCCAGGGCGTGCCCTGTTCCTGAGAAAGAAGGTCCTTCCTCAGGGGAATTCGCCAGGGAGGGGCTGTCGTGAGGAGTAGAAGGCGGGAGGTCCGCGTCCAGCATTCCGGGACTATAGAGATCTGGCAGCAGGGTGCCGTGAGAATGGCATTTGCAGGCCAGGTGACCCAGAGACAAAGGAAATAGCTCTGTTATTGAGAAAAGATGGGGGACGGAGTGGTCGAGCGTCTCTGGGTCGAGCGTCTCAGGAGCGCCTGGGAGACGGGGAGCATCTGCTTCCTGCGGGGTGCTCGATGCTGGTGCTGAGAGCTGGGCCCGGGTTGAGGTGAAGCAGGGTGCTTCTTAGCCGCAGGAGGACATCCTCGGCAAGCAGATGGGGCATGGCCCATGGCGGCAGGCTTGCGGCGGGGCAGGATGTGATATATGGCCTCCGTCTGCTTCTTCACCGTGGAGAACTGCTGGGCGAAGTCCTCGACGGTGTCGCCGAAGAGGCCGAACTGGGAGACAGGGGCGTTGAGGAAGCGAGCCTTGTTGATCTCACGCATCTCGACCAAGTTCAGCCACAGATGACGTTTCTGGACCACGAGCGTGGCCATCGCCTGCCCGAGTGACTGCGCTGTGACCTTCGTGGCTCTAAGGGCGAGGTCGGTCACTGAGCGCTGTTCCTGCAGCACATCGGGATCAGGGCTACCCCCATGCAGATCTGTGAGCACCTTGGCTTGGTGGACTTGCAGGAGGGCCATGGCGTGCAGGGCGGAAGCGGCATGTCCGGCGGCGCTGTAGGCTTTTGCGGTCAGCGAGGATGTTGTCCTACAGGTCTTGGAGGGGAGCACAGGGCGACCCCGACAGGTGGTAGGGTTTCCGGGACACAGGTGGAGCGCAACAGACCTATCCACCTGGGGAATCGGCGTGTACATGTGGGACGCTCTGCCGTCGAGGGTAGCGAGATCGGATGAGCGAGTGGCTTTGTGACGGGTGGAGAGGGGTTCTCTCCACGATGACGTCAGCAGGAATGGGTGTGTGACTCGCAGCTTGCTGCAATACAAACATCGGCTCCGAAGAAAGTTTCTGAATGAACTCGACGTATTTCCCCGCTTTTATACCCGTATGTCCGGGGGCGGGGTATGCAAATACTATCTGCCAACTTCTCATTGGCCTTTTTTTCATAGATCAGAGGTATATTCGGCACTTAAGAGAGACCCCTAGTGTCGCTTCTTCAACACAATATCGAAGTGAGCGACAAACGGTGAACCGAAAGTTTTAGAGACTTTTTTTCCTTCTCACATAATAACAGAATTTCAGCTGGTTATTATCACAACATAAACACCTTCATGGTGATATAAGACTCCATCCATCCGCATTGAGGTCCTGATTACCCTGTCTGAGTTTATTCTGTAAAAAAACATCCGGCTGTCTGCACATTACAGTGTAGAACTTTGAGGAAGTCTGTGTGGGCCTGCTTAAAATCTCAGGGGTACTTCAAGAGAATAATTTGGGTCATAGGAGATCAGCTCAAACTCTTGTTGAGACTTTCTTAACTGCATACTCTTCTCTCTATGTATTCTCTCTCTCTACACAAATGATCTTAGAGCCTCATGAGTAATGAGGCTGTACAAACAGTGAAAACTCCTCCTGAAGCTTCCCCGTCCACAGGCATAAGCTCACTCACTCACACACACACTTGTATAGAGAGTTAACAGAGTCTAATAGAAGCAGGCTGTCTTCACACCCACACCTCTCTGTCTCTGTAAATACAGCTTTAGATTAGTGACTGAGACTCTAATGATACTTAATGATGAACACTGCGGCCATCTCTCTGCTAATTTATGCAGTTTGAGCCTCTGAAACCTTCACAAATAGTTACGCAAAGTGTTAAGCCCAAAGATGAACAGCAAATTCAGTTAAATTATGCAGTTTGCATTGGAGACATGGCCTGGAGGCTGGTGCAGTGCTCTGACATGTTGCACAGCGATGCAAATTCAGGCAATGCAAGTTTGAATCAGGCTCATGACATTTCCTGATACCATTAACCCGGTCTCATTTCTTGTCTCCTGTCTCCTTCCTTACTATCCATATCTATAAAGTGTTAGTAGTTTAAAATAAAATAAAAAATAAGCAATGGGCATTGCATCAACATTCCTCTACGGCAACTTAGGGAAAAACAACCGTAGTATGATTATATACAAATATATTAATACTAATACAGATTCATTCTGCATTGCAGATATACCCAAATAAACTACACAGATCACACTGTGAATTTGGAGACAGGAGGTTGAATGTTCTTCTCCTGAAATCGGTCTGTTCTTAGCAAAATTTGAACCACTGTTCCCAGTGGCCAAAGCTAGATGTGCTGTTGAATGAATGGGCACATGTGAGCTCCAGTTTCCTGGTGAAATGTCCTCAGGGCAGGGCCAAAAACGAGTTATATTTTTAGTTTTAATTGATGCAATACAGTCAACAAGAATGCATATTTTATTAAATGCACCCACTAACCTAAACCCCAACCCTAAACCTGACCGTCAGTGGAGTAAAAATTTAATTTTAAAGTGAAAATGCAACCTCGGAATCTAATTCAATATTGTGTACGCTAACTACCTGGTTTCAACAGTCCCAGAATCCATGTCTCTGAGTATTGCTTTCAGTATTGTCACAGGAAAAGGTGAGTACATACGAACTGACACAAAAAAAATGTCTGATGCTGCATGTCAGTAATTTGGCAGGATAAGGATGATTTTAGAGTACATGAACATATTTAAAGTAGCATGTTCAAGTTACATGGCACATATTGTTCCAGAAAACCCCTGTTTGTAAGTAAGATCTCAAAATAATGCTGTCTCTAATTGGTGCCTTTAGTGCATTTTTAACTCTTAAACAATTGATTGCCACAAATTTGCCACAAATGAACAGCAAGTTGTCCACAAACAAGCAAATTGCACAGTTAATATATGAATGCATTTACTAGTGTTAATGAACAGAACCGTATTGTACAGTGATAAAATAAAATATACCAAAATTGTGTTAATGTTGAAGGTTATTCAAAATAACTAACATGCTTTTTCAACTTTTGAGGGAATAATGTCCCAGATTTCACATATGTGGGACATGTTTATCAGCGTGCTGACATGCAAAAAATGAACGATTTTTTTTTAAAGAATCATATCAATTGAAACTTTACTACTCTACACTGAAACAGGTTTCAATGAAAAAACTTTTCTTACCAGAGGCACTTTTGTTGGCTCTGTGTCCGTAAAAGCGCTTCACGGAAATTGACGCCATGCTGTTGTGTCATGTGACCAGAAGTTAAACCCATAAATAACAGTCTAGAGTGTTGTGAACAGTATTCAGTCAGTATAAATGAACAAATCACAATGTCCATGCAAGTGGATATGAGGTCGCAAAAGGATAATGTGCACCAATAACAGCCAATAAGACCATGAATGAGTACTAAGAAAGTAAAAGGGTACATTTTAGTTACATGTTGACTTTAATGGAAGTTTGCCTGTAGATCTAAAAAAATAAAATAAAAATAAACTTGAGAACTGAAAGAGAGAAAAAAATTAGCAAATAAACTTCTGTGAACTGTGAAGAGCTGCTGTTGAGAGTATGACCCTTTGTTCGGAGTTTGTTTGCTGAAACATGAAAGTGTGTTCATTTTCACTACACTACAGCGGTCTCACACAGGTGTGTTTTTTTGTTGTTTTTGTTGTCCAAATTATGCTCTGCTGTCTCATCTGCAATTATGTAGGTGGGTAGGAACTGCTATAACTCATCCTGGCCAGACAGATAGTTAAAAAAAACTTTATTAGCCATAATTCCATTGTTGACTCTGCACTATATCCAACAAGGAGCTTATTTAGAGGCCTGTCTCTAAACTGTTGGCAGGCAGACTAACTATTCTGTAATACATTTAGAGTTAATTAGACAGCAGTGAAAGGCACTGAGTCAGGTCATGCAGGAGTCCTTGCTGTCCCTGCATGATGACTTTATTAAAGCTACTTTGCCAGCCTATATCTCTGGCCCTTCAAATTAAAAAACTTCTGTCTGTGGTCAAAATTAATTACAACTGGTAGTTGGATGCTGTGATTCAGTTAAAGCAGAGAGTAGCAGGACTGGACTGAGTTAGAATTGAAGAAAGAGGGTGCCTGGCAAGGATGGAATCGAAGAAAATGTAACCACCTAAGACCCGAGTATGACTGCTGTGTGCATTTTCCATTCCCCTTTTTGATTTGTAACTTGTAGCCTCTAAGAAACATGCAAATAAATAAAATGTATATATATATATATATATATATACACACACACACACACACACACACACACTAGTTGTAACGTTTCTGGCTGGCAGGACACAGGAGCAGATGAAGACGATGATGAAGTGAACCCAAGTGCAGTTTATTTACATAAGTGATATATCTAAAACATAACAACATAAACAACTTGAAATAGACTTACACTTGAATTAGACTTAGCATGAATCTTGAAACGCCATTACATTGACAATACTCCACAAACACAAAGGTAAACATAAGGGCTATAAATACTCTAGTTAACAAGACCACCAACGAAAATACAAGACTGAAAACAATATAACAAGACAATGAAACATGAACAGGACATCACATGACTAGGGAAACAGGAACTAAACTTTTCATAATAAAAGACATGAAAAACAGGAACCAACAGAATAAACAAAGTTTGGAATAATGAACAGATTTTGTTGTTTCGGAAGGAAATTGGTAAATGAATTCCCAAAGTGGCATTCAACTGATCATTCAACTGAAATATAGTCAGGACTTTACGATGTAAAAAACAGCACCGTCACTATTTGAAAAAAGTCATTTCTGATCAAATCAAGACAGGCCCCATTTCCAGCAGCCATCACTCCAACACCTTATCCTTGAATAATCATGCTAAATTGCTAATTTGGTACTAGAAAATCACTTGCCATTATATCAAACACAGCTGAAAGCTGTTTGGTTCATTAAATGATGCTTAACATTGTCTTTGTGTTTGAGTTGCCACAGTATGCAATAGACTGGCATGTCTTAAGGTCAATATTGGGTCAATACTTGAAATTGCCAAAAAAACTACAGTCTTCAAAGACAAAGGACAACCAGCTCTAACAAGGACAGAAAGAGATGTGGAAGGTCACATGTACAACTAAACAAGAGGATAAGTACATCAGAGTCTCTAGTTTGAGAAATGTCAGCTCCATTTTTATTTATTTTTTATTCAATTTTCTCCCCAATTTAGAATGCCCAATTCCCATTACTTAGTAGATCCTCGTGGTGGTGCGGTTACTCAACTCTATCTCGGTGGCGGAGGACATGACTCAATTGCCTCCACTTCTAAGACTGTCAATCATGCATATTTTAAGTGTTAACCTAGGCAATAATCATTATAAATGATTACAATCAAATTTTATAAATCATAAAACAACAACTAAATATTTTTCGTTTTAATCATTTGACTACTGTAAATGTTGCCAAAATGTTTTTTATTAATGTTTAGTGGTTTGTGATTTTTTTTTTTTCTTTTTTTCATGTCGGATTAAGAGAGTGTCCTGATGTTCAAGATCAAAAGTTAAAGGATTAAAGTTGAAGAAATCCAGAATAAAGTTAAAGAATTGGTTATAACTGAAATATATATCTGTGTGTTTATCAGAATAAGCCTATTTAATAACCAAATATTGAACTGCTTTTAATATTATGAATGCACCTAAATGCTGTGAAACCGTAATACTGTGGTAATTTTAGTGTCAGTTATCATACTGTGAAAATGTCATACCATTACACCCCTATTGTATCATTTCTAATGAAAAAATTTGATTGTTTAGCCTTCATTCCTCAAAACAATGATTGACTGACGTGTTTCTAGAGAAAGCGGTTTCTTTTTTGCCATTTTTAACTTAATATTGACCTTAAGACATGCCAGTCTATTGTATACTGTGGCAACTCAAAACAAACACAAAGACAATGTTAAGCTTCATTTAATGAACCAAACAGCTTTCAACTGTGTTTGATATAATGGCAAATGATTTTCTAGTACCAAATTAGCAATTTAGCATGATTACACAAGGATAAGCATTGGCAGTGCACTTCTACCAGACGTTCCTGTAAAGTTTCCACCGCCTCCTTAATTTTTGTAATCACCCCTACACCTGCATTTCGTTCCACTCGTTCTTGTCTGAATGATCTTCCTCCATTTCATTCCAAACCATCATCTTTTAAAATCTCTCTCACAGTCACCAATCAAGGTGATTAAGGACAGGTGCAAATGTACGTGCGCGTTTATCTGTAGCGCCACAATATATACAGTTGCAATCAAAATGATTCAATTACCAAAAGTATATTTCCAAGGCATGTCAATTTCCATATATTTTTTTTTAAATATGATACAACAGCAACCTTCTTGGGTGTGGAAGAAAACCAAGGGAAATGTTGACTTAAATATTCAAGAAGGAATTTGGAAAGACCTGTGGAGTCCTGGAAGAAGGTTTTATGGACATATGACACTAAACTAAAAATTAGTTTTAGACCCATGTGTCAGCAGTACTTCTGGAGTAAGAAAGGCAATGTGATAACAACGACACCATCCCCACAGTCAAGCATGGATGTGGGTCAGTCCTATTATGGAGGTGTTTTTGTGGCTGCAGGAAATGGCTATCCTGACTATTAGGCCTTTTCCACTGCAGGGTACAACTCGACTCAACTCGACTCTGCACGCTTTTGGGGTTTTTCCACTGTAGATAGTACCTGGTACCTGATACATTTTTTAGTATCACTAAATGTGACGTCAAAATCTCTGATTGGTCAGGGAGAATCGCAACTTCCAGCATCACTGGATTTCCGACACGTGACATCAACCCATTAGTTTTAAAGTTAGTAACAGCGTTAGCAGTATCATTTGTTCACGCGACTTTCAAATTGTGAAAAAAGAAATGGCTGTGCGCAAAACCACGCTGTGGTCAATAAACGAGGGGCAGACGGTCCACTCGTCACTTCACTTTATTTAGTTGACCAGCTACAGGAATCTTGCTTCTAAAACAACCAGGCCAATTTAACCGTTACACTTGTGTAAAAAAATCATCATGCAACAACTGCTTGATGCTGCACAATGAGCTAGTAGCTAAAAGCTAGCGGTTGTGTTATTGTTTTGGTCAGTTTGAATCGTGTTTATGATGATGTCATGGAAGTAGAGGTGGCGCAACTATGACGATCATCCTATAATCCCATCCATGTTGAGGGGCACTAAACTGCAGTGAAAATGCATGCTCAGAAAAGTAAAGCGAGTAGAGTTGAGGCGAGTCAAACTGTAACGTGCAGTGGAAAAGCGCCATAAGTGATTGACACCATGGATTCTTTCAGGTATCAGGCCATTTTGGCAAAAATGTGATGCCTTCAGTGAGTAAATTGAAGCTTGGTGTTCACTCGACTTTCCAGCAAGACAATTATATCAAGGATACATCCAAATTGTCCAAAATCTGGTTCAGGGATGGGTCATGGAATGTCCTTGAATGGCTCTTTCATTCCGTCATTAAAAACCCATTGAAAATCTTTGTTGGGATTTCAACGATGCCAATGAGCTAGAAGCTTTTGCTCATGAGAAATGTATGAAGATTCTAATAGAGAGGTGTCCGAAGCCTGAGAACACTTACCTGGAACATTTATTTGATGTTATTAATGGTAAAGGATGCTCCACAAATGATTGACTTTGGGGGTTGAATATTTTTGACCACATTTGTGGAGAGAATGTTATTTTTTATTTTCAAATTTGGGTAAACTGAACTTTGTTCTCAGAATCACTCAAATGTTTTAATTGATGTGTTTTAATTCACATCACCAGAACATATTAATGGTCAGGGGGGGTTGAATAATTTAGATTGCAACAGTATATATACTGTATATAGTATATTCAAAATGTATAAAACATTTTTTCGACCAATTAATTGTCCTAAAAATGTATGTCCACATATTCTAGTATTTAAAATAAAATGGAAACGGTTCTCAATAAGAACTAATTCTCCTTACGGCAAGAAAAAGAGCTCTTTTCATTGTTTATCAAGCTTGTTGTAACATGCTCAATCAGCTGGACCACTGTCTCTCCATGATTACTGGCACTGGTATTCTACACACGCACACACGCACACACGCACACACACACTATAAAGAGAGATAGATACAGTGGCTAAATACAGTGACAAATGTTGCCGTGCTTATCTGTACTACCCTCTGAACTGGCTTTGAAGTCTGTAGACACCCACACACTTGAGGGTGCATCACGCACACATTTACACGCTCACTCTGAATAGTCATGGGGAAACGGGTCCTGAGCTGTCTGTTCTTCAGGAATCTGTATTTGTGTGCATGTATCTGTCATAAAGGTTAAATGAGAGATTCAGATAATGCTTTGTGATGATTGTTATGCAAAAATAAATAAAAAATAAATAATGCCTGTTTAAGTCACAAAAAAAAAAAAAAAAAAAAATTAACAATTCTTGTTGCACTTAAATCGGTTTTGTATACTATTCTGATGATAGTGAAACTTTGTAGTATGGCACTTTTCGTACCACTGTCTCCTTAAGATGATTCGCTTATGTTTCTCCTCTTTTGTAAGTCGCTTTGGATAAAAGTGTCTGCCAAATGAATAAATGTAAATGTAAAGTCCACAATGACTCAACTACACTATTAATAGTAAAACTACACAAAATTGACTGTAACATACCATAATAGACAAACAGATAAACAGAGAGTCCCGCCAAATACACATGCCACCGGTTGAGCCAAAGTTGCTCTTTTTATAGCTCTGCTATAATATATATTATACTTGCAAGTTTAACAATTGGCAATCTAAAGCAACAAAAAAGCTAGCTCGTGCAAAAATGTAATGAATACAGAATATACTGTAGCCGTAGGTATAGTGTCTGTTTCCCATGTAAATATATTTAAAGGGCTGGGAAAAAAAAAAAAATGAGATAGATATAAATAAATAAGAGTGTAATAAATATTTATTTGCTGGCACTGCTCTGGTTTATTTGCTGAGGCTAGTGTGCTTGTCAGTGATGAAGCATGGTGAAATACAGCATATGCTGAGGGGCTCCACCAAAGCTCAGAAAATATTGTTTAATTATGCCTCTGTGATGCTGCAATACATCAAACGACTTATTCCAAGACTGCTCTTGCATTTGTTTTGATATTTTTGTCTTAAATTAACTATTGTATCTCTCATTCTTTCTTTCATTAACAGATGTAAAAAACAACACAAAGGACAAGTGTTCTTGAAAACCTCTTCCACTCAATTATCATTCATTTTCATCAGACAACAACAGTTGTCTCTAAAACCTCTAAAGCAGATTAATAAATATTTCATCTACACGTTTGTCTCCATTATTGCTGGAATTGCCCAAATAAATGAAAGCTTAAAAGGATTGTTCATGCAAAAATGAAAATTCTGTCATCATTAGTCGCTTACACACATATAGCCTTTTCCAGAAAATGAACTATCTGCAAATTTCAGTTTAGAGGTCATGTGTGAAGACAAGCCATTTGAAAATACCAGAAAATTTAGCACTGGCTATTTCCCTAATGAGTTGAAATTTTACCTGAAAGGTCCAGTTTTTAAACTATGTGTGAACAGAGATATAAGATTAACGTTTTGAGCATGTTCGAGATCAGGACGTGCTGACGTAAAATGGAGAGGATTCAGTTACGCTGGAGTCAAAATATGACATCTAATTAGACAGATAGTGAAATAAATCCATTTGATTGGAGGATATAAAAAATATTTGATATTTTAGAGTCGAAAAACTGTAAAAAAAAACTGTATGCTTTTCTTTCTTCCATGGAACAAAAAGGGAGATATTTGAAGAATGTTGATGATGCTCCATTTCATACAATGAAAATTGATAGTGACCAGGAGGGGCTGTCAAGCTCCAAAAATGACAAAGTACCATAAAAGAAGTCTATACGATTCATGTGCTATTTTCATGCGCTGAGTGTGGAACAGAGCCGCTATTCACTGATAATCTTCTCCTCCTGTGCAACTCTAAAATCTAATTTGCATTTGTGTAAGAGCAGCAAAAAACATTCCTGTACTCCACGGAAGAAAGGAAGCCATATGGGTTTGGGATGACATGAGGTTGAGGAAAGGATGACAGAATTTTCATTTTTGAATGAACTATCCCTTTAAGTGTAAATGTTTCTTTCACTGCCTCAGACAAACACAAGCATTTCCATCGTCCAAGTCATTTCCAAGAGTAAGTCTCGATAATGAGAGGTGGAGATGTGGCAGAGGGAAAGCAGACATCTCTTGGAAATTGCTTTTCATTGGAGGTGGACCGGGAGTGATTTCCATTTCCCTGTGCAGACGGTCAGTTGACCCTCTTCCCCCCTTCTCTCTCTGTCGCTCTTTCTCTCTTGCTTTCTCTGAATTAGAGTTGCAAAGTCTGTGGTTTTCCAGTGATATTGGGCTACTTGTTTACTCCTGCCACAAGTTGTTTTTTACAGGCTTGATGTATCGCACAACTTTATTTCATATTTAATTAAATTAAATAGAAATGTACTCAATTATTTTATCAAATGTATAACATTTAAATATAAACAGGGTTGGGGAGTAACAGAGTACATGTAACAGGATTACGTATTTAAAAAACAAAATATTAGTAAACTGTGAATTGTTAGTAATCAGAATACAGTTACTTTCAAAAAGTAATTTGATTACTGAAGAGTTACTTTGCATTTTATTGTCATTTTTTTCATTTAAAATGTTGTCTATTCAATTAGCAAACATTTATCTAAATGATGTGATCCAAAGGAGCTAAACAGCTGTGAAACACTTTCTTATGATGTGTTACATTTAGGGCTGTCGATTTAATGCGTTAATTCAGTGCGATTAATTTGACAAAAAATAACGAGCTAAAACTTAATATGGAAGATTCCAGAGAAATGCAAGCTTGTAGTACAAGGGGCTTTCTCAGCAAATATTTGTATATGCGATTAATCGTGATTACCATGTAATTATTTTGATTCAAAATGTTAATCGATTGATAGCTCTAGTTACATTCATATCAGCAGACAGTGGGCACTTTTATAATGTTTTGAATGAAAAGGTGATGTAATTGAGGAAAAGGATGTGAGGTTTTGAAACGGTAAAGCAGAATATAATCTTGTGTAAATGTAGCTATATATGATTGTGGCAGGGCGGAGGGCATGTGATGATACACACCCGGTCCCGTATCAGGCTAATCAAGCCTCCGAGAAGGATAAAGGCCGATGGCAGACAGTGGTGCAACGAGAGAGAGATCATTACAGACATGTCCGTCATATGTGTGTTTGTGTCTTTTAAGTTTATCATTAAAATATTATTTATATCGTCCAGCCGGTTCTCGCCTCCTCCTTTCCCTTGATGATACGTTACAATGATCCAGTGGCGGATTTAGACATGGGCAGCTACCCAGAATGGCATCTTGCCATCAAGTAGGCACCCTGAAATCCACCAGCCGTCTAATTTACAATCACCCCCATATATATATATATAGTTATATTTTATATATATATATATATATACACACACACACACATATATATATATATATATAGTTATATTTTATTATTATTATTTGATATTAGTGCAAAGATATAGCCTACTCCAAACATATTATTCTTGATGAGATAGACAAATGACACTTTACAGCATGTATACTGTAATATGTAGTGGAATACATTTTAAAAGTAACCCTCCCAACCCTGAATATAAATACAACTTCCATTTGAAAGACATAATCTATTTTTTAATCTAGTTCAATACTAAACTGACCCCTGGAGACATATGGAAGGGATCACGGATACATACACTATATTGGTAATGCATTCATATAGTGAATTTACAAGTGAAATAGTGTGTCAGCAGAAATAAGGTAACAGCATGGTATTGTATGCATTTATATTATTCATACAAACCACCTGCCCCGCCTCAGAAATGTATTGCATTTAGTTACTTTATAAAAAATACAATGTATTTGGTAACAACGGTGTTGGCTTTGTCAGGATGGAATTTAATCTATGGTTATGAACTTACATTTAAACTCTGCAAATTTGTGATACTGCTACCTACAGCCGGTACTAGAAATAAAAGGGAATCTGAAAATGCATAATCTAAAATACATTTTTGGGCTAATTTTGATTGGACATTAGGCTGGTTCTGGGCTAGTTTTGATTGATTATTGGGTTGGTTTTGGGCAAGTTTGATAAGTCATTGCATGGGCTGGTTCTGGGCTAGATTTATTTATCATTGGGCTGGTTTTTATTGGTCTTTGAGCTGGTTTTCAGCAAGTTTGATTATAAATGCATGGGCTGGTTTTGGACTAGTTTTGATAGGTCATTGGGTTTGTTTTGGGCAAGTTTGATAATTCATTGCATGGACTGATTTTGGGCTGGATTTATTTATTATTGGGCTAGTTTTGATTGGTCATTGGGCTGGTTTGATTATAAATGCATGGGCTGGTTTTGGGCAAGTTTGATAATTCATTGCATGGGCTGGTTTTGGGCTAGACTTATTTATCATTGGGCTGGTTTTGAGCTATATTGCTCATTGGGCTGGGTTTGGTCAAGTTTTGATTGGTCATTGGGCTGTTTTTGGGCTAGTTTGATTGGTCAATGGTCTGGTTTTGAGCTAGTTTTGATTGGTCATTGGGCTGTTTTTGGGCTTGTTTGATTGGCAGGACTGTTGCAATTATTTAATAATTGTCTGATCCCACTTATTTAATAGAACTATGGTTATTTGAGATGACCATTATTATTGTGCTGGTTTTAGGCTAGTTTTGATTGGTCATTGGGCTATATTGGTCATTTGGCTAATATGGCCAGTCTTAAATGGTCTTTGGGCTGTCTTTTCCACCCAAGACCTGAAAACTCTATGCTTAATCAGTCTGAAAAGAGGAGAGGGGCACCTTGAAATGTTCACAATTACATTACAGAAAAATAGACTAGGCAAAAATTCAGAACTCAGAACCTGTGTGTGGTTTTAGATGATAAAGAAAAGCACACATATTCAATATAAAAGCTGGAGAAATAACATATTTCAAAATCAGATTCTAAAAGACAGCAAATCTAATAATAGTGCATGCATTATGCTTAATAAAGCAGACTGTGTGGACAAAGCAGGTCTGGAAATTTGAAAGGCTGCTTGTAATGACTGCATTTGTCAAATTCCAGCAAGAGAAGCCTGATTTTTTGCACTCACTACAATCATAATTACATCTGAAGTGTTTACTGTCTGTCAGAGTCAATCGTTATGAGGGTCATCTGTGTATGTGTGTGTGTGTGTGAGAGAGAGAGAGAGAGAACAACAACCACAGAACATTTGAAAAGCTATAAAAGCTCAATGAAAGAAAGAATGAGAGTGAAAGAGGGCCACTGAGGGAAGAGAGAGAAATTGAGTGGAAGTGTAATACTCTGATTGAAATAACAGCATCTGAGCACTGGGATTTTGGAAAAATAAGATAATAGGAACAATAAGGGACTCTGAATCAAGCAAAACACTTGACAAAAGCTATCTACTGGCAAATGTTTCTGTAAAATGCTGAGTGAAAGCTGCTCTTCAATAGTCCAAACAAGTGTGAGTCAGGGTGGGACCTCAAATGGTGCTTATTGAATATGACAATTCGATATATTGAACCAGGTCAATTTACCACTTGGTTTGATATTTTGTATCTAATGCAATGACATTCATTTATTTTGACTTAATAATAATAATAACAACAATAACATCAACAATGATAATAATGGACTTAAGTGTTCAAAAGTGTACAAATCCTTTTGGGGCTAAGCTACTGTACACTAAAATGTGGTAACAAGCAAATTGTTACCTTAAAGATTTTTTTTTGGATTGATGACTGGACATTCTCTTTAGGATTTTCTGGTAGAGAGAATAATTCATGTTTCCCTCAATTATTGCAAAATTCAGGCAAGCCTTAATGTTCTTCTGGGTTAGCAGTGGTTTTCACCTCACCACTCTTCCATGGATGCCATTTTTGACAAGTGTCTTTCTGATAGTGGAGTCATGAACAGTGACCTTTATTGATGCAAGAGGTGCCTGCAGTCCCTTGGATGTTGTCCTTGGCTTTTTTGACTTTCTAGATGAGTCATTGCTGTGCCTTTGGAGGAATTTTGGAAAGTCTGCAACTTCTGCGAAGGTTCACTACTGTACAGAGTTCTCCGTTTGGAGATAATGGGTCTCTCACTGTGGTTCTTTGGAGTCCCATAGCATTTGAAATAGCTTTGTGTCCCTTCCCAGACTGATGAATTTCAATCAACTTTTTCCTCATCCTTTCTGGAATTTGCTACAGGGTGAGATCTTTTAGCCAACTTCATGCTGCTGAAAAATTTCTATATAGGTGTTGATTTTATTGAACAGCTTATACAGCTTATACAGGGCTGAAATCAAGCCTGGGTGTGTCTAGTCCAGCTGAACCCCATTATGAATGCCGTTTCATAAATTTGTGGATTTAGTAACTAAGGGGACTGCTACTTTTTCACACAGGCCCAGTTGGTATTGGATAAAGTTTTTACTTCAATAAATAACATTATCATTTACTTATATCATGTTTACTCAGATTGCCTTTGTTTTATGTTAGATTTTGTTTGAATTTTTGAAACAAATGAGTATGAAATATGCACAAAAACAGAAGAAATCAGGATGGGGCAAATACTTTTTCACAGCACTGCAAATGTATAGCAGATTGGAAATTAAAATGAACAAGATTTTGAAAGCTGCTTATACTGTTTGAAGACAACCATATTAATTTGTTATTGTTATTAATAACAAAAACTATTGTAACTATGGTATTTTGGTAAACATAATAATTTTGGTATACTAAACTATGGCTACCATGGTAGATTTCCTTACAGGTAATTCAATGGTCTCCATTTTACAGACATTGTTTACATATACATATATAGCTGAGCTGTTGGCAGGCAAACTAGCTAACTTCTCAAACTAAATATAAAAAAAAAAGCATACAGTATATTTGAATCTACATGCTAAATGAATGAATGCAAAACCTGCACACGATCCTAGTATGTGCACACTGCCATTAAAATGCATCAAGTGCATTCACGAGGGATCTCTTCATGCATGCTTTATGTTTGGTTTGTTAGCCATGTATAAACTCGTCATATGCATCAATGTAAGCGGTTAGTCAGTCATCTGAATAAGACTGAGGACTCTATGAATGGATAATTCAGATGAAGACGTACTCAAGCACTACACATTTATCTCTATGTCATAGACCATCTATTTTCATAATTGCTTTCACTACCAGGTATCCATTCACACTGTAATACATGCAATCAATTTACATGTTCAATGAGGTGCTCATCTTTAAGTCTACACACCCTGAAGAAGCAAAAAAGTCAGGGTTAGGTTAAGGTTGGGTTAAAAGCCAGAAATAATCCTCAAGGGTGAATCTCACAAAACCTATAAAGAAAATGTCTGGGTCATATAACACTCTAAAATCAATAGAAGGAAATAATATTTGTATTTAGCTTAGACAAAATGAAGTCCATTGTTTTTATATTTCTTTTTCTCTATTTATCATAATGCAAAAAAATAAATATGTGAATCAAATAATCACACATTTAAATCGGAAAGTATCATACATCATGGTAGTATTTGTTGTACTGCCTTTAATTAATGCTAAATTAAAATAAAAACAAATGCTTTATTGTCACGAAAAAGCATTTTCAGCATTTGTTTTTATTTGCTTTTATTTTCTGGGTGAAATATGACCGAGACAGTTTTAAACCTAAACTTAAGTTTAAAATCTTTAAAAAGATGTGTTGCATTCATCTGACCTCATCAGCTGCAAACAGAACACTGGTTTCCAAACAATGAAGCAGACTGTGTGTGTGTGCGTGCATGTGTGCATGCGTGTGTCTGTGTGTCTGTGTGTGCATGCGTGCATGTGCCATACTCAGTTGCTCATGCAGGTAGACATACTACAATAAAACAGAATTCACTCAGGTGTGATGATTGAATTAGTGCTACAGCTAGACCCGTCTGTCCAAGGATGAACACATGCTTTAAGATGACTAACTAACTCAAATAAATCAAGTCTTCTGGTGAAGCCCTGTTTAACCTAGAGTCTGAAACAGTCATGTGTGTTAACACTGTTCTGTGTGTGTGTGCAGTGGCTCATCTCAAGTGAATATAGTCTGTCTGACAGACAAAGTCCTCACATCTGAGCACTGAGCTTTCATTAATCAGTCTGCGTGTGGATATATGCGTGTGTATAAGTGTGTGCATGTGTGTGTCTGTTCGTGTTGGTATACAGTACATCCTCCATTTTTTAATGCATATCTATGAATATTTGTCAGGCTGTCCAGATGCTTGCAGAAGTGTACCTGCATAGACATTTCTCCATCTCAGTCCCGATTCAATCTCATGGGTATGTCTGTTTACAGTATACACATACTGTATGCATGCTTGTATGCATTTTAAAGCTGTTTGACTGCAGATATGTACAGATATCTAGTGCACATGTGTGTGTGTATGTATGTGTGTCAGGGTTGAATTTTAAAATTTAGCTTCTATTTCTATTTTATTTTCTAGTGGCATTTTCATGTTCAAGGTAGGATGTAAAGGTTACACATTTTGTAATATTTTAAAATGAATGTGTGGTCATATTTATTTTAGTAAGTTTTGGTGTTATGAACATATATTTTAGTTTATTTTAGTTTTTAAAAAAATGTTTTTAAATTTTTTTATTTCTGTTAACGTAAAATGTTTTCATTAAGTTTTAATAAAAGATTTGTCATGTTATTAACACTGGTGTGTTAAAATTGACTGCGGATATCAGAGTGCATCTCTGACATCTAGTCCATATGAGATGGTTTGAATGGTAATGAATTCCTTCAGGAGCAGACAGAGTTCGTGCAGTGCGGCGGTGATAAAACTGTGGTCTGTCGTGTCTGCGGCCCTGCTGGAATTAAGATGAGATAAAAACCATTCCCACCTCTTGCTTTAGGACCAGCAGGAGACCGACATGGATGACAGCTTCCTCAATGAAAGAGACACGCGGGAGGTAAAGTAGAGCCAGACAGGAGGATGAGAAGTCATATCTGATAGATCTGAGAGCAAGAGTAGGGTGTAAAAACAATGTGTGGGTGTGTATGTGGGTCAGGTTTTGCCTACATTGTGGAGAAAATGTTTCCCACAAGGATAGTAAAACCTGAAATCATCACATTGTGGGGAGTAACCAATGGCTCCTTCGAGGAAAACTGCTTAATTAATATAGTAAATAATGTTAGAAATGAGTAATTATAATGAGATCGCCAATATTATTAGCTCTTTTTAATTACAATAGAAGTCAATGTAAAGTCCTCATCACAATAAAAACAAACAAATGTGTGCATTATGTTAATTCTATCAGGAAGACACGCAGGCTTGAGTGAGATTTAAGATGCCATTTATTTGATGAATGTAGAACAGAAAAGTAATGTCTCTCTTTGGCGTAGGCCCCGTCCGGCAGTCCGAGGGAGTTGTAGTCGGAACCATCATATCCTGCCGGAGATAGGAGGCAGGGGCGAGGAGCCTACCCCTGTGCGGGACGGAGCTCAACTGGTGGTGGTGGGGTGGTGGAGGTTGCCATGTTAGCACACTGAAACAGCAATGTGATAGATTGTGAGCAGACTTATAAAGCAATGGCTTACCTGCGATTGGCTAGGAATTACCCAGCTAATAGTGTGATGATGTGCAGCTGCTAGTCTTCCCGCTAGAACTACGCTGCGCTCACATTTATGTGCGTTATGTTAATGATCCACATGCAAAGTTCAAATGATGACTTCATGTTATATAGAAAAACGCTTGCACTGTGATGGATCTGCAGGAGTATTGTGTCCTTGAACATGCTCGCTCAGCCATCACATCAGACCCAAATGCACATAATAAAACCCAGACGAACGTTCAGAGAGATGCAGTTGAGCGCTGATCCGCTGTGTTGGCTGTTTAACTGTTCAGACACTGAGACTATCTGATCAACACAGCTCACTGACCTCAACATACACAAACACATTCAGCAGTGACAGTCTTTGTGCAACAGATAGACAGTCTGTTGAACTGAACAAAGAGAGGATGAGAAATCTCATGCTTTCAACGGCAACAAAAGCACCAAGTTATTTTGTGTTTTTTGAACATTTACACTATGCAGAGTTGCAAACACGCACGCAATCAGGCTTTGTTTCACACTCTCACACTACCCAAATATATCTCACACCAAATAACAAGAGAATGCAATGTAAAATAAATAAAACAGCAACAAATATTACACATAGGATTTTCCCATCAGCGTGAGACTTGAATTTTAGGTCTGCTGAAGCACATTCACCACCACAACGCACCACAGCGTACTCCAGAGACAGGACAGCCACAGCTATGAGATACAACAACTGCGCAACTGAACATGTCATCACCTGATATCTCAGATATTTCTTTTTTGTTCCTCTTTGTATTAATGTGGTCTCAGACCCCTTGTTGTTCACACCACAGCTCCTTAAGGACTCAAACCGCATTGTAGCAAGTGCTGTCACGATTATGAAATTTGGTTGACAATCATTTTTCATAAATAATTGTGTAATTGATTATTATGATAAGCAATTTTCATACAAATTGTTATACATCTTAAGGTGTACATACAGTATGCTAATTAAAGATATGCCTACACCTTAATTAGTCATTTATTGATATTTATCTTGAAATCATATAATAAAATGGGGCTATATGACTACTTTTAAGACTTTAAAAAATATTGCATTTTTCATAAAAAATTATTGCACAGGGATAGAATTACATTATTATATATACTATTATCATTTATGAACCCCAGACAACAATGGCAATAATATTACATAATGCGTATACAGTATTTCTGCCCTATATTCTCCACTCTGTCACATTATGTTAAGGCTCTCCGATTAAGCCCTTATTTCACATGAAGGAAAACATTTGAGATTCTATGTGCATTTGAAAATATGATTCTTTATCATCTCGAGAGTAATGGAGCAAGCAAGCCTCTCCTCCTGCGTGTCATTTACATTGTGCGTATGAGCCAAGAACATTTGCCACTGCGCAAACATTTTTAAGTGAAACTATAAAAATCCTCAATGGTATTTTTGTGAGCCTCCATAGACGGGACGCCCATCAGAGCACATATTTAATGAAACTATGTGTGGCAAGCCACAAGGTCCTTATGTCATAAAATGCCAACAAAGCGGACTGGTACCTCTTCTATTTCACATCGCACAAATCAATGGGACGACAAAAGAAACCACAAACGAACCGTACTAAGACCACCTGCTTTGGGTCCTTTTAGGGGGGTCTGAAACCACTTGGGTTGTTCACATGTATGGCAGCTGTAGCTCAGTTGGTAGAGCGGGTCGGCCACTAAACGCAGTTTTGGTGGTTTGAATCCCGGCCCACATGACTCCACATGCCAAAGTGTCCTTGGACAAGACACTGAACCCCAAGTTGCTCCCAATGGCAGGCGAGCACCTTGCATGGGAACTCTGCCACCATTGGTGAATGTGTGTGTGAATGGGTGAATGAGTCACAGTGTAAAGTGCTTTGAATATCGTTAAGGTTAAAATAAGTGCTATATAAGTGCAGACCATTTACCATAGTTATACCGCTCTGAGAGTGCTTGGAGTGCTCAAACGAACTAGGTGTTCTAATGATGTATGATATTTAAAGAGATGACTTACAGTAAATTATTATGAAAGAAAAACAATATTTCAGAAAGAAACAAAACATTTTCAATGGAAGCACAGTCCCAGTTCAGTAAAGTGGTCTACTCATAAGTACAGTCAGAATATTCCCTGATAGCACACGTACATCAACCATTTGGTGTTTGTGTTTACATCTGGAAGACATATTTTTTTACATTGTTTGCTCATGTGAAATACATCTATAAGACATATGTCAATAAGTATGTCTCGGATGTCAATGAGACATTTATCAGATGTCTTTGAGACATATTTAAGAGTTAGAATGTTTGTAATTCTGATCTTTTTAAGATGTTTAGCAGATGTTAATTAGATAGTGACTCTTTGCAGATGAAAAGATCTAAAACAGACATCTCAGAGATGTACGTGTGGTATCTGGGTTATAACTAGTGCTACAGTTTAAAAATAGGGTGTTATTTAATTTAAAGTTAGTTTAGTTTGATTTCCCATAGCATTTAAAGTAAAAACATTTAATTAAATTCAAAAGGTTCCAGATATCGAATGTAAACATGAAAAGCAGTTAATTATGTTAATGTCTAATGAACTGCAATTATGTAACAATCACGTGGAAATGCATAAAATATGATACAACAGACTTTTGAAGGTCTCTTTGACCTCAAAATCTCTCAATAATTTCAATCAATTTGATCTCTCAATCATCATTACATTTCCTTCATGTCCACCACAGTAAAAAACAGAGATTTTAAAATACTGACATTTAATTTTTGTAAGATTTGTGATGTATATTTAAAGTGTGAATTTATATTTGTATGTATTTTTATAAATGCAGCCGAATCTGTCTTTGAAAAGATTTCATTGTTTTATATTATATTACAAGCTATTATGATGTCATATTACCAGAGAATTAATATTATTTTATTTACAATTTCACATTTAAGAAAAAGTAAATATAGTGTTTGTGCATAAAAAGCATCTAAAATACAGTATATATATTTTATTTGATGTGTTGAATTGTAATGCCATTCATTTCTATAGACCGAGGAGAGATGATGTCATGGCCAAACCCCTAAACATTTGGTATCTCTGAAATGCCCAGAATGTTCTCTTAAGATACCCCAAGCTATACTACTGTGCCACGGATGGGCTTGGAGAAAAATAAATATAATATAATTATTTCATACATCAGGCTTTATAGGGTTAAAACTAAACTATTTCACCCTTTTTCTGTTTGCCAAATTTAACGTCTCTTTAAACTGATTTTGAAACTTTTTACCAGGCCTTCGTCATTTATTTTTGGCACTTCGCCATTTTAGCATCCCAGACCCAGAATTTCCATATTAAACTATGGAAATACATTATAAAATACTAATTATTATGTTTAAACCAAAGAGTGAAATAAAAATAAATACTTATCGTTTGAAAATGATTTCTATAAATTTTTCAAAAATGATGACTGCCCCACAGTTGTGGCATTATTTCCACTACACCAAAATTGTTTTGCCACTTTTAGCACTATTTGTATTATGCGCCATTTCCAATCAACCTGTTATTTTTGCCAAAGTACCATGCTATATGAATCTATTAATCATTCACTACCATGGTATGTATGAAATTACCATGGTATTACCACCTGATACCATTACTATATCATCGAACCACCATGGTACAATTTTCACATTATTATTTATTTGACATGTCTGCCAAGTCCCCGGTGCCTGTCTGCGGTCTGTTCCTTCAGTTAAAATGTGCTGCTAATGCACACTTCAGAGAGACAATATGGCCCTGCTGAGCACAAACCACAGACTGACACATCAGTCCAAGCTCTGTTTGTTTGCAAGTCTGTTTTTCTGCACGCTTTAAAATTAGGGTAATTTTTGAAACACAAAATCTAATATTTTGAAGAAAATCTGAGCTACTCTTTTCCATACAATGAAATACAGTGACCAGGGGTTGACAAGTTCCAAAAATGACAAAGTAAAAAAACAAAAACAAAACAACAACAACAAATTAAGTACAATAGAAGTAGTCCATAGATCCTATGTAATATATAGAGGTACCAAGTCATCTTAAGGTATATAATAGCTTTGTGTGGGCAACAAGACTGAAGTTCAATCTGATTATTGGTTGATAATCTTGCCCTCGACTGTAGCTCTCACATGCCTAAACCTTTACTATAGATGCAGAGAGAGTGCCCTGTACTCGATGCCACGATGGAGGATGGCACGTTTTGTAATATTAACTCTATACTCTGCTTGAAAGCTTCACTTTATTTAGTTGAGCAGCTACTGGAATCTTGCTTCTAAAACAACCAGGCCAATTTGACCATTACACTTGTGTAAAATCACCATGCAACAACTGCTTTATGCCGCACAATGAGATAGTATCTAACAGCTAGCGGTTGTGTTATTGTTTTGGTCAGTTTGAATCGTGTTTAAGATGATGTCAAGGCAGTAGAGGTGGCGCAACTATGATGATCATCCTATAATCCCACCCACATTGAGGGGCACTAAACTGCAGAGGAAATGCCAGCTCAGAAAAATAAAGCGAGTGGAGTTGAGGCGAGTTGAACCATAACGTGCAGTGAAAAAGTGCCATAAGACTTTGGCAGTAGGTTGAATACCTACTAAACATAATTTTATAAATTCAAAGCCTCAATCTCTCACATGCCATGCCATGCCATGCTCTGTGTGTGGTTCACTGGATTCTGACCTGTCTTGTTTACAACTATGAATAGCTGTTAACAGCAGTGCTCAAACACACCTACACACTTACTGGCCTTAAATGCCCATTTTATGACCTCTTGTAATACTTGTAACACACATACAAGCACTAGGGCATCAGTCCCCTACAACACACACACACACACTGAGAACAGCCTGACAATTCTGACTTTTATTTATATCTCACAGCATTCATCCATTGTCAGTGCTAAAGGATGAGATGACTATGATAGCTTGTATGAGGATCAAAAATGTATTTCTTTAAGTCTGAATGTCTTTACTTCGTTCCTTTATTCTTCAGATAGAAGATATTTAGGGTGGCATGTTGCTATGCCACAAACATAATCTGCTTTGGGCGCTGAACAGTGATATGGTGAACAGATTTTGTGTATCATATATTTTTAAAGTCTGGAACTGTCCTGGATCTATTTTGTCAAGTACAAGCTGTTAACATTCCATGACTATGATGTTAAGATGAGGTATTTTCACCCATGAAGAAACACAAGAAATGAAATGATGGGTGTTTAGACAGGGGTCATGGAGGTGTGTTTAAAAGGGAGAGGTGATGACATGGTGTCACACACACACACACACACACACACACACACACACACACACACAACAGGGTAATCACATGTTAAAGAATCTTTAGAGTCACTGTGGCATTCAGTCCACAATGTAGGGATCTACCCCTTAACTAAACATGCGTAATACATATTTTATTCCCAGAAATCACAAATACTTTTACATTCAATTAAGACAATGGTACTGTCAGTGTTACCACCCATTCCTAGTTTTAGAAGTATCATGTGATGTGTGATACATTTAACTAAAAAAAAAGCATCCCTCCCCCCATCTCCAAAGAAGTTCCGCCAATGGATTTGCTTTGGTGTTAGCAACAGGATTTTACTGGGAGATTTAGACCTGTAGCATCCCAATTGGCAGGATTATATGAACATGTTCCTTCCAACCTTCATAAGGACTTTATTTAGTCAGTGTTTGTGCATGTAAAACAGACAGCTGTGTGCCTGTTGGCCTGTATTGAAGTCACGCTCTCTCTGTGGCCTGTTGCCATTAGGAGAGTTCAGCACAGAGCGGCAGGGCAGACCTAATGAAGCAGTTCTCTGTCAGACAGGTGTGTGTGTGTGTGTGTATAGTCTAAAGAGGGCTCTTGGGAGAGAAACTGGTGGAGAAATCATAGTAGCCAACTCATTGATGTCAATTACAAAAACACATACAGAATGACTTATGTACTGGGCTCAACAATTTTCTCATTCGATGAAAAGGTACAACTTTTAGATCAACCAATCAACAAACACAATTTCAAATTTATATGATTCAGGCATCAAATTGTCCTCATGATGCCTCAAGAATTTACCTTGACTCTCGTGAATTTTCAATAAAAACGTTTTAAATACCGACCTATTCCTTACACACACACACACACACACACACACACACACACACACACACACACACACACCTAGCATTTCGCTTAAGACATTCATTAATACACTGGTGTTTTATGGATTATTTTTATAATTGCTTTATTTGCATTTTGGACCTTCAAATTTCTGGCCACTATTTACTCACATTGTATGGTCCTAAAGAACTGAAATATTCTTCTAAAAATCTTTGTCTGTGTTCTGCTGAAGGATGACAGTCAAACACATCTGGGATGGCATGAGGGTGAGTAAATGTGGAGCGAATTTTCATTTTTGGGTGAACTCTCACTTTAATGTCTTTTTAAGTAAACTTGACTTTCTTAGTTCAATCAACTTTATTAAAATTCAATTCAAACTGAATATAAATGTTCTTATTATCAATTAGTATTATTGGTAACCATAAAAGTAGTTGTGGCAACTCTTATGTTGATGATAAGAGTCCAATGTCTGATCCCTTAATCATATTCAGACTTAAGCTTGTCAAGGAGTCATGCGTGGGCCTCAAAACTTTACACACAAATCACAATAGCCTAGTTTCCATCCACCTTTTGCGCTATTTTGTTATCGAAAAAGTGAAAATTAGAAAAAAACATTCTTCTGCCCGTTTCCATTCAAACAGTCTTTTATCAATAAAAATGGTGTGTGTGATGACGTCATGTCTAAAAAAACAATTTGTCGCATAAAATTTGGTTTATCGCAAAAGAAATCTGCCCTGAAGCCATTTCCATTCAGAAATGTGTGTTTATTGCTAATTCGCCTCCCAGAAAATTCATTGAAATTAGACAGCTTACTGTCATTTTAATTTCACAAATAAACCAATCAAAAGAGAAATCAAAAAAATGTGTTTCCAAACCAGTTTTTTGCAACATTTGATGTATCGACATAGAGTTTATGCGCTTGAGTTAAACGGAAAATATTATGTCGACATTTGACATTTAGCGATAATGTGCATTTCCATCAGCTTTGTTTTGATGTTTTAAAATTGGAATGGAAACGTAGTTAATGATTTAGTGCAATCATCAAACACATAGCGAAAAAATGAGCTTTTCTGCAACATGCCAAATAAATGAAACTGACAACAAACATGACAGCCAGCATCTTAAATGAAGCAAGCAAACTGTAAAAAAAATAAAAAAATAAAAGACAGACAACAATGCAATTTGCATAATTTAATCATTCTGCCGTGCATGCTGGGAATATGAATACGTGAGTGTGATGTGCGTAGTTCTCTTGACTTACAGTTTTTATTTCAGCTGAATAGCTTCAAGTTCAATCACAAGTTCAGCCAACAAAACTGGATAATTGAGTTATCTCAACAAGATCAATTCAGGGCAGTTATTCCAACTCTACATTTTAAGTTATGATACCTAAAAGACAAAAAAATATATTTTTTACAGTGTACTCCTTAACAGATTAATAGACTGTGCAGTCAAACAGATGAGTTTGACCCTGTCAGACAGCACAGCAGAGAAACAACTCTGTGAGAAAGCAAGTGAGTAGAATAACACATCTGAAAAACTAACTTCAAAACAGTCAAACACACTGTGGGAGCCATAACTACACAGTACTTCAGCCTTCTTTACTTACAACTATTGTTCCCTTATTATTCAGCGCTCAGTATATTTATGATTATGACGAGGAGGAGGGCGTGGCCATAAGGATGGGCGCCTGTCACTGAGTTTCCCCAATCAGCCGGGAGAGGGGTAAGGAGGAGTCAGAGAAGCCAGTTCGAGAGAGAGAGAGAGAGAGAGAGAGAGAGAGAGAGAGAGAGAGAGAGAGATGCACGCAGAGCTGTTTGTGCATCAATGTTTGGTTGTGCTAAAAAGCAGTTTTTGTGTTGTGTCTGATAAAATGTCTTCGTGATTGTTCACCCTGTTCCTGCCTACTCCTCTCCACCAAACAACGAACCTCGTTACAATGATCCTTACCTGAGAGCAGCTGTCTATTTTGATTCAGTCTGAGATAAAAGCCAAACTTTCATTTAGCGGTGCAACTAGTTTATCTCCAGGGCCTGAGCTATTAGAGGATTATCTTCAAGCAATGCTCTGTCCTCTTTCTCTGTCGCTCTCTCTTTCACACACACACACACACACACACACATACATATATATATACACTTTTATTAAAGGAACAGTTCACCACATGTGTTCAATATATGCAAGAACTTCATACACCACATAAGAAGAGGAAGGAAGAGAAGAAATTGCACATGATGGCACATCTTTGGTTTGATATCTGTTTGTGTGTGTGTACACTGAGTGGGTTATTGAGTGCCCTAGTCCCTCTAAAGAGACTTCAACAACACTGTGGACTATAATGATAATCTATGTATTCAATAAGAGATTAGATTACACACTTTGAACTGTCACTTGGCATCATTAAAATTAAATCAACCCATTAAGCATATTGAAAGGCCTTCACACAAACACTCACACACACACACACACACGCACGCGCACGCACACACGCGCACACACGTTGGTGTGGCTATCCTTATGAGGATTCTCCATAGACATTATGATTTTAATACTGTACTAACTTTAGATTCTAACCCCCTAATCCTACCCCTAAACCTAACCCTCACAAAAAACTTTCTGCATTTTTACATTACACGATTTGAAATATGGGGACACTAGACACACACACACACACACACACACACACACACACACACACACACACACAACGCCCTCATTAAATGACCTAGAGGAGATGGAGGCACATGTCTTGTTCAACATGGTCACCTCCCCAAGCTGCCTCTCTCATATCGAATGCATTAGTAATTAAAATGTACTAGCCGTGCGTGTGTGTGTGACAGCGCATCTGTGGTATGGATTACCTCCTGTGCTCTGGGCACCCGGATAAATTTCCCCTTCCAGAGAAAAACATTTAGTGAGTGCCTTGAAACCGAACTCTAATTGCATCACACAAACTGAGGTTTTTGAATTTTTGAATTTGAAAAAGTGAATTTTGAATGCATCTTCCAAACACTGAGGTAGAAATCACCTATGCATACCATCAGACTATCATTTTATCATAGAAAACATTTCACACATCAGCTTTATTTTTAGGTTTGAGATTGGTGGCATTTTCAGGTATTGATAATCGGAAGCTTTTCCCGACGATTATAGATATATAATAGATTTTTTTTCAGACATAATAGGGCTACTCGTTGCACAATAGTCTTTGTCTTTCAAACATCTATCTCAACACAACTTTGATAAAGTGTAAGCGGCAGTGTAAATTAAAGGAACACCGGATGTGTCTAGCGGACAACATGGCACGTTCTAAATTCGAAATAATAATTTTCTATGAAGGTCACATAGTTTTCCATTAAATTAGACCCAAATCATTATCAAAGGACAAAGACCATTTACTCTAGTCATTACTGGGATATGTTAATATATCGATGCCTCAAAGATGTATCGATGAAATAACATGCCGATCAATAATCGATATATTGAGAGATATTTAATGACATATCTTTTTTTAAATTTGCCCATTTCTTAACTTGTTTAAGGAAGGGTAGGCTATAGATATAATATAGGTGCATGTTTGTGTGCATCTGTGTACATGTGTGAAGTGTGTGTAAGGTCACCACATCATTGCTGCAGTCCCGATGACACCTCGTATGTGTGTGTGTATGTGTGTTTGGAGAATGTTGTTTGTGTTTAGCACACGGGCGTTCAGTAAATATCCCACTGATCCATTAGCCGTGTCACCTCAAACACAGTCTGACCTCCTGCATATTTGTGTATTAAACTTTATACTGCATAAACACAGTGTGTGTAAGCATCCCACTCAGTTAAAGATGTTACATTTTAGATGGCCAAATCACATTGTGATAATGTTTGCATGTGTATTTGAAGGATTTCTTTTCTAAACAAACAAAATGTAGTAAAAAAAACAAAAAACAAAACATAGCGCTACAGCATAGGTCGGCAACCTATTCCACATGGAGGGGTAATCATGGTAAATCAACGGAGAGAGAGGAGTGAAATATTTTTTTTTATATAAATTCCACACCTGTATTCCAATCTACATCTTGATGTAATCCTTCTTCATGATCACGCAGCGTGTTTTCATCAGCTGAATGGGAGGCTAAGCAAAAAGTACAAATGTGACGAGACTGCAGTATACCCAACAGACTCGTACAAACCATTCGCACATCACACCAGTATATTCACCCACGTTTTTTCAGTCAGACTGTGTGGATGACAGCCTACATTCAGTGTTTAATTTGTTTATTGCTTTCAGAAAAACACGTGATGTAATAAGAAAAACACCACTATTAATCCATGAAGTTTTCAATCCAGCATACAGGTACACCCTCCTAAAACCATGATCACACTCAAAATGACATTAAACAATTAAAAGAGAAAACATAAACCAACATCGAGGGATTCAAAAATCTGAGTCTATTCAAAATCTAAAATTAAACCTGGAAATAATATTTTGGGATTTTGCAGGTGCGATTCACTGAAAATGAATAAATAGTTGAATGGCTTGCAGGTGCAGCGTGAATCTCATCACATTTTAAAAGTGTTTAGCTTCCCATTCAGCTGCTGAAAACACACTGATTAAATTAGAAAACAGCAAAATAGAAACATTTTCACAAGTGGACTTTGGAAAATCACATACATGTGCATGGGGGGGGGGGGGGGGTGCTCGGCACAGCCATTGACCAGGAAAATAAAAAATGTCGCTCCATGTCAAAAAGTTTGCAGACCCCTGTGCAGTATACATGATGTAAGTAAATATCAGACACTGCAGAATCGTGCCTCCTTTTCAGGTGGATAAACACACTTAAACATCAGACCTGCATTCATCTCAGCTTTTGAGAACATGCACACTATCATTTCAAGTTCAAGTACCGGGGATACATGGGAAGTCGGCATTCCAATACAAACAGTTCTATCAGAAAGACTTGAGATTATTGGAATTAAAACTAATGAAAGATACTTATATCATTTGGCGTAAGCCCCTTCCTATGGTTCCGTGCTCAGATGCTGCTTGAACTGTCAGATCCTGCTGGAGATGATGACGGCAGGGGAACGGAGCTTATCCCTGACCAGGATGTAAACTGGTTTCGATGGGATGGGAGGTAAAAACACAAAGTATGCGAACAATAGATGATAGATGAATCCCGATATCTCCCTGCTAGAACTACGCTCATGCTTACATTTCCAGTACCTTAGGATTGGCCACATTATGCTAACTCACTAACAAGTGCCATATCCTATCAGACATTTTTGCATCGGCTCCAGCATGTTTACCTTCCATTGTGGCATGACTGGAAGCATGTTTCATCAGCAGTGTGGGAGGTTAAAACCAGGAAGCAATCATGTTCGCATAATCAGAGACAAACGTGGTTCAGAGGTTGCATTTTCCCCTCTAACCTTAAGTTTTTACTCCACTGATGGTTAGGTTAAGGTTTGGGTTGGTGGGCTCAATGTGTAAAATATGCTTTCCTCTTCACTGTATTACATCCTGTACAGATGAAAACAACTTGCTTCACAGCTAGCTTTTGGCACCCCTACGTAGACATTTTACCAGGAAAATGTTCACACTTGCCAATACATGTCCAACGACACTTACCACTTTAGTCACTGGGGGTAGTGTTTCAAATTTTGGTAAGCACAGACCGATTTTAGCATAAGAAAAGTCAACCAACTGTTTCCAATTTCACTGTGAGATCAGTCTGTCTAGTGTGGCAATATATTATTCATGTGAAATGCAGCATGGATTGTCTGATGGATGGTGACTATTTGTATTTGATTTATTGCCGTTGTGTAGCTTTCCTAATAGATTTAACAGATTCAGCTTCCAAGGCCCATTTATTTTACCAATATAGCCAATCGCAGAGAGTGAGAAACACTTGACAGTGTGCCATGGCACACACACATGCACTAAAACACACCTATTGCCTCCCACACGTAATACGCATCCAACACACATGCTGTACATAAACGCAACAGACTTAACAGTACGCAGACACACAGAATTGATTTTCTCCCTGCATCTCCTTGTTTGAGCTCTCTCTCTCTTCTAAATGCTGTCCTGTCCCAGGGTTGTCTGTGAATAATTGCTAGTAAAGTAATAAGACAAAAGATGCAAATGGGTTTTTCTAATCTTGTAGCAGTGGGAGATTAAATGAAGAGCAGCTGAGATGTCAACAGACAGGGAAGCAGCTTTCTTTTAAACTATGTAATTGAATTCTAGAGCCATGGTTTACCATTTGAGCTACATGTACACTAGATGTGCCAGTAATTGTAATAGGAATTATAATCAATGTACAATCTACAATATATAAAATATAATAAAGTATACAACAACGTAATTCTGTGTCAAACAAAACCAGAGGTTCTCTGCTCAAAATGTTGTACTTTATACAGTCTTTTTTTTTTCCTTTACTGGTGAAAGCACTACATCCATGATGATTGAAGCCAAATAAATAAATAAAAATGAAAAAAATAAATAAATAAATAATAGGCAAATAATGCAACAAGGAGTGCCAAAGTCAACTGATTTTTAATAGTATGCTTATTTATAAATGCGAATACATAAAATAATATTAGGTTATATCTAAGGTTATTTTTAGAGGCCAATCACCAAAAGGGGCAGAGTAACCACTCCAATCTCTGCCAATCTTTGGCCACAACTTGAAATTTGAAAAAATTTGACTTGGAATTTGACGAAAAAATATTTTTGCAAACTCATCCCACAGCATTCATCGGACCTTCCCCAAATTTGTGTCAGAGCACCTTGAGACACTGCCGGTCATAAGTTATAAAAAAAATGTTTTGATAGACCAAACCATTTCCTTACATTAATGAATTCAGTTGCGAGGACACCAAACAGGAAGTGAGACAGTATCTCGGCAATGCTTTGGCATATCAAAACGAAAGTCAGTATGGTTAATTAGGACCATTATCTGATAGTACATGCCAAGTTTGGGGATAGTGCCAGCTTATTCGTTTTGAACTTTGTCAAAAAAAAGCTCTCATCAGACTTTCTTTTTGAAACATTGTTTTATTATTACTTTGGACATTTTGAGCTATGTCAGCTAGGTGGCATTGTGTGAAGTTGGGTGTTCGAGTCCCATGTAGAATGGTGTGAAAGCTGTACTTCTGTTGAACTTGGAGTCCTCACATTGTGGTTAATGTAACATATTTCTTGCTTTGTATTTGCTTGGCCCTGATAATTGCTTCTTTCAGTGATATTTTTACATCTAGTTTTGCTCCAAAATAATAGGTGAAAATTGTCACTTTGATCCCCCTCTACAAAATAATGGATTTCTCAGTAAATATTGATCCATGGCATTCAGTATGTATGTTGGCTTTCATCATCATTTATGTCTTTCTTTCTTCAGAAAATGTATTAACAAAATCCAAAATGTCAGGTAGGGAAGTTTCTGAAATTTGGTGGATTTGACATGAATACAATACAATAAACTGAACATTCAACCAGAAATTAATGTACACTACGACTACTCTGTGGCTCTTTATACAGACAACTCAAGAACATGGTGATAGCAATAATTGGTTTCTGGTTTCTTCCGCCCAACCTCCTTGACACTTGCATTTGATCTATTTCTGTCAAACTGGAATGAGTTTGAGAGTTTTTCCAAAATATGTATATCTCAAAGCTTTAAACCCATCACAGTGAAGGAGAAAACATGCCCTTTTTGACTCATATTCTCTCGCTCGCTTTTGTTCGCCTTGTACCTCCTAATTTCACTGAGGGTTTTAGGTGAAGGGGTTTTAATAATTCAGTAACTAGCTTCTCAAAAGCTAAAAAAACCTCAGCACAAATCCCATTAACAAGCCATGAATTATTTCAACCTTCACATCTGTCCACACACACTTGGCACAATTTGCCTAATGGCCATACTCTAAACAAGCCTTTTTCTGTTAGCCTTTCTGGTGTGGTCCATACAGCTCCCTGCACTTCAGCATTACAATGCATATAATGTAATTGGATTAGATGCCTCCTGACTATATAGGATTATTTACGAGTGTCAAAACAAATATCTGTCAGAAACATGAATGACCAAGCAACGTCGTTTTGGTCATAAATCAGAATTCTAAATGATGCCCATGTTGTAGACTTGTGAATACAGTTCAACCAATGTTGTTTATGACCGATAAGATACTTATTTTTTTTTAAGTTTAAGTGTCTGCACTATGCATAACTGATTTGTAATTGTTTCATTTCTGCTTTTAGACAAGACAATCACTTAATCATTTATCGCTAACCACTGAGCAGCAGTGTCAACAAAGAATAAATGTAACCTGTGTATATTGCCAATAAAAATGGTTACAAGGCTCTTTACTGAAATGCAACTTTAAATAAGCACTTTGAAATTTAAGACTTTGCACAATTTGTCTTCCACTAAGTTCATCTCTGTTTTTGAGTCTAACTTAATAATAATAATTAAAAAAAACGATAGTAAAGATACAATATTTAAACCGATAATTTGGATTGGAATTATATTTGTGTAAATATCGGTTGTAAATATCTGTTAAACTGATTATTGGTTATAAGTAGCATCAAAAATCATGTAGACTCCATAAAAGTGATGCAGGTGTATTAATTTATACTCATTGACTGTTGCTTGTCCTAAGGGCTTGTCAGGTCATCCACTGAATATTCACTTTGGATTGACAACTTCCATATTTTGTTTTCAACTTGTATGTCTGACAAATCGTAAAATAATGATAGCCTAACACAGACATCAAAGTTTACCAGGTGCAAATTAAAGCAGCAATAGCCTTAAACATCATTTAACAGGTCATAGAGAGAGAGAGAGAGAGAGAGAGAGAGAGAGAGAGAGAGAGAGAGAGAGAGAGAGAGAGAAAAGCACACAGAAGGTACTTGAATGTAGCAGAGGATCCTGCCGCAGTAAGGCCAGCACCTCACTACATCTGCTCAATTAAGGAGTAATTGACAAAACCAGCACAATGTCTTGGTGTAATTTGCGCAGCTAATGAATCCATTATGCCTGGAGGAGCCAGGAAGCCCAGGAGATAGAAAAGCTGAAGAAATGAACATTCAACAGGGCAGACAAGTCCAACAACTGGCCAGAACATCTTTGTGAAATACATGAGGGACTGATGTTATGTGTGAGAATAAAAATGGGTTCTTGTGTTCGAAAACCACTCAATGGCGCACAATGGAAAGGAAAAGAATGCAGGAGTCTCTAGACACATATTTTAAAAAAATGATAAAGGGTTTGTACATTTTTGAAAAGCTGAACTATTATATATAGTCAACATCAAATCAGAAATGACCCATTTACTTTTTAACATTCCCCTCCAACCACATGCCATATATAGAGAACTTTTCACCATCCAAATAATAAGCCCTTTCCCACTGGCAGTACTAAAGCCCATTATAGTACTTTTCATTGCTTTCGCACCTATGGAACTACAGTTCCTCTGAGCAGTTTTTTGGGGATTTTTAGCTCCTACTCTGGAGTAGGTAATTTGCGGGCATATAGAGACCATATATATCCATGTTGGATACTGTGGGGGGTGCTGTTCCCTGTGATTGGTCAAAAACCTATGATGCACAAAGCATTGAGAATGGAGAGGAGTCCACAGCGCCATAAGTAAACAACAAGCTGCTAGCCTGCTACACAGAGGATTAAGCTAATTTTACAATTCCCTTAATAGAAATAAAATAAAACCAACAAGTGTACAGTGTGGGTGTGTGTGTGTGTGTGTGGGGGGGACAGACTGCATCTGAAAATGGGAAAATGCTGCCTTCGGGGGCTAAGGCGGGATGAAATAAGGTGCATTTAAAACTGTTTAGAGTTGAGTTTATCCAAAAACACTGTAGTTTAAACCATTAACATGTTAGGCAGCTGACTATGTTTTCGGATGCAGCCAAAGCTTGTATAAAACATATACAAGAAAATATAACAAGACTTGAAATATTGATTTGAGCTGAAATTATTTGAGAGACATGAAACTAACACAGCAATGTAGGAAATTGGTTGACTGAGACAATTATAAATTATATACTTTATAGAGAGCTGTGAATAAAGCATAGATAATAGCTTTTACTATACATTATAATTTATAATGCAATGGATTTAATCAGCATTTCTTATTGTCTAGGAGATCAGACATGTATAAATCAGACACAAACTTCCCATTGGCTCATCGCAATCTATCCTGCTAAAGGTCACAAGTACTAATCACACTTTTTTATATATCACTGAGATGCAGCTGAAGTGACAGTGATCATTTCGCCACATTTAACACAGAGCAATGAGTGGAGGTTGTTTTTGTACATGGAGTAGAGAAATAGCCTCTCATTATTTCTCTCTCATCTACTCTTTAAGCTCATCTCTACCTCTGCTCTCCCTACTTTACTCTGAGAGATCGAAAAATTGATTGCATCTCAGTTCACCTTAAGGAGCACACAGACACTTACTGCACAGAGTCCTCTGGGGTATATCTCGCCAAAAATGTCTAGGTTAATTTTTTTTTTTATTCTGCACAAAAAAAGGAAGCATTTCTTACATTGTGATATTTGTCACCGTGACATATATGTGATACAATTATGCAAAGTTTTCTTTAATGTGTCTGGATGTTTTACTTCTATATACAGTATATATTGTATATAATGAATACTGTGTGTGTGTGTGTGTGTGTGTGTGTGTATGTGTATATATATATATATATATATATATATATATATACTTTTTTTTTTCACACTCACCAGCCACTTTATTAGGGACACCTGTACATATACTTTTTCATACGATTATCTAATCAGCCAATCGTGTACTCGTGTAATACATAAAATCATGCAGATACTGGTCAAAAGCTTCAGATAATGTTCACATCAACCATCAGAATGGGGATTGATCTCAGTGATTTCGAGCGTGGCATGTTTGTTGGTGCCAGATGGGCTGGTTTAAGTATTTCTGTAACTGCTGATCTCCTGGGATTTTCACACACAACAGTCTCTAGAGAATAAAGAGAATGGTGTGAAAAACAAAAAACATCCAGTGAGCGGCAGTTCTGTGGATGAAAATGCCTTTTGAGAGAGGTAAACAGAGAATGGCCAGACTTGTTCGTGTTGACAGAAAAGCTACGTTAACTCAGATAACTGATCTGTACAATTGTAGTGAGCAGAAAAGCATCTCAGAATGCACAACAAGTCAAAACTTGAGGTGGATGGGCTACAACAGCAGAAGACCTGTTGGGTTCCACTTCTGTCAGCCAAGAACAGAAAACTGAGGATGCAGTGGGCCTACCATTTGTGTACTTCAGCAGAAATACAGATTTTTCAGACTAGGCGATGTTTTTCCAACCATCTACCGTCTTGGTACCACCTCCGGAGCAAATGTCTGACTGCCTGGGTCGCCCGTCTCAGGAGAGCTTCTGAGCTTTCCTGGTCCTGGAAGGGGTCCTGGAGACGGGTGGCATACGCCGCCTGCGAGGTGCTCGATGCTGGGGCTGAGAGCTGGGCCCGGTTTGAGGTGGAGCTAAATGTTGTTAAGCCGCAGGGGGACGCCCTCGGTGGCAGGCGGGATGCGGGGCGCGCTGGCTTGGTGGCGCCGTGGCAAGATGTGCCATCTGCTTCTTCACCGACGAAAACTGCTGGGTGAAGTTGTCGACAGTGTCGCCGAAGAGACCAAGCTGGGAGACGGGGTCGTTGAGAAAACGTGCCTCGTCAACATTGCACATCTCGACCATGTTCAGCCAGAGGTGATGCTCTTGACCACGAGGGTGGCCATCGCCCACCCGAGTGCCTGCCTGCAGAGCACAGATCCTGCAGCATGTCGGGGTAGGAACTACCCAGGTGCAGATCTTTGAGTTCCTTGGTTTGGTGAACTTGCAGGACAGCCATGGCATGCAGGGCAGAGGCGGCCTGTCTGGTGGCGCTGTATACTTTCGAGGTCAGTGATGATGTCATTCTACAGGCTCTGGAGGGGAGTACCGGGTGGTCCCGCCAGGTGGCGGCATTCTCGGGACACAAGTGGATCGCAACCGCTCTGTCCACCTGGGTGACCTCCGTGTACCCATGGGCCGACCCGCCATCACGGGTAGTGAGAGCAGATGAGCGGAGGGGTTGGTTTCGGGCAGTAAATGGTGCCCTCCACGACCGTGTCAGCTTGTAATGCACTTCCGGGAAGAAAGGAACTGGTGGGGGGGGGGTGGCTATGAGTGGCGCCCTAACCCGAGGAACTGATCGAGTAGCCGTGAAGGGGGGGGGGGCGGAGGTTTCCAGTCCAGCCTCGCGCTTGTGGCATCCCGGGAAAGCATAGTGGACATCTGCGTGTCAGCCTCAGACTGGGCGAGCAGACCCGAAGGTAGCAGCCCAGGTGAGTCATCAGCATCAGACGCCGCTGTGATGCTCTCTGATGCAGCGGCGATGTCGTCATCCAATTCCGGGGGCTCAAGGGAGAATGCCGGCTGGCTGCGAGGCTCTCAAGTGTGCCGGGGGGCGGGTGGTTCATGGGGTTTTACCCGGCGAAACCTAGCCCATCATCATCCCCAAATTGCCTTCATTGCCAGCCGGGTCGTCCTCAATCCCGTGGGAAGAAAACTCTTTTTAGGAGGAGAAACAGGCAATGAAAGCGCTGTCGAAGCACCCAGGGCCAGCTGGAAACGCACCGTAGATCCAACAGCAGTGCTTCTTGCCAACAGATGTGAGTGAAACAGTGGTGAACTCAGCTTTGCTGTTGCACAACCGTTCGGCTCCGAAGAAAAATTCGGACTGGCACTTACTGCCCTGCTTCCCTTTTTACCCATATATCCGGGGCGGGGCATGCAAATTCTGTCTGCCAACTTGACATTGGCCTTTTCAGAGGTACATTTGGCGTCCCAGGTAGACCCCTTGTGTCACTTCATTTGTCACAACGTTGAGTGAGTGACAGAAGGGGAACATCTGTTTTAAAACCAAGGTATACCAGGAAACCGGTACATCCCTAATTGTCATGGTTAAATGATTTGGAAAAAAACTCAGATTTGCATGGATGAGGTATGTCGCTTTATCACAACTTTATCACGCTGAAACAGTTCACTGTGTAATGAGATTGAGATAATTTTGCATTACAATAATGTAAATTGTAATGAAAATAATGTCACAGTGCAAGAAAATTATAAATGATCCAAAAAAATAAGCTCTATTGTCTGTAAGCAAAATATAGTTTCTAATTATTTTCTGTTGATTTTGGGGAGAAATAGCACCTGCAAATTTGAGATTGAGTCTAATTTGAGATTCACCCTCTAGCAGAAAAAAAATTAAATAATAATAATTTAAAATGGAGGGAAAGTAACAAGGCAAAGAAAGAGACTGGCAAAGCAAACGGCAAAGTAAAACTCTGAGATAAAGAAAATAGCCATTCTAAACCCAAGGAAAAGTGTGTTGGAGAAAAAGGGCTAGAGATACTAGAATAGACTCAATTAAACAGAGAGAAAAGAGCCAGAGACAGAGAGAGAGAGACAGAGAGAGAGAGAGAGAGAGAGAGAGAGAGAGAGAGAGAGAGAGAGAGAGAGAGAGAGGAGAGAGGGAGAGAGCATTTAAGTCAAACTATAAAAGTCTGAAAGTAATTACAAAGAAATGGAGATAACATACTCCAGGTTATATAACGCATGAATTTCGTCACCACTTTCATAGCTCTCTCAGATTAATCTTAAATTTACAAAGGTTAAAGTCAGGCTTAAGCACTGGGCTTCAATCTGACATGATTCTTTGACTCCAACTGCTCTGGGGCATCTGTGACCCATTCACCGCTTGACCTTTCTCTCCCCTGTGAGTTCACACCAGAGGGCTCAATCCAATGTGCTATTTCATTTCTCCACAGATTACTTTACTTGGATTACTCCAAATATATCATAAAAACAGTCTTGGGGTCTCCAAACAGATTGTTCAAATTCAACCCTAAGGACAGAACAACTGCAAGGAACACTTTAAAAATGAAATAGATTTTTCAATGCTTGGATTTTTTTCTCTAAAGGCTTTATTGTATCTAACACACATTTTTACACAAAATGTGTTTGTTAGGATACATGATGTGATGAAGGTTGATGATACCATCTGTTAAAATGTGTAATTTCTGCATCACTATTGTGTTGTTTCAACATTGCGTCTTCTATCGTCAGTTTTCAACTACTGTCAACAACTGTAATGGAGGTATAATAAATTAAAGAGTTAAAATTTAGTTTTGACATGTTTATAGCTTGGCATTCGGTTAAATGGCACATTTGAAGGTAACTCTATCACCCCCTTGAGAATTGAGTCTTGTTACCGCCACAGTAACGCAAGGCGGACGCTAAGACAGCCCAGAAAAAACAGGTTCTTGCTTTAAAATAAGCTAGACGCTGAGCAACGAAGGGAACAGAATGCAGTTGTCTTGAGATGCATTTTTAAACGTTTTTTGACTTGACGTGTTTTAAAGCACAATGATTCTGCATGAGACGTTGAAGGGAGACATGGCGAAAACAGTCGAAGACATCTGTCTAGCACGTGTACATAGAAAAACTATTTTTTTTAAAAACAAACAGTGCAGACGGATGCAAAAATACATTTAGTGTGAACAGACCTTCGGTATGTACTGTACAAAGGGACCACATGTTTGCAATGCATTGATCAAATGTTCACGTCTGTGACTACGTTTACATGGACACCAGAATGTGGCTTATTGTGAGAAAGTGGTGCCAGAAAAACAGTAACATAATTTCCCCATGACACTTGTTTAAATCACAAACATCCAGGGAAGACTGCAATTTTATTCTCCGTTGCTCAGTTGCTTTATTTCCAGATATTCCAGAGTTGTTGCTGTAGATATTCCAGAGTTGTTGCGGAGTTTGTTACCTTAACTTTCTATTACAATCTGAGCAGAATAGCGCTGCAATAGTGGAGCTATGCTCTTATGTAAATCTCTGGGAGTCCCTCAATGTATGAGCACATATATGTGAACATGAGGGGCCGTCAATATTTTACAATGTTGTGTGTATAAATGGGTATAGTTTATAGTGTAAGTGTTTTTCCCACTTTACTCCCAGAAATTTTGAATTCGTTCCACTGTGTTGCCTTGCTGATATCATCATCATATGATGTTGTGCTGATATGCTGATATAATGTATGACTCCATCCAATGACGTTTGCTATTCCGTCTGTTCACGCAGATGCACACTTTTCAAAAACGTGTAAGAACGGAGCTTATGCATTTACATGGCCACATAAGACACATTGTCCAGAAGAAACCTGGGTCTGTTAAACCGCTTTCTCTCATTCTCTTAAACAGTGTAAGGAAATTGATGTTCTCGTTTACATGATTTTTCAAAGCGCCACTTTCTAAGCAAAACCCTTAGAATAAATCGTTTTCATAAGTGCATGTAAACATGGTCCGTTTTTGCATGCATGGGAAGAGTAAGTACTGTACACAAAATGGCTTTATGGTTGATGACTGTAATGGTTAAGCCAGAAACATACATGCAGATGTGAGGTCTTGGCCAACATATTGTCAACGTGCGGTCTGGTTAAAATTACTAATGTGTATTCTTTACTGTTGCAGTAACAAACCTCAGGACTCAAGGGGGCGATAGAATTAACTTCAAAAGTCAGTGCCATAAAACTGGATGTGTTATTATTCAGGTAAGTTACTATAAATATGTGACATAAACTTACTTGCTCAGCAATTGGAGAACCTCCAATGTTCTTTCCCTGCCATTACATTAGTTGACTTGAAATAGAAAACTCACCATAGAAGCGGACAGTTTTTACTAATGTCCTCTATAGCGACCCTATAGTGTTGAGAATGCAATGTGTTATGAATTGTGGTCTGACATTTAGGAACGCAACAGCCAACAAACTCAAGCTTGCGTTGCTAGAAGCGTCTGCGTTCATGTATTTGAGTAGAGTACGTTTCGACCTTTAGAGTCTATTTTTGTGACACAGTTTTTTGTTTGGTAGTCTGTCAGAGAAAAGTTTGGTGTGTTTATGAGGCTGACGGAGTGTAGTTTCCCATGTTTAGTCATCTGAGAGAATTAGGTTTGACGTGTTTGGTAGTATGACAGAGGTTTATTGTGACTGGAGTTAAATGGAGTGTGGCGTGATGTGTTTAGCAGTCTAGCAGAGGTTTGGAGTATATGGTAGAGATGGCACTCAAATGCACAGTTGAATACTGATTAAGTACAGGCATGCCATTTCCATTCATGAGCTGTCTGCTCTCGACACAAAACCCTTTAACACAGCTAGGACAGATGTGTTCATGTTCACCACATCAATACATGTATGTAGGCTTTTTTTCACTCTCTTTGTTGCTTTTTCTTTGTCTTGAAGGAATAGTTTACACAGAAATGAAATTCTGTCATCATTTACTCACCTTTGTGTGTTCCATACACTTATCACTGTCTCTTTTCCATCGAACACAAAAGGATAAATTCCGTATAATGGACTGCTTACTCCTTTCAGTTTAAATAAAATGAATAGGAACTGGAAAAAAGCTGAAGTCTCATAAAAGTATTGTAGTCTAAACAACTTGTCCACTAAATGCCAAGCCTTCTGAAGTCATATGATAGCTTTGTGTGAGGAACAATCTGAAATTTAAGCCAAATGGCATTGTATAGCTTCAGAAGATTTAGATGGACCTGCTTTTGCAGGTTTGTGACACTTCTTTTGTGTTCCACAGGAGAAAGAAAGTCATATCAGATTGGAATGGCATGAGGGTGAGTAAACTTTTTATCCCTTGGGACAGGAAAACAACAATCATCTTGAGAAAGAAAGTAAATATGGCATATCTCCTTTGCCTGATGATATAGGATAATTACTTTTTTATTTGCTCGCATAGACAAAAATGCACCTGGTGTTCAGGGAGAGACGTAACCTTTAGCGAAAATGTTTTGATTGATGAGACGACTGATTCTCTTGTATGAAATGATTACCGATCACAATTTGAGGCCAACACACACATACACACAACCCACAAACTCTCTCTCTCTCTCTGTTTCTCTGATTTACCTGACCAAGCCTGGTGTCAAAACCACAGGCACAGAAATGGAGGGGCAGAATAGATTTTGGAAATTTTCATTACTTCAACATCAGACACTTGTGTCTGAAGTGGAGGCCACTCATTTACAGAGCCGCGCTTTTATCTGGGGAATGAACAAGAAAGGCATTCAGCATACACACATCTGATGGTCAAATCACAGAGGGATAATGGCAGGGGCCCATTTATCTATCTTCAGCTGAGAGACACTGCTGCCTGCTAATGACAGTGACGAATGCACTCACATCCACGATTTGATACATTTGTCTTTGCTTCCAGTTCTGGAGACAAGCAAATCCTGGTCTCTGAAATGAATATGACTCAGGAGCAGTGATGTGTGTGTGTGTGTGTGTGTGTGTGTGTGTGTGTGTGTCTCTGTCCAACAATAGTGGCTGGAAAGGGACAAAACAACCATATGAGGATAAATGATCTGAGAAACGTTGAGATGTTTTATCCTGGAACGCTCTTGGAAAGCATGTTTAAAATCTGCTGAGCTGGTGGCAGCATGGAGCACCTCTTCAGAACTAAAGCAGAACAACAGAACAATATAAATTCCACCACCTGTTTTAACAACTAAATTCTAGTGTACACAAAGACTCATCACCCTTTCAAGTACTAGTCTATGGCAAAAAGCCCCAGCTCATAGCCAACTTGCATTATGTGGCTGTCACCGAGGCTCTTCCAGTGTGCACAGTTGTGGGACACACTCCAAGCAGGCAATTTGACAAATTTCAAATTTGTTTGAAATTTAGCCGACCATTCTTTAGGTGTGTACTCTGTCTGAAAAAGAGCATCAGTGAGAAGTGCCAGCAAGCTTCTCTCCACATTTTCCCAACTACAGCCACATCCATTTAATTTTTTTTGGCTCTTATTATGAGCAATAACAACTGTAACTCCTCCCCCTCCATCTTGTTAGTTCACATTTTGTGAAGAACTCTCAAGTTGCCAGGTATACCGAGTGAAAAGTGAAGTAAAAAGCTACAGTCGAGAAAAACCTTTTCTTTGTAATTGATGCACCTAGTCTGCAATAGGTTGTGTTAAGTATGCACTATAATGCTGACAAGAAGCTGCAACTCTTTAACACACTCTCACAAGGAAAAAAACAAAATCACACTTTGGTGGTCCTCTGGGAATGTTTTTATCCATTTCAGAGCATCCCAATGTGTCTGGGTTATCTTCAAATGTCTTCACTGCATGCAGTGCTTTATATTTTACATGAAAATATTCAAATATTAAAGTTACTGTAAATTCATCTATTATCTAATATAACTTTCATTACATGTTTTATATAATATTTGAACAAACACAATCTGTTTTAACTACTAACACACAAATTATTGTATTGTTCGTGTACATATTGAATACAGCAATCAAACATTTACAGGGTAAGTTGGAAACAGTATGTGATCCCCTAGGCTAATGACGTTAACAAAAGCTAATTAGAATCAGAAGTTGGCAAACCTGGCATCCAATTAATGAAACAAGATTGGAGGTGTGGGTTAGAGCTACTTTGACTTATAAAAACTCAAAATTTTGAGTTTGCAATTGACAAGAAGCATCTGCTGACATGGACCACGCCATTTTTTGTTGCTGAAAGGCGGAAAGGGTTACAAAGTTATCTTGAAGAGCTTAGATACTCTGAGCTACTCTCCCTAGAAGTGGTTGTCAAGCCAAGATGACTCTTGGGTACACCACAGAATGCTCATTGAGGTAAAAAAAACCCTCTAGAATGACAGCAAAAGACTTGAAGGAATCAACTGGAACTGTTAAACAACTCATGTTCATCAATCTACTATACGGAAAACATTAAATTGGCATGGTCTCCATGGCAGGACACCACGAATGAAGTTGCTACTTTGCAACAAAAACATTGCTGTGCACCTGAACTTTGCCAAAGACCACTCTGGCACTCCACAATGCTACTGGGAAAACTAAAGGTTGAATTGTTTGGGAAGAACACACACTAACTTTTGTGTAAAAAGGGCACTGCATACAACATGAAAACATCATCCCAATGGTGAAGTACAGTGGAGGGAGTATCATTATTTGGGGCTGCTTTGCTGCTTCGGTGCCTGGACCACTTGACATCGTCAAGGGACAAATTAATTCCCAAGTTTATCAAGATATCCTAAAGGATAATGTCAGGGTGGCTGTGTACCAACTGAAGCTCGGTTGAAGCAGGACAATGACCCTAAACATTGAAGTGCACTACAGAACTGCTTAAAAAAAGAAAATCCATCTTTTGGAGTGGCCCAGTCAGAGCCCAGACATCATCCCAATAGAGATGCTGTGAAATGACATCAAGAGAGCAATTCACACCAGACTTCATAAGAATATGGCTGAGCTGAAGCATTTATTTAAGGAAGAATGGTCCAAAATTTCTTCTGAACGTTGTGCAGATCTAATCCGCAGCTACCGGAAACGCTTGGTTGAGGTTATTGCTGTCAGAGGATCAACCAGTTATTAAATACAAGGGTTCACTTACTTTTTCCACAGCACTGTGAATGTTTAATGGGATGTGTAAAATAAGGACATGAAGATTATAACTGTTTGCGTGTTGTTAGCTTAAGCACATTGTGCTTGACTTCGATGTGACTTCTGTGAAGTTGAGATAGCATATTATGATCAATCAATGCAGAAAACCAGCTTATTCCAAAGGCTACAAAATAACATTTTAAGAACCATTTGTGTCCTTAATATTCTATTATGTGGTAATAACTGTATAAAATCAATTTAAGGTTGTTCTGTTTTTAATAGTCAATGCTGAAGGGGTTGCAGATGTGCCTAACAACGGCCTTCAGGCAAGACTACATTCAATTATATTTACATTTATTCATTAAGCAGACACTTTTATCTAAAGTGACTTACAAATGAGAAATACAGCAAAAATGATTTGTCCTAATGAGGCAATAACATGAGAAGTGCCGCAGTAAAAAGTTTAAAATTGCTCAGAAAATTACATGTAGGGAGGAAGGTGAGAGACAGAAGTGAAATAATGAACTGAATGAACTGTTATTTTTATGGTTGAAAGAAGAATAAAGAAATAACAAAGTTAGTGCATTAGTAGTACTGGGTCAACTGCTCACGAAAGAGATGTGTTTTTATATGTTTCTTAATAATAGTTAGATAATCAGCTGCTCGGATGGAGTTCAAAATGTCCTTCCACCAGCGAGGAATGGTGGAAGTGAGAGTCAAAGTAAGTAATTTCTGCCTCTGTGAGATGGCACCGCAATGCGCCTCTCACCAACTGATCCCAAGCTTCTGGAAGGCACATAGACTTCTTGAGTAGAATTGAATGTAGATAGGAGGCTCTGAACCAGTGGCTGTTCTGTAAATGAGCATTGGTGCCTTAAACTTGATGCGAGCAACCATTGGCAGCGAGTGATGAAGAGAGGCGTGACATGCGCTCCTTTGAGCTTGTTGAAAACCAAACGTGCCGGCGTATTCTGGATCAACTGGAGAGGTTTGACTATACATGCAGAAAGAGCACTGTAGTAGTCCATTCTAGATATGACAAGAGCTTGGACAATATAACATGGCCTCTCGTACCTTATTGATTAATTATGCTTAATTACATAATGTTTTTAAATCTACATTTGTGTTACTGCATCATTCAAACGTGATAACATCTGTAAATAAAAAGGCTTTATGGAATCCTCCACAACAAAGTTATAATGTTTCCATGGGTGACATTTTGGAGGTGTGTGGATAAATGCTGCTAGAGCGATGTTTCCATTGCGAGGCTAGTCTGTTTCAGCAGATTTCACCTGAGCCAAAAATAAACTTAAATCCAGCTAAATCACCTACATTATTCTATCTCTCTGATATATGGATGTATGTGAACCACTGCATCACAAGCTACATATCCAGTGTCCTACCAGATGGCTGATAAATGTGTGGCGGCATTCTTTACCTTGTTACTCGCTGCTCCTCCAATGATGGGGGCCACTTGCAGTTTAATACCACTGAAACACAATTATTCCTTTATTGCCGCGTTCTGGGCCCGTCAGAGATGGATGGCAATTGAAGACTCTTGTCGAGGCAGAACGTTTTTTAAAGGTAAGTCAGAACATAAAGAACATCACAACGGTTTTATCACCTGAAACCAAAGGTCAAGAATTCAGAGCTTAGAAAGTGGGAGGGGGGATTTTAAAGTAAAAATGTTATGGTAAATAATCCTGAAATATATATCCTTTATCATATTTTCATGTGAAATCCCTCTACCTATAATCCAAAAAGTCCACTCCAAAATGTTTATATGATTCTTTGTATCAAGTCAAGTCAACCTTTATTTATAGAGCACATTTAAAAACAACAGAAGGTCACTGATATATCACTGATATATTGAGGTGTGAGACAGGTGTGCAGATAGTGCCTTGTAGACATAAATCAGAATTTTAAAATCGACCTTGAATTTCACAGGAAGACAGTGTAGACAGTACCCCTGCTCCCCATAATAAATAAATAATAAATTGATCAATTATCACACATTATACATACATTTCTGCATATATACAGTGAAATTATTTATTTTTCACATATCCCAGCTAAGCTGGGGTCAGAGTGTAGGGTCAGCCATGATTCGGCACCCCTGGAGCAGATAGGATCAAGGGCCTTGCTCAAGGGCCCAACAGTGGTGTCTTGGCAGTGCTGGGGCTTGAACCCCCGACCTTCTGGTCAGTAACCCAGAGCCTTAGCCGCTGAACCACCGTCTGCGTAGGGCACCAACTCCCTAGGGGGGGACCAGAAAGTCCACCGGCTTCGCGCTCATATCGCGTAGACTCTATGTAGGGCATCAATTTGGCCAGCGGCGGCCTTGAGTAACGCTGTAACGTCCCAGTCGATTAGTCGATTAATTGGTCGATACGTTTTGCCGCGGTCATTTCATCAGGTGGAAAGCACTAATTGCTAATGGGGGTGTTTTCAGGACACCCCTGTTTCACAGGTAACAGTCTGTCTTCAGAATACCCCCCTTGTTTTCACTTTTTTTGGATTAGCCCAACCCACTGGAGAAGAGTGATAGGCTATAGATGGTTTGATGCTGAATATTATTTATTTAATTGTGAGAATTTAATAGTCAGTCCTCTTCTAACATGTCAACAACAAAGACATCGACAGTGTGGCAGCATTTTGTTAAAATTGATAACGGGAAAAAGGTTGAATGCAAAGTTTGCAAGCAACAGTTTGCCTTCCACAGCTCGACGACAAACATGACATATCTAAAAGCGGTAAGCTAACTTGTCTGCGTTAGGTTGCCCTGTCTGTTTTGAGTAAACTATGAACATATCAGAATTGGCATATTTCAATGTTTTAGTGTAATAATCGTTTTAGACGCACCCCTCCGCAATGACGGTAGCATCCCCCCGGACACACCCAGACCACGCTGGATTTTAAGCCTCCTTTATCATCCAAACGGTTGTTGTATGCACTTTATTTAGTTTCGTTTAAAATTTGGCTGAATAACATGTTGTAGGTAGCCTACTTTACTTTTATGGTTCCCTTTTATTATTGTGCAAACTTTATTTTTTTAGATCAAATTTATTTCTAGCATTATTTATTGGATTTGGGCACTTTATTTTTTTTATTTGCCCACTGTTTGTGTTAGTTTTGAGCCTAAGATGCTTTATTTTTCAGTTGTGCACTTTATTTAGTTTCTGCTCTTGATCTGGTTTGTTTAATAAATATTCTTTTTTTATTAAAGTGGACGTGCCTTTTGTGTTTATTAAGAGTAAAAGCTATAAGTTAATAGTCTATTCATGTGTGTCTCAGCCGCGAAGCTGAGCTCATGTTCAGCCTTGCTCTGTGCGAGGACATGCACAGAGCGGCTGAAATGACAGTGACAGTTATAACTTCTTATTATAACATATGACAAAAAGAATTGTCTAAATTATGTTGCATATTCCTCAACAGTTCTTGTGATGATATCACTAGTTGACAACATAGTACTATTTTCGGAAATCATAGGCTATGATATTGCGCAGGTGCACGTGATGCAACGCTGTCAGAGCCGACAGACTCGTGTGTCAGACTCATTTCAGTGCAAAATAATTAGGTCAAAAACGATTTAATATACTGAAAATAGCCTACTAGTTTTTTTTATGTTTATTTATAATTCTTTTAGGCGGACAACAAGGCTACCAAGTACTGCGCAAAGTGCGCAGCTAATTAATGTAACGTTTTTTTTTCCTAACGTCATTTTTAGTCGATTTTTAGTCGAAAATTTCAGGACTTCAGTCGACCAAGAGTTTCTTTGGTTGATTACAGCCCTAAACCGGGGAAAAGTGATCTCTATTTCTTGGCACTGTTAAATGTCTAGCTGCCGCATTTTGAACTAGCTGCAGGCGGGAGAGCGCAGTTTTGGGGAGACTGATGTACAAACAGTTACAATAGTCTAACCTTGATGTAATAAGTTTTTATCATTTACACACTTAAAAACTGCAGTAATTGCAAATTGCTAAACCACTTTCTCCTAACCCAGTTTAAAGGAATATTATACTAAAGTGCCATAAAATTTGTCCATTCAACTTGCCCTAGATTCCAAGTCATGTGTGAAGACTGACTGAAAATGTATTTGCTAGTGACAGAAAACTTGCTTTAACAAATCTCAATCACACTTGTATCAAACATGGTGTGTCAAGATGCTTTGTGCCAGGCCAATGACTTCAAATTTAATTGGTTCTCGTGTATCTCATAAACAACTGAGCCAGGTTTGAATAAATGTATGTGGAAGCACGAGATTTGAGCGCTACATCAGAGGGCAAGACTGTGCAGAGACTAATGAGTAAGCCATTATTATATCGTTTTCCCAAAAAAGTGAAAACACGGACATGAGTTTGGGGCGGGGCAACCCGTTTTGTCATAAAATGGAGGATGTTGGTGTGGAGCGGACGGGGGCGGGGCCAGGCTGGAATGTTGCACGCCCGGTCCCCAATCGGCCTGATGGGGGGCACGAGGGATAAAGGCGGCCTGTGACGACGGTTCGAGAGAGAGAGAAAATTACGGGCGTATGCCCTGTATGTGTTTATGTTTGAGTGTTTTTGTTTAAGTTTGTTATTAAATATTATTTATATTGACATGCCGGTTCTCACCTCCTCCTTGCCCATCTTAACCCCCTTACATTGGTGCCGAAACCCAGGAGGGAGGAGGGATGCCCGTCGCCACTGTCCTCGACACTGCCGTCCACCCAGGGGAGCGCCGCTGCCATCTGCCATGTGACGGAGTAGCCCGACTGCCCGGGCGCGGGGAACGGCCGCCGTCCGCGGGGTGAGTGGGGACTGGATTCCCCGACCGCCTGGAACGATGGAGCCGCTGCCGGGGCCGGAGGAGTGCCCTGCCGTCCCCAGAGACGTGGAGGGGTCGAGGGAAGACTGACATTTGCAAGGGGAAGAGGGAAGCAACTCCCCGACCGCCTGGAGTGGTAGGGCCGCTGCCAGGGGCGGAGGAGTGTCCCCACGTGCCGCCAGAAAAGCGGCGTTCTGTCCACTGGGGGTCGGAGGTTTGACTCTGGTTCGGTGGCACCCCGGCCTGAGGTAACGCCGGGAGGAGTGTGGAGTGGACGGGGGCGGGGCTGAAATGTAACACGCCGGTCACCAATCGGCCTGATGGGGCGCGTGAGGGATAAAGGCGGCCGGTGACGACGGTTCGAGAGAGAGAGAAAATTACAGGCGGCTGCCCTGTATGTGTTTATGTTTGAGTGTTTTTGTTTAAGTTTGTTATTAAATATTATTTATATTGACAAGCCAGTTCTCGCCTCCTCCTTGCCCATCTTAACCCCCTTACAGTTGGTTGTTAGGTAAACTTTTGGAAAACAATTGTTGGTGCTACTGCTTCAAAAATTAAACAGCAGCTTTAAGGTATTTTTTAGGTACAAAAATCTGTTAAGAAGTGCTTTATTCCAGGATACCCAATGGAAAACCACATACAAATCATTTTTTCTATCATAAGAGTATGTGATTGTGAAGTGCATTATATGAAAAACAAAGAAACGATTCTGAGACTATTAATTAACTAAATAATTGTTTATTAACACATTTACGACAACACTGCCACATTTACTAACATCCCCTGCTGAGTAGGCCAATACTGCATAAAGGACTGTTGTGGGAACCCTAATTTGTACAGGGTTACAGGACAAAAGACTCAGCAGAACTATTTTCACCAAATGTTTGGCAATGCAAAGCACCCTTCGAAGAAGAAAAAGAGGAAAAGGCCCTCCTCCTTCCCTTTTCTTTCCTTCTTTCACCATCTCGCTCCTGGTTTTTGAATCATCCATTCAGACAGATCTCTACCCTGTGGTGAATGGCGTGTGAGTTCAGTCTTTGGATTTCAATAGTAAAGAATAGTCAGGCATCTGCATTCTCCTTGAAAAACAATTAGCTATGGAAGGTTTGAGTCTGTCCTCTCTACGTTTAGGCTGTGTTTGATGGGTTGCCAGACCCATGATTTCATCCAGCCTAGTTACTGCTAGCAGCTATTGCAATGCAAAACAGGATGCCTCTTGCAAACTGCCTCCACATCAAATCCAATGGGGAAAGAAACAGTCTCTCGTGCCTTTAACCAGGCCATCTTTGTCTGATGGCAAATAACCATATATTTTGTGCAGGCCAAATTTGGAGTAAAAGCACTTCTTTGGGAATTTGTTTTGTGATTGGATTTCTGAATGGCTCATCCGAGGTTTAGAAAGGTGGTGGACGTATCTTCATGAGAAAAAGAAAAGTAAGAGTAAAAAAAGTGGAGTAATGAAATAATACAAGGGTGCAGAGGCTGAGATCTGTCTATTCCAAGAGGTTGCTGGAGCATCAGTATGAACAAGTTTCTTGAAAGCAAAAAACCCTTATGCTATCTTAAATTCACATATAATTTTTAAAGGAATGTTCCAGGTTCAATAGAAGTCAGTCAGTGTGGTAAGTTGCGTCTCAATTAATCTACATTTCAGTCATAATCAGACTTTAAAATAACTGGTTACGTGGTGTTTTGCCCGACTGCATATTGGAGCATCTTTTATTACAGTATATACAGAATGTATTTATCACTTTTCCTATTGTAGGGCTGCAGTTAGTGTCCATATGTCTTAAAACGAGCCCACTAACATTTGATATGACTTTTTGCCTGTTGCATAACAACATCATTCGCAAATAATCATAAAACCAGTTTACCACAATGTTTTCTCAGAAGGTAATGTACCCATCACAAACTCACACTGTGGCATCCCTAGGCATCTCCACTTCTCTCTAACAAAGCACTGAGGGTCCCCATGGGAGATTGCTAGCACTGGTCCATTGTGTCATTGCTAAATGAGAGAGGCAGTAAAATAGTGAAATGCTTTGCCAGTGTATGTGTACGCAAGTGTGTTCAAGTGTTTATTTCAGTACCAATTACAAAGCTTCTTCCAGAATCTTCTGATATACAGTAGCACTGGTGATATATCTAACATGGTTATAAAAAACGGAGAGCAGATGACAACAAAGACAGAGAGAGAGAAAGCGAGAGAGAGAGAGAGAGAGAGAGAGCGAGAGAGAGAGAGAGAGAGAGAGCGAGAGAGAGAGAGCAGATTTCTGCAAAGGCAGATAAATGCAGGATGAGAACAAAGAAAATAGAAAGAATACTCTGAACAATAAGAGTTCAAAAGTTTGTGGTTAAAGTAGAAAGTAAACAGGCCATCAGGGCAAATTTACTTGTCTTGACAAATGGACGAGGAGCCTTTGTGGTCAGTTGTAGTCGAAAAGATGATTATATATAAAAAGTGTGAGATGGATGTTTAAAGGAACACAAAAGGAAGAAGGAGGGGTCACTGTCATTGTTCTGCTATAGATGGAGGGGAATAAAGCGAGTCTTCATTTTAAAAATATTAGATTTGCATTTTAAGCAGGAAATAACTAAGACTATAGAGGGTAAAATGATGCATGATAGATTCTCCATTCAGTTTTCTGCCAAAATAAAAGTTCAATATAACTAGACGTGTGACATCAAACGAAAAAAAAAAGAAAAAAAAAAACTGAAATATATTACTGTGTAGTAAAATGTAATATTCAATGTAGTAATAATGACAAATAGTAATAATAATAAATCATTATTAATTACTTTATATTTAAGAAATATCTCAAAAGCAAGTTTGCTGTTGTACTGAATAAAAGATTTCATCAATGATTTAATTAATACTGTGTGTGTAAAACTTCTGTGCAGCTCTGTATGTGACAAAACAAAACAAAAAAATAACTAATAACTTTTGCTATGAGGATCTGTATAGAAGCACATTTGATAAAAATAATGAAATGGTATTTTAAAAGTAATAGCTCTGTATTCATTTGATTACAGTTTTATGAATTCATTTGATTAGACAGTATTTTGATTATTAAATTAATTTAGAAAAGAAAACATAATTTGTGGAAAAATAAAACTTATTTAATAGGGCCCTAATTATGAGTTTGCGCACAAAGCAATTCTTGCTAAATTCATTACAGACAACTGTGTAGAAGAAGGAAGAAAATACATTTTAATACAGTTCTGTATACTGAGCACTGTAATAACCTCAGGGTTATTTGTGTCAGTCATGTTCAGTGTGTGGTGTGGAGATTCTCAGGCCCTTGAGAAATAGGCTTTAAAAGGAACGTGCAGATACTCTTAATCTTGGCTGGTAAACACTGATGTGTTGCTATGGAGTCAGAGGTCATGAGGGTGTGGTTACAACACAGGAGGGGCCACAGTGGGTGGCTGATGCAGGCAAAACCAGGACACAAAGAGAAGTGGGGTATTAAACTTTTAGCCAAAAAATCATGACCACACACAAACACTTATGAGGAACATTTACAAAGTGCATTATATCAGCATTTCTGATGGCTACTGGAGTAACTCACTAGATTTTTATGTCAATCCACTATTTTTCATTACCCCACTTTATATGGATTGCATTTGTCCCTTGTTAAATGTGCTGTAAGCGATTTCAGCTGTTCTACAAATTAGCTTTATTGAGACTGACATCCTACAGAAACTATTTTCTAAAACAACAGCAACAAAATCGCATCCTCAACTGACAACTGTTGTGAACAACATGGATTAAAAATGGCAGTAAACCTCAATAATTCACTGAAGCTACAATACTATGAGAACACGCAAAATGATTGACAGGTCAGAAGCGTTATTGTCCGTGATCAGACACTCAGAATCGTTTGACACTCACAATCAATGATTACCTACAGCACTCGGCCTGTGGCCAAATCACAGCAGTGCTGATATAGGGCCATATCGCACTCTTGCTCGTGTGATATTGGTTAAATATATATATATATATTTAGCCCTATGCTGTATGTTTATATTTGGTTGACTTTTAGACTTATTTTTAAATATCAAACATAAGTAAACCACCCAGGATTCCAGAGGTTATTATACTGATAATAACATATTAAAAATAGAAAAATAGTACATTAGGAAATAAATATATTGCACAAGTAAACAGAAACATTTGCTCTCATTTTTCAGCTGGCCTATTTGGTAATATTTTTCTGAATTAATTATTCTGTTCCATTTAAATACGCTTCTTTCCCCTCAGGATATCTTCAGGTTTGGCTTTTTTATTTCTATTGTACTTTCCCCCGGTACTTACTATCATTACAGCATTAACTTACGTGGTTGAATATGTATGTACCATTTATTGTTATAGGAAATTACTTAGAATGTAAAACGACTTAAGTTGGTGATACCTGAAAGAAGTTACAATGAACTAATGCAAAAGTCTACAAATGTATATATTTGTATTATATATAAATAAAGAAAAAGAGTAACGGCTAACCCATGTATTACGCATGTAAAATTAAATAATATTGTAATTAGAAACCAACTGTTGTCCTCTCTACCTGGAGTGTGAGGTCTGAATATAGATTTTCTAATTATTTCCAATCTGTTTCCACACACAATCTTCATCTATCAGTATGCCTGCCATCTCTCTTTTCTTTGGGGAGGGGCATGTCTGCACTTTCGTCAATACATAAAAATGACATAAAAAGGCTTCCTAAAGCTTCCCTTCTGTCTTAATCCTCATTATTTCATCCTTATCATCTTTTTCTCCATTCCAGATTAATTAGAGTAATTGTTGAAACATGCACGTCATTGATATGAGCTACCATGTGGCGATTCTGGCTCATTCATCTTAATACAGCAGCAGAGCTGTACAACATCCCAGGAAGCAGTGCCAACAGAAATTCAGTTATCACATAAACACAGTCACATGTGAGGCTGTTTACCTCCCATGCCAGATTGTTTCTCAGTTTTCATTAAGTTAAGCACTGAGCGCAGAAGTACGACCTTCAAATATACTTCATCAGAGAAACCCAAAGAGAGAAAGAGAGAGAGCTTTCAACATCATGATGATATACATCTCCCACCCAAATCACAAAAGGTATTATGTAAAGTGGATATAAATAATCAACCACTGGTTAATGAGAAGCGCATAAATATAATTTACGCGGCCACATATTTTGAATGAAACTATCAGTACAAACAGTGAAAATAAAGTGATCCATAATGAAGGACATTTATGCATGAGATTTTGATTAGATTCACATGTAATCATGTTTATTAACACAATCACTTAAATTAAAGCAATGTCAGTAAAATCATTCCACCATTATTAGTAATGACAAAATTCCTTCAAGATAAATATGCCAGAACTGCCAGCACTGTTTAAAGACAACATTCTTCATACTTCACTTCTCATTGGAATAACATCTGAAAAATGCATTTGAAAATGGAATTACTACCCTCAGCGCGTGTGTCACAGTCTGTGGAGATAGAGGTTAATGATGTCAGACACAAAAATTAAAATCTTTCTTGGACCAGCACAGCAAGACACAATTGGAACAAACCTTTAAACATGTGCAAAATACAGTAAATGCATATTTTAAACAGATAGTTCCGGTCCTGGATGCTGACTGGTCAATGCAATAAAGTAACAGCTATGACACAAAACACATGTTCACCTAGCTATAATTTAATAGTCAATTTTAGATTCTGAGATTTCATATAAATGTATTTGCACAGCAATTACAATCGCAGGAAACAACGCATCATGTGCTTAAATGAAGCATTTGTGTAAAAATGTGGCTTTATTGATTCTGGTGCAAAACTGACAGCGTGCTGATTGAGACAAAAACATTCCGGTGAGGTTGCATACAGTATATGCATATTATAAAATAAATAGTTCTGGTCCTGGATGCTGATTGGCCAATGCAGAATTCCAGCCGTGCAAAAATGCACAATAAAGTAACAGCTATGATGCAAAACACCTGTTCACCTAGCTATAATTTACTGTATCTCACCCAAAATAAATAAAAAAATAAATGAAAATTTGTGTACTTAACTTTATTATGTAGTAATGGTTTTATAAACTGTATTTTTTACTGCATGTCATTGGTTCTTTAATGTACTCTGCACAGTAACAATAAAGTTTAATGTAATCTAATCTAATCTGATCAAATCAATAACGCACTCAAGGCTGTGCTATACTCTGACTGTTGTCCCTAACATTGTGGTTGTGGCGTAGTGGTCTAGAGCACATAACTGTTAATCAGAAGGTTGCTGGTTCGATCCCCACATTGAGCAAGGCACTTAACTCCAGGTTGCTCCAGGGGGGATTGTCCCTGTACTAAGTGCACTGTAAGTCGCTTTGGATAAAAGCGTCTTCCAAATGCATAAATGTAAATATTACTATGTATAGCACAGCCCATTGTACCTTATTGCTTAAATAAGTTAATGCACACTGCCTACTACAGAGAGGATATATTCATACTGCATAAGGTTTTCAAAAAAACAGTATATAAGGGAAACTGGGTCTAGTTGTCACAGAGGCAAGTCGTCAAAGGCTATATTTCAGTAACGATCAGGGTTTGGCTGTCACGAAATACATGCAAAGTTGCTACTTATTCAGAATACAAAAATGAAGTAATTGTATTCAGCCCCCGTTACATTTTCAAGCACCTGCATTCAGAATAGTTACTTTATAGAATTTTGTTAAATTACTTTTAGAATACTTTTCTCATAATGACTATGGCAGAAAGAAAACTAATTCTTACCAATAAGCAAGAAACATTAATTTTTAACCAGTTTTTCTGAACAGTGCACATGCACGCTACACACTTCGCTCTCTTCCCCAGATCAGCTGCAGCACTTGAGCGTTTTTGGCAGGGTTTCATGTCAAATTGGGCTAATTTGAAAACACAATGGTAAAATAATACCATCACGGGTTGTTTTTTTGGGGATACTTTGAAAATAGACAGTGTTTTCAAATGTTATGATTGTATACACTAGATACAATGAAAATACAATGTTTTTGTCATGTATTATGATTTTTGGGATTGAATATCTGGCAACTGCACCAAAATGCTGTTGTCTCAGCACTCTGCCAGTTGTGAACCAGAATCAATACAGCCACATTTTTACACAAATATTACATTTGAGTGCATGATACATTGTTTCCCACAATTGTATGTGCTGTGTAAATACATGTATTTAACATCTCATTCAAAGTGATTCACAAAAAATTCTAAAATAATTGGAGTAAAATAAATAAAAGCGCACCAAAAATAAAAGTTCCAGTAATAAAAGAACTAGAAAATACAAACAATAAATTTACCTAAATATGGAAGTCAAAATTTTGAGTCAAAATGTATTCATCTTTGTCAGACCAATCAAAAAATGTGTTAAGAAGATTTAAATACAAAAAACAATTTAAAACATTGCTATTCTGAACATTCACAAATAACCCCGCTTGGCAGCTACAATGTCATAGCTAGGGGCTTTTGAGTCTTGGAGGTACAGGCAACATATTTCTTGTTGCAAAGTGGACGAGATAGTGTAGTTGACCACAAACTGCCTTCTGTTTGCCATAAACCTTCCATAAAGAAAAACATTAGTGTCCATCTAATTTAAAGAAAGGTAGTGCTAAGATCATGAAATTTACTGACAAATAGCTAGCTGGCTGTTTAGACTCACTTAGATGTTAATAGTGGAGATGTAGCGGTTCAGATAAGATAATAAAGACATATTCCTATTATGCTTTGCCTTTATGAATGTGTATTCTAAAAAGTATTCTTGTAATGTAAATAATTACTTTTATATGTGGTGTATCAGAACTTACTTTAAGTATTCTACCCAACCCTGGTTATGAAGGTTTTAAGTCAAAAGTCCAATTGTGGAAATGTGTGTTTTCTCTAGCAGAGGGTTTGTATGTTGGTTTTTAAACACTTAGTTTAAAACCATATGAAATAAGAATCTACCTCTACATATTCACTATCAATAATTTGTAGCTCTTGGGTTTCCCAGCAAACATAAACCACACTGGAATACTTTTCCATGAAAGACAAGGTCAGGGCCAATTGTCACAATTTTATTGGGGCATGTTGTCATAAAAGGTCAATGTGTGTTCAATAATACAGTATCTTTTTCTCTTTTTTTTTTGGCCAAGACTTTAAGGTATGTGGCTATGCGGAAATTGGCCTTCAAAAATAGACTTACTCTGAGAAATTTTTCAAGAGTATAAAATGACAACATACATACATCGTGTTCCAGTACTTTTTCCTTCATAAAATGTATTGCGCAACCCTGTAGCAACCTGGTGCATTAATGTAGAATTAAACCGATTTGCAGTTATTCTGTAGGTATGCATTTATCAGGTAATTCACAGTGGCTTTAAACATGGCTTATCCAACCAGATTTAGAGCTGCAACTTTCCGTTTTACATTATGATTTTGGACATAGCATGCTATTCATGCTTTGGAAAAGTTGATGTATGACTTGAGAATGTGATCTGAAAACTTTCGGGCTTTAGGAGTCATCTGAAAAGAGTCAGGCTTTAGGCTGTGACAGCTAAGCTGATACAGAAATGACAGATGAGGGAAAATAAGAACACATGAAACAATGCTGATGACATCAATTTTGAGAGACCACTGACAGCTCATTAACTATAACTGTGTTGTAACACTGCATGAACAGCTGGCCTGTCAGTGTGTGCATTTAAGGCATGCATTCACCCTGAACAGACAGATGCTTTAACAACAAGAACATGTGTTTGAATATTACACATGCTATGTACAAAAGGTCTAGATAGCAAACACATGCACATTCACACAGATATGACCCCCACAAAAAACTTTTAGCATTTTTACATTTTCAAAAAACATTGTTTAATATGATTAAGCTATTTGAATTATGGGGAACTAGAAATATCCTCATAAACCACATTTATGGCATAATACTCTTGTAATTACAAGTACCACCCAAACCTGCCCGCACGCATTCACGCACGCACGCACACACACACACACACACACACACACACACACACACATACGTCGCAGTCGGTGAAGATGTGTGTGTTCGTACTGTGACAGTGAAAATAAATTGGGGAGCAGCTGTGGAATTAATGTTGCATATCTGAAAGGACAAAGAAAGGGACACCTACAAGAAAGAGAGACAGAACGAACAGAGGATTTTTAAACCCCAGCTTCTACTTCTCCCCTTCACAATTAAAGATGAATGCAGGAAGCAGTCTCTCTCACAGTCTTTAAAGAGAATGAACTGTATGAACTCTCAATGGGCTGCTCCCCCACAGTCATATCATAGGGCTTCATTTCATACAGCTGCAGAGCTCTCATGTTGACAGATACTAACAATAAACAGAGCAATAGCACTCAAAATGACTTTATAATGAGGCCAGGACAACTGCAGAGACAGCACACATTACACTAGATATTAATATCTACTGTAGATTAATATTTTTTGGAGATTCTTGTGCAAACTGTATGGGTAGTAGCCAGTGCATAGCAGTTGCTAAGGTGTTCTGAAGGTTTAAGCATGTTGCTATATGTTTGCTAGGGTAGTTACTTGGCTGTTGCTAGGTGGTTGCTTACTGGCCTAAGTCAAAGCAGACTGATCACACTGTGAGTTCAGCGACAGTAGGTTGAATGTTCTGTTGCTGAAATCGGTCTGTGCTTACCGAAATTCAAAACCACTGCCTTCATTGGCCGAAGCTGGAACTGTTGTTAAGGTGAAATGTCCACAGGGTGGTGCCAAAACATAACAAACTAACCCTACTCCCTAACCCTAACCCCAACCCTAACCATCAGTGGAATAAAAATGTAATATGTGATTTCCAATCACCACTGTTTTTGTGAATGCGATTACTTCCTGATTTCCATGAGAGCAGAACCCATGTCTCAGCAAGTCAGTAGTGCCACAGGGAAAGGTGATCAAGTTTTAATTGCTGCAAAAATGTCTGATAGGGGATTCATTCGGAAGCAGCTTGTCAATTTCTCGTGTGATCATTTTGTCAAAAGAGCTTACCCCCCAAGTATTTATGATATTCTGGTCTCTACATGCTTTGGTCCCTATTTCAATAATCAGAATTCCATCTAAGATGCTAATTTAATTAGTGAAAAATATGAATTTAGCAAAAAAGGCTGCGTTTCCATCCAGTGTGTTAAAGAGAGCAAAATCAACACAGTCTCAAAATATCTGTAAGATCCTTTTTATGTGAGAACACTGAAGAAATGACACTTTGCTACAATGTAAAGTAGTGAGTGTACAGCTTGTATAACAGTGTAAATTTGCTGTCCCCTCAAAATAACTCAACACACAGCCATTAATGTCTAAACCGCTGGCAACAAAAGTGAATACACCCCTAAGTGAAAATGTCTAAATTGGGCCCAATTAGCCGTTTTACCTTCCTGGTGTCATGTTACTCGTTAGTGTTACAAGGTCTCAGTTGTGAATGGGGAGCACGGTGGCCAAGACCATACAGAGGTTTAACAGGACAGGTTCCACTCCATGGTCGACCAAAGAAGTTGAGTGCACGTGCTCAGCATCATATCCCGAGATTGTCTTTGGGAATTAGATGTATGAGTGCTGCCAGCATTGCTGCAGAGGTTGAAGGGGTGGGGGGTCAGCCTGTCAGTGCTCGGACCATACGCCGCACACTGCATCAAATTGGTGGTCCCAGAAGGAAGTCTCTTCTAAAGACGATGCACAAGAAAGCCAGCAAACAGTTTGCTGAAGACAAGCAGACTAAGGACATGGATTACTGGAACCATATCCTGTGGTCTGGTGAGACCAAGATAAACTTATTTGGTTCTGATGGTGTCAAGCGTGTGTGGCGGAAACCAGGTGATTAGAACAAAGACAAGTGTGTCTTGCCTACAGTCAAGCATGGTGGTGGGAGTGTCATGGTCTGGGGCTGCATGAGTGCTGCCGGCACTGGGGAGCTACAGTTCATTGAGGGAACCATGAATGCCAACATGTACTGTGACATACTGAAGCAGAGCATGATCCCCTCCCTTCGGAGACTGGGACGCAGGGCAATATTCCAGCAAGATAATGACCCCAAACACACCTCCAAGATGACCACTGCCTTGCTTAAGAAGATGAGGGTGAAGATGATGGACTGGCCAAGCATGTCTCCAGACCTAAACCCTATTGAGTATCTGTGGGGCATCCTCAAACGCAAGGTGGAGGAGCACAAGGTCTCTAACATCCACCAGCTCCGTGATGTCATCATGGAGGAGTGGAAGAGGACTCCAGTGGCAACCTGTGAAGCTCTGGTGAACTCCATGCCCAAGAGGGTTAAAGCAGTGCTGGAAAATAATGATGGCCACACAAAATATTGACTCTTTGGGCCCAATTTGGACATTTTCACTTTGGGGTGTACTCAATTTTGTTGCCAGCGGTTTAGACGTTAATGGCTGTGTGTTGCGTTATTTTGAGGGGACAGCAAATTTACACTCTCATACAAGCTGTACACTCACTACTTTACATTGTAGCAAAATGTCATTTCTTCAGTGTTGTCACATGAAAATATATAATCAAATATTTACAAAAATGTGAGGGGTGTACTCACTTCTGTGAGATACTGTATATTCATAGCATGCCTTTAAAGCTGCACTATGTAAGAAATCACTGGCTTGTGACATACATCCTTGCGTCATTATGCAATCTCCATGAATATAGAAAAGTTCAGATGTAGATTCCCATGTCCAAACAGTAGATGGCGGTAATGCACTGTTTTAGCTTGCGAGTAGCAGTTAAAAAGAAGACGAAACTACTGTTCAGTCAGTGACACTCACACAGTTCCAGACAGCATTGCAACAATCTGGATGGATGTTTATCTGTTATCCATTTGGGGAAGCGGTTTACCTGCTTTAATACACGGCGGCCTGAATACTCTATTCTGATTGGTCAATGGTGCCAAAACGGAGGCTGATTTCAGTTGTTCAATTGATAAGTGTAGTACAATACCAACATTAATAGCAGATACACTTGAAAAAGTATATTAAAACATTCTGGTAGTGATTGAGGCGATTGAGTCCCATGTTCTTTATGTAAAAGTGTCTGAGTGTAGTGTCAGAAAAGTACTATAAGTGTAAAATTTAGGGCTGTCGATTTAATGCATTAATTCAGTGCAAGTAATTTTACAAAAAACAATGTGTTAAAAAAATGTACGCATTTAATTGCATGCCCACGGACCATAAGGAAGATTCCTGAGAAATGCAGCTTGCAGTACCACCTGTTTACTCCAGAGGGCAGTAAGTGAAATTTCAGCTAAATGAGCAATGCACAGTTTATGCAGTGAAGAAAACACTTCAGTAGGCAGAACAACACAAACATGCGTTACGTTCTTGCATTCAAAACACTCAAAGGAACGCAAATGCAATCTAAGGGATCTCAAGATGTGTTTAAAGATTGAGTATTAAACTATATTTAACTTGACACAGTGACATAAACATTTTATGTTTATGATGCAACGCACCCGAGACGTCTGACGTAGGTGTAAATTGACGGGCCCTTAAACAAGCCCTCATAATAAATCTCAAACTGATTGACAGATTCACTTGTGAAATGGATTGCTGTGAACTGTTTGCCAATGATTGACTTATGATCAGTAATATGGTAACTCTTCTGCTACAGGAATATAATGTATTTTAAATATCTGAATATATATATATATATATATATATATATATATATATATATATATATATATATATATATATATATATAAAATGTTTTAAATATTTAAAGATAACTATGTATAATTATATATTGATATAAATATGTATAATCTTTATATATCGAGTTATTGTTATATGAAGGGCTTTCTCAGAAAATATTTGTATATGTGATTAATTGCAATTAATTAATTAATCGGGACACCATGTAATTAATTTGATAAAATTTTAATTGATTGACAGCCCTAGTAAAATTCATTAAAAATATGTGAAGACGAGTGTTGTTTATCTTCATCAAAGCAAGTAATATTTCAGTTTGAAATGTTTAATTATATAGTCAAGATCACACACAGGCAATGCCCAGGTAAGCTCAAATCATGAGATTCATCCGCCAGAAGAGCAGTGCCGAAACGTGACTCCCGTTTAGTGTTCTTTGGCAAATTGCCTGCAATTTTAAGTTTCAACCACATATGTTGCTAGAGAGCACAAAGTTACATAGTGCAGCTTTAAGTTAATGAATCCCAAAAATATCATCAGTTCATGTATAGCACTCAGAAAACTTGACTTTACATGATTTGTGGTTCAGTGATTGAAAGCAGCAATTTGAAAATGTCACAATCTGGCAGAAAGCACTTATATGTTATGAGCTGCCTCTGAGATTGGGACATGACTGTGAAGCCTGATGGAGAGGGATGAAGCTATGGAGAAAGCAGCTGTTTAATTGGCTTAGTTAATTGCTTATCGGAGACTTGCTGTGGGGCAGAATTGTTTGGAGGGCAGCTGGTCTTTATGATTCATCAGTTTTATGGAATAACTGTTGTGTGGGATTTGTAAAATTGAAAGTACAGGTAATAGTTCACTTAAAAAATACAAATACTGTCATAATTTACTCGAACATGGCATTCAAATAAAACAATTATCTATATGGTTTGAAATTATATGGGGGTGAGTAAATCATAACAGAATGCCAGTGAGAGATATAGTGTCTCCAAAACGTTTGTTTGTACAATTTTATAGCACAAGGTTCAAAATCTCACCTGAAAACTGTTCACCAAAGCCTGAGAGTGAGAAATGCCAGTGTCTGACAATAAAATGTTTGTGATGAATGATCCTAATAGCTGGCTCATCCATCGTACCCCTTGTCAGCTCTTAACTAGTTCTCCATTAACATAATGGCACTGAGCAATGTGGCCAGTCATCCCAATTACATATGATGGAACATATGAAGAACCCCTGGAAACATCCATAAGTGCACTGAGGAGCATTTACATTTGTTCAAGGAGTTAAAAGCAAGCTAATGACATTCAACCTTCATGTCTCAAGGGCAGGACTTTACAATGGCCACCATGTTGAGAGTCAATTAAATTACATAGTGGAGATTTTTCACAGAAATGCATGGATGCTTTGTCACCTAAAGCAATTTTCACCCAGGAGGCAAAGAGAGGGAGTGAGGAAAGAAAGATGGGCTTGATGAGGAGTTAAATATCTCTCTACTTCATCTTCTCATGCCACCCCTCTTTTCCTCAGGAAGATGAATGAAGCTCTTTTCTTACAAGTATTCTTCTCAATTATGCAGTTCTAGATTGGGACATCTGCCAGGTTCATAACCATGTGTGGGGGAGTTAATTCTGTCTCATTACTATATGGATCATCTATTGTCAATTAGGGACAACAGACATACTGTACACAAACAGTGACACTTAAACACAATATCACTGTACATAGAGTGGCACAATACACAATTTGGACACATTAAAAATGTATGAATGTCATTGTTTGATTATTTTTATTTTTTTTAAATGCAAAGTAGCATTTATTTTAAAGATAGACAGCACAAACACACTTTTAAAAGCAAAACATTTCATAAAAAGGTTGTTATGTTTCAAATGATAAAACAAGGTATTTGGAAACTTTCTTGTTGTTAAACTTGTGGAACATGTAGGACACCTGTAACTGAAACATTTAGGGGCCAAATGGCTATTTTTAGTTGCCAAATTACAGATTGACTCAAATATGGAAACACAATAAGGTTCCATTAGTTAACATTCATTTATGCATTAGGTATCATGAACTAATATATTTGTTACAGCATTTATTCATCTTTGTTAATGGTAGTTAATAAAAATATTGTACAATTAATCATTGTTTGTTCATGTTAGTTAATAGTGCATTAACTAATGTTAACATATACTACTTTTGATTTAAATTTTTTTGAAATTAACATTAACCAAGATTAAAAAATGCTGTAAAAATATTGTTCATTGTTCATGTTAACAAATGTTGTTAACTAACATTAACAAATGCATCCGTATTTTAAGTGTTACCGAAAATATATATACGGCCAAGACACAGTGCTGACTTGCCGTGGCATGGACTCTACAGGTGTCCTGTGGTATCTGGCACCAAGACTTTAGCAGCAGATCCTTCATGTCCTGTAAGTTGTGAGGTGGAGCTGCTGTGGATCGGACTTGTTGGTCCAGCACATCCCACAGAGGCTCAATCGGATTGAGATCTGGGGAATTTGGAGGCCAACGCAACACCTTGAACTCTTCCATCATTTTCCTCAAACCATTCCCAAAAAATTTGTGCAGTGTGGTAGGGCACATTATCCTGCTTAAAGAGGCCACTGCCATCAGGGAATACCATTGCTATGAAGGGGTGTACCTGGTCTACAAAGATGTTTAGGTAGGTGGCACATGTCAGATTGACATACACATGAATGGCCGGACCCAGAGTTTCCCAGCCGACTCACACTCCATCCACTGGCTTATTGTCTTCCCATAGTGCATCCTGGTGCCATTATTTCTCAGGTAAATGGCGCACACGTACACGGCCGTGTGTATGTATGTATATATATATATATATATATATATATATATATATATATATATATATATATATAAATAATCAGAAACTGATCAGCACTGCTCAATTTCATCCATCAGCACTGCTCAATTTCATCCACAGAAAATAAAAATGAAATAAAAATCACAAATGGAATATCTTTGTTCTTCTCACATCTCTCCTTTAGAGTTTTAGAAGAGATCTCAACAATGTCACATGTCAGAGAGCGCAATATGAACTTTAAAATTTCTCATCAAATTCTTCCAAAAGCAAATTATATGAGCAATGCTATCTACATTAATCTTATAGCTCTATATTCGTACAGTATGCCAACAGTTGTCTCATTTGTGTCTATTTCTGTGTCCTCTAAGGAATTTCCACATATAAGTAAAAGTTCATACATTATTTTTTATGTGTCCTGAGTTGTAAAACAAACAAACTTTAATCAATACAATTTTCCTCTGGACAGTGTGTGCTAAACAACACTTGATAACAGAGGCACTGTAAACTTTAATGACTGGCTTCTCATACTCAATTTCTCCATCTACTATCAATACTGTGTGTGCCCGTGTGCGCGTGCAAGGCTGCTCTTCCTTTCAAGCTTGATAATACCTGTCATCATACATGACAGAACATCTGTATTTAAGCGCTTTGCCTCTAAATTAATCAAATGAAATGATTCATTAATGTCAGTGATGCAGAAAAATAAATACAAGCAGGGCTGTACTCTAATTGATGCCTGTGACTTCTACCTTGACCTCTGCAGGAATCAATGCATGGTCTTGCCTCAACACTTTAACATAATGTTTTAAATCATATCTGTCTGTCTCACAGGAGGCGTGAAATCAATACTCAATAGCCAGATATTAATATGGAGGAATGTACAAGTGTGTGTGTGTGTGTTGAAGTACATACTTAATTTACTAATGGAAGTTAGTTCATTATTCAGAATTCCAAAAGAGCAAGTTTCTCCTTAACAGAGTTTTGTGCCAGAGAGACGTATTTTATCAACTCTACTACATCAAATATTATCAGCCAGACATTTTATGATTTATATTGAACATGGCTAACATAAAATACCCACCTGAGAGTGGTCATCAACATCAAGTAAAAAAAAAAAGTAGAAGAAAAAAAAAAGACAAGAAAAATTAGACCAACCAATGCAGAAATTGTTTGAAAGTCAATACTGAAAAAAAACAAATGATATATCCCAAAATAAAAATTAATTATTTTCTCACATTCATGTCACTCCATATAACTTTCATTTTATGCAGAACCATATTTGAATGAAGGAATTTCCATACTCTAAATATGATTTGATCTGACATAGAATAACGTCTCTAATTTAATTCTGTTCATCGCAAAGTGATAGTATCACTGGAGAAGACTCATATAGAGCATGAGTCATATCAATTATTTTACTTTGGTTTTATGGGGTTTTCTTTTTCTTTTTCGAGCTTGACAGACAAGTATACATACTACAGAAATACTAAGAGTTGGTAGTAAGCAATCCCGAACATAGCCATAGTCCATTCAGAATAAATTATATATTCTATTAGTTTTTGCCCTTAGATTAGTTTTATCCAGTGTGGTCTGGTCTTATTGGAACCTATTGGTCTTTATGACTGACAATTTAATTCTCGACTCATTCTCTCACACACATACTTGTGTTATTATTGACATATGAGACACTGATCTAGCTGCTAGTCTCCAATCCTTTCTTTTCTCCTCCCTCTTATTTCTCTCTCCTTTCCCCCTCCCTGTGAGCTGTCTCCTCCTTATAAGAAGAAATGCATTTAGCAATTCTTAATCTTGTAGCAATATTCTGACTGTCTCGGTCCCTCTATATCTCTATGCTTGCTTGATTAATTCAGTTTGTAACATGTGAGTGATTCTATCACCACTGTCCAGATGTTCCATAGCAGCCCCTCCCCCATATACACTATATACTGTATATATATGCTATATATAACTGCTTCAGTTAACTGAATGATGCTGTTAATAAAAATTAAAGGGTGATGTTTTTACCCCTTTATCTTTTGCTTGCACTCTGTTCTCTGTTACTATCACTGCGATGTAAAGCAATCCAATGTACCAATTCCAGACAGAGAGATAACATCAGATCATGTGTGGTATAAGATCAGAAGAGAGCTACACACAAGTGTGATCCTAACAAACTGTAGAAGAGACATTGCCAGATGTTGCGGTGGTTTCAATTAAATCAGTTACCTCGCTTCATTATTCAATATTCAGTCTTTATAGATGCTTAAGCTTTACTCGCATGATAAACAAATTTTGCATTTCAAAGAATGAATAAATATCACACACGCATACCCACAAAAGACACAATGGTAAAAATGTTAAGTTGCATCCAAATCAGGCTGTTGCTGTGTACATGTCCAAAATCTACACTACCCTGCAAGAGTATTCTGGCCCTTAGCTAATTCTTTCATTTTAAGATAAACTGATATTTCTGCTGAGTGGAGGAAGGGATGGAGGACTGCCACTTACCCTGTGCAGGTCAGGTGTCGAGGAATCATGGGAACATCAATGCAGTGCCTATTGAAAGACACTGATATCGTTGGATCGTCGTTAAAGAAGTCTCTGAAGGAAATGGCAGAGAAAGCTGAGAAAGGGAGCTTCTGGCTATGCAGGACAAAAAGTGGGTGTGTAGAAGTGAGAAAGGCAGTAGGAAGAGAGTTGGGAAAGGGAACATATGTGATGTTTGAGATTATCTGTGGTACAATTACATTGTACGGCAAAACTAGGGCTGGTGTCTATCAAGTATGCTAGCAAGGGTTATTGAAGAGGTTGGCTCATCCTGTTGTGTGGTTAGGTAGTATGCCATATGGGCACTGTCTGAGCCATGGGGCTAGTACAGCCTAAGCAACCAGGTTGGCACGCATGGTCGAATTGGAGGATATGCCATTAGGAAAAAGGGGCACCGAATACGCATTAACGGTGCCAGTGGGGCTAGTATAGCCTTAGCCACTGGATTGGCCTTTGATCATATACAGTAGGTAGATATGCCATACAAAAAGGCTGCCATACAACCTTTAACCCAATGAGACAATGAGAAGGAGCCAAGGAGGAGGCGGCAAATCAGTGCCAGTTATCATGATAATGATGCAGGGAGCAAGCTCAGGATCTTTGCTCTACTTTGGAGAATTCACTTAGCTGAAGGGTGGAGGCCAAGTTTAACATGTTTACTTACATTGTTTATGAAGAATGCATAGGTAGAACTGGTGAAAGATTAGTGAGAAAGAGTAGTCCAAAAGTGATGGTTAGGAGAGAGAAGCAGATACTACAGCTGGTAAAAGAGCGGAGGCAGCTTCGCAAGGCATGGAGAGGGGCAGAGGAGCATGAGAATAAGGCTTTGAGGGTTTGGACTAGTTTAGTGGTTGTGATTGTTTACGTTCATGGGCAATATGGCAGGAGACAAGGAAACAGGTTCGAGGTCAGTCTCTTTAATTGCTTGTTCAGTCACGCAATCGACGGTAACTGTCGATAGCATAAAAAAACTAGCAGACAAATGAAAACACTCTTAAATAATGAAACACTCTCTGGTCAGTCTCTATCCCTCTCCCTCGCTGATGCTCTGGCATGCCTTATCAGGTCTCCTTCCACCATCACTTTAATAATTGACACGTTTTAGAGTAATTACAACCCAGGTGACGAGCCTTACCACTTTCCCTCTACCACAGATAGACACATGACCACGCCCCCAATGCCACAGCGGTACTGAGGAGTGCACAGAGAATTCGGCTGCAGAAAAGGAGGAAGGTACATTGAAGAGTGACGTTTGTCAAAGACCCTTTTAAGATTATGCCCAATTTGGTAATTTTTTGTTGGTTTATGACCCCAAAACCTTATATCCATGAGCTCTATCAGCTATTCAGCTTTCAGCCAGTTTCTAATTGGAATGCCAATTTTGATACTGCTCTCTTCCCTGCTTGTCAGCATAAAACAAGCTCCGTGGCCCAGAAGACTCTCTCCCTTTGGACCTGTTCCCTTATATTCAGCTCAATCTAGCTTTCAGATCCTTCACAGTGTCCATATTTCCTTCTATATTGCCCCCTTTGCTACCACCAACAATAAAAGAGAACACGAGCGCTAAAGGAGGAAAGTAGTCCAATCACATGTGCCCATTTTATGGTCAAGCAGGAACAAAAGGCAGGTCATGAGTACAGACGTAGATTAAGTAGTCCATAAAATCCATAGCTCTGTAGTTAGCCAGTGTGAATTATTGCTTCAGTCAAAAGTGGACACCAGCTCCTCCCTGCACCACATCAACACATTACTTTCTTAACCGGTGAACAAATATCTTCTACAAACTGCATATTAAAACCAGTCCTGACAGTAACACTAAACATTAAAGTCATTTTTCTTGGGTAGGGTTGTTGTTTGGTGTAATTGTGTTGAAAAAGATGAAGAGGGCACATCCAGTGGTGTTATCAGGTAGATCAGAGACCAAATGTTAAAAAAAGATCACAAGGAAACATGGTTAGCTTTACAAGTGATTATATTCTGTATTAAATAAAAAGGGTTAAAACAAGAATTCCAGTGGGTAAAAAAAAGATCCATTTCTGATTGAAAATTAATGGTAAACAGGTTATAGGATACAAAGGAAGCGCCGCTGCTCACCTCCTAAACATTGCTCTGGTAATGTTTAAACCTCATTTTGGAAGATTCTGCAAAGCCTTGTGTATCTCACGTTTGAATGACATCATATGTAACGGCAATTAATTCAATCTCCTACACTGTGCTAGTTTCAATGTGTCTCTCATTCCACACATAGTTAATAAAAGATATTTGTATCTTCAGTATTCATGTCCATTTATGTATTTATTTGGTATCTAGCCATGTTATAAGTGTTATACTGTACAGTCAGATAGTCTTTATTGCAAAATAAACCTTGATTTTTCAGGATCTGATGTGAAGCAGTGGCTTATTTTGCATTACTAACTGGCTCACTGTACAATAACCCTTCCATATTTTTATTACAATACTATGCAATAGCCTACATACATATGTGTGTTTATTCTGTAGATCACAAATAGCATTGAATAAAGCTTGTAAACAGACATAATGCAACACGCATATATGTGTAAATAAGCTTTACATACTGTATGTGATACCGCACAATGAAAGTCAAACATCAAATATAACAGGATGAATTTACAATAACAATACTTTAAAATGTAACAATTGTAATGAAAATGTTTGAGGATAACTGAGTATTTACACAATCTGAAGAATCAGTCAACTGAACAAAAAAGCAGTACAAATGCCAAACGATCGCAGGTCTTCAAAAAAATCCATCGAGATGTGTTCCGCTATATGTTTTCCTTAAGAAAGGACATATGCGTGTGTTATGCATGATGTCACATATGCACTAGTGTTTTGGATTGCTCTTTACTGCTGTCCCTCTGTAATCTGTCACATGCATAATTACAGACTGGGTGAGAGACTCTACAAAGACACAAGGCCTTGTAATTTTTAAGGGGGAAAAAAGGATGCAATTGTATAAACATCTATTTGACAGTGCATGTGTTTTGAGGAAGAGTGCAGCTCTGACACAAGTATGAGCTTATTGGGGGCACATGTTTTACCATTTGAGTCATTTTGAAATGCTTTTCCTTTATGAATTATTGATATCACAAAACCAAACCCCCCACAACCCTGGTGAAGTAGCTGTGGATGGTGTGATTTACTGCTGGGTTAGTTGTGTATGTATAGGGGAAAATGATGCACTGTGAACTAGCACTCATTTTAACTGATTTATAACATGTCGGCACTCAATGCATGGCAACATTGTTAGGCTTACTTTTCCATTTCCACTTAAGGGATGCTCACAAATATACAGTGATCTGTAGCGACAAAGCGAATGGAAATCATTAATTTTCAGCCAGAGATGCTGATTTCGGATGACATGAGCGACTGCAACCTTTGGGCATTTTACAAATATACAGTGCTTTGTTAAAATATGTATGTAAGTGAATATTTAATATTTGTTTGTTTGTATTATTTCTATTGTTATATTGGTGCATACAACAACACGATCACACAGAAAAATGGCATGCTGCTTCCGAATGTTCAATGCTTCCGAAATCAACCCTATTCGGCCAAATAACAGAGAAGCATCATCCAAATCACATTTTGCATCAGTTCAAATATGTTTACATTTCCCTATGTCCTTACTGATTACGCACTGCATGAGTAATCTCTCAACACATGGATTATAGTCCCATAGAAACAAGGAATTAGTAACATTCACATAAACAATGGTAAGTGCAATTCGGAGGTTGTATTTTCACTTTTTTTTTTACTGAGTATTAGGTTGTAGGGTTGGGGTTTGGATAGGGGGTAGGGTTAATAAAATATGCATTTGTTTACTTTTTTTTAATTAAAAATTAAACTCGCTTTTGGCAGCGGTCAGTGAACATTATAAAAAATCCCTGTGGAATTTTGGTAAGCACAGATCATTTTTAGCAGCAGAACTTTCAACCTTCTTTCATTGAATTAACAGTGATCAGTCTGCATTTAAATTAAAATAATTAAATTTAATTAATCCTTGTGTTCCTGTAGTGGAAAAACAGTGTGGAAAAATATGCCTTTATTATTTTTAACTAGATTTTTACTGTTTTTCTTACAATAAACATTTTGAATCTACTGGGCAACAATGGTTGAATAAAAAAAATTATAAATCTAAGCCATTTCAGAGCCATTGCAAAATTGTCCAAATATATATCTACTATTATCAAAAAGCCAGAATATATATATATATATATATATATATATATATATATATATATACACACACACACACACACACACACACAAGCATTTGTGCATGTGTGTGTGAGTGAGAGAGAGTGTGTGCATGAGAAAAAGCGAGAGAAATAATGAAAAAAAAAAAACAGAGATTGTGTGTGGGATTAACTGTATACGGCATTCATCAGCACAAACATTGCTTCAAATTTCCAAGTTGTAAGCTTAAGTATACTTCTCAGTGTTGCCATTCTTGTTTATACTGTAGCTTTCCCATTGTTATACAACTGTTTTATTTAAGTTGTGTGGGTTTATTGACATTGCTACGTGTCAGAGTATGTGTGTGAATAAAAGTGTGTGTTTCTGAGAGAGAGGGGGAAGAGGGAGCGCAAGGATGCTTTCCACTATGTGAGGCTGATATGGGTGAAATACAATGAAACACTTGCACATATTATATTATAATGGATCATTTAGAAAATGTTGTATTGATCAAGTCACAAGGGTGTGGCTTTGTTTGTTGGTCACGACTCAAGTGTATGTGGTTGAGCCAAGAGCGAAAGAGAGAGAGAGTTCAAGGTCAATATATTTATAAAGCTCATTTAAAAACAACAAGTGTACACCAAAGTTTTGTACATAAATGCTTAAAACAAAGAACATAGACATAGTACAAGTAATACAAGATAAAAGGACAAGCCATAAAACAAATCGCTATCACTCAAGGAATACAGATAAGTCTTAAGGAGTGATTTAATAGAACTTCCTAAACTGACGACTGAGCAAAGGAATACTCTTCATTCTGAGATAACCTTGGAGGAGCTTGGCGAGGTAATTAAGGCCTTACCTACAGGCAAGACTCCGGGGCCAGATGGCTTTGCTGCTGAGTTTTTTAGAACTTATGCTACAGAACTGGCTCCAAATTTGCTATAAGTTATATGGTATCATTAAAGAATGGAAAGCTTCCTCCAACTATGACACAAACCCGGATCAGTCTGATTCTTAAAAAGGACAAAGGTCCAAGCAAGTGTAAGGGTTATTGTGCAATTTCCCTGATCCAGCTAGATGTTAACTTATTGTCAAAATTTTGGCTAACCGAGTAAGACACATCTTATACATATAGTTCAGGTGGGGTTTATTCGGGGTCGTAGCACTTCTGATAATATTAGGCATTTCATCAATATTATGTGGTCTGTGGCGAATCTCACTTGATGCCGAAAAGGCATTTGATATGGTAGAATGGGATTATCTTTTTAAGATTTTTCAATAATACTTTAATTTTATAGACACCTGGTAGCAGTGGTTCAAACTAATGGATTAATTTCAGATTATTTTACTCTGGACAGGGGCACACGGCACGGTTGCCCTCTTTCCCCATTATTCTGTCTTTCTCTGGAAACATTAGCAGCTGCAATAAGAAAGGAGGATGATTTTCCAGGGGTGGTGGTGGAAGGTGTGGTGCATAAGCTTTTGCTTTACGCAGATGCTATTTTATTATTTGTCTCCGACCTTACTAGATCTATGCCTTGCCTCCACATAATTATCAATTCCTTTTCTAAGTTCTCAGGATACACAGTGACTTGGTCTAAATCCGAAGCTTTGTCTCTGACAGCGTACTGCCCAGTAACAGCTTTTCAGCCGGGTGCCTTCCAGTGGCCCAAACAGGGCATTAATTATTTGGGTGTTTTATTCCCAGCAAATTGAGAGGGAGGTTAATAAGCTTGGTGACCTATATGATAGTGGAGTGTTGAGATCCTTTGAATATACGGTTCAACGTTTTGGGATTCCCAGGTCTCAATTCCTTAGGTATTTACAGCTGCACCACCTGCTCTGTACTATTTTTGGGAGTAGCATACACCCCCTAAAGTGGCGGATACTCTGGGAGTGGTAATTACTGCTTTTGGAAAAAGTCATGAGGCAGAGTTATGATTGGCAGATGGATTATTCTTCGGGGATGAAAGTTGGCTGGAGCACCCTCGTTTCAGGAGTGGTGCACAGAGATGGGCAGTGCGGCGGCATTCGAGGAGGTGACATTTAGAAAGCTGGGAAACTTAGATTTGTTTAATAGGAAGTGGGTTAGATATTTGGCCTTTTTGGAGGGTTCTTGGGGGGAAGGGTTTAATTTAGAGATGCACCGATTGCAATTTTCTTGGCCGATTCCGATTTTTTTCCAAGTGTGACCTGCCGATACCGATTTTTCCGAATCTGATTTTCTTTCTAAGAACTATTGACCGCATATACATGAATCTGATTTTCTTTCTAAGAACTATTGACCGCATATACATAATCTACCTTTCTTCAATGCAAAATGTAATATTCATAATAAAATAAAAATTATTAAACATTACAATTTCCCCCAAACAAAGTTACAGGATCTTCTCTGACTTCTGATATATAAAGTGCTCAGTGACTGGAAAGAGGTAGAAATAACAATTAACTGCAAATTAGTTGCTTTATATAACAAAACAGATGTCGTTTTCCACTATTTTTATAAATGGATCTTTTTCTATTTTTTACTCGTCTAACAAAACAATTCCAAATATTACAAGCCTATGAACAAAACTGAAGTGTCCAATACGCTCAACATTGACATTAAGCTTCCGTTAGATACCAAATATCAGAGGTAAAACTGATTGCTGCTTCGGGATCGGCTTGTAACCATACCATGTCACTCACCCCCGTTTTTCCCGGGAGTCTCCCGTATTTCACACCCATCTCCCACCCCCCTCCCGTTTTGTTAATTCTCCCGGGAAACTCCCATAATTTGTATGGCCCAAACCACGTTACATGAATAATCACATTAATATACGATTCCAAGGTTGTCCAGTTGCCAGATCTTGTATGAAACGCATCCTACTCACACAATCAATGCACCATACACATTTATAATAATTTGTGACCTCAACCTGGCAACGAAAACCCAGCTGCGCTGTTGAAATCTGCGCAGGCAGTAGATGCGAGAAGTTCTATGGAGAATGGCTGGTCATACAGGACCATGAATTCCATAATTTTCCTTGTAATACCTTTGGTCTTTTCGCTTCTCATACCAAGGAAAGATAGGAGAGGATGCTGACTTGTGGCTGGCTCTGAGCTCTGGCTAGCTTTAGCCGCTTTTTTAGGTTCTTTTTTGAAAGCGGTATTTTCAGCTGGATGAGGGTGTTTTAAGTGTCTAATTAGGTTTGTTGTTCCGAACGTTATTGTGGTGGTTCCCCCATGGTTTACTTTAGCCTTACAAATATTACAAATTGCGAACTTTATGTATTTTTCACTCAGTGAAGATCTTCCACGCCAATGTCATGTTTCCATGTGGCTGTGACGTTATTGCCTGCGCTGCTGGCAACAAAACGGACCGGCTCGGAATCAGAAAGACGTGAGACTGACCGGCCTGTTACCGGTCCGGGCCGAGTATGCGGAAAACCGGCTGACTCCGCATCTCTAGTTTAATTTTCTATAGTTGATTCCGGATTTTCTGTTATGTTTATTTAATTTGTTGAAAGGAATCAATAAAAAAAACTTTAATAAATAAAAGAAAGAAAAAAAGAAGTGATTTAAATATATCAGTAGATGGAGCTGGCCTGATGTTCAAGTTATTACATAATCTGGGGCCGACCACAGAGAAAGCACAATCTCCTCTGGACTTCATGCAAGAGTGTGGTACATGTAGAAGTTTGTCAGATAATCTGAGACTCCAGGAGGAATGATGATGGATAAGGAGGTCTGAGAGATAAAGTGAGGCCAATCCATTTATAGCTTTAAAAACATACAATAATACCTTAAAATCAATCCTGTATTTGACATGTAACCAGTGAAGAGAGGCTAGAACAGGTGTAATATTTTCTTTCTTCCTAGTTCCAGTCAGTAAACTTGCCGCTGCATTCTGAAATAACAGTAGGTGATGTAAAGATGATTGACTAAGACCCGTATACAAAACATTACAATAATCAAGAAAGGATGAGATGAAAGCATGGACAACTATCTCCAAGTTTTTAAATGAAAGCAAAGGTTATAGTTTAGCAATTACTTTAAGTTGGTAAAAGCTGCTTTTCTCCACAGTACTTTTTCCACACAGAGGGGTGCTTTTCAACTGAAATTGAAATAAATGTATTATATTATAGACATTGTTTGTCTTTCTTATGCAATGTACTTAACCAATGTCCTTGTTTTATATGGTTATTTTGTTGTGGTAGCCTGTAAGGCTCTTTAAAATACCTGAAATAATTTGGCAGAGTGATATGGAACCATTACATGGCCAAGACCTAGAATTAATTCATAGCCATGTATTTACTTGATAATAATTGCAAACCTTAGAATGTCTGTCAACCAATCAGAATCAAGCATTCAACAGACCTGTAGTATAATTTGCAATAACCAGCTGACTATACATTATTATCCTTACATATACTGTATATATATATATATATATCTCAATCATCCAGCCCTACTAGCAACCAACAGTATGGCAACAGTATAGTAATTCTCCCTCACTTTCTTACAAACTAATTTACTGTAGACACTCCCTTTGCCTTTTTCCCACCTAATATCATACTCAAATCTCTCGCTCTCTTGCTCTGTATGCCTGTGCACGTGTGGTGGGAAGAGTGGAGCGTGTTTGTTAGAGTAAGCATGTATATCTGTTCTTTTTAAGCTTATTTTTTTGCTTCTTTCTTTTTCCCTTTTTTGGTCAATATATAATATTTTAGTGAAAGTATTTTTGTACTTTTAAGTACACGAGTGGCTTTTGTCGCGTGTTGGCATGGCGTCTGATCCTGTACAGGTAAACCCACACCTGTCGATGCGAAATGGGTGCAGGTGTGTGCCCGAGCTTGGTGTTAGTGTGGAAGATGTACTCGTGGTGGTGGGAGAATTGGTCGGTTTTGAGAATATTCTCTCAGCATCACGAATGAATAAGGCTATTGTAGTGTTTTTGAAAATGGAGCAGTTAGTGAACAGCTGACAAAACTGCTCCATTTTTTGAGTGGAATTTGGATTAAAGAAATGCTTGTGCCTGTGACTCCTTTAGCGGCTCCTACTAGAGTAACTATTTGAAATGTTCTTCAAACCTTTTATCTCAAACAACGCCATTACGAAAGAGTTGACACGATATGGGAAAAATTGCAGTAAGAATGATTCCGTTAGGATGCAAAAACACGGCATAGAGATCTCCACGAGTTCCACGTGAGTCATGGAGAAAATACCTATATGCTGTATGCAAGTACTTTGAATATGGAGACTTAGCCATAAACATAAACTTAGCCCACATAAGAAAGTTGATAATGAACAGTGCTTGCCTGTTGATTCAACGGAGAGAGGATTGGCTAAAGACCACAACAGTACTGATACCGTGGAAATTACAACGACAAGAGCAAGTGACAGAGAAGAAAATCCTTCCGAGGGAGTTGTCGGGGATATGGGGATGAGCAAGCTGGATGTAGTTATGCTGCTGTCAGGCATTTAAGTAATGAAGTTGAAGATGTGGTTAATGTAATGAGAATGTGACTCAGACAGATGTAAAAGCAGTAGAGGAAGGCTGAGTAGATGAGTTGGATGGAATGTCTCAGTGTACTGATGATAGCATGACAGAAGATGAACAATGGTTTGAAGGAGCAGAGATGTCAGAAGTGATGAAAGAAGACTTGTATACTTGTGGCTCAAATCAGTGAATTTCTAAATGAAAAGAAGGGTTAGGGTTAGGGAGTGATTTTTTTTTTTTTTTTTTTTTTTAGTTTATAGCATCTGTTATCTGTTATAAGGAAGGAGACATAGTAGTCATGAAGAGCTTTCAGAGCAGAAGTGTTTTAGACTAAAGAAAAACATTAATGAATTTCGACAAAAAAGTAAAAACCAGATCACTATGGTTGATTTTTCTTTCTCCATGTCGGCTTTCTTTTTTTATCTCTCTTCTTCAGGAGATTTAAGGGTGGGATATTTAAATGTTAATGGGATGAGGGATTGGAGGAAGGCAGAAACTATCATAGAATTTATCAGGTTGAAAAATTTAAATGTGACTTTCTTGCAAGAAACTCATAGTGATGTGAATAATGAGGTTGACTGATGACTGTGTTGGGGTAATGAGTGTGTTCTTACTCATGGGACTAACTTGAGTGCAGGAGCTGCGATTCTTTTCTCCCCAACCACTAAAGTTAAAAGAAATTGAAGTTGATATTAATGGTCTGTTTTTTTTATCTTTAGTAATATTTATGCACTTAATAGTGGATCTGATAGGATAAATACATTTGATAAACTGAAGGCTTTTTTAAAACAACAGCATGTCAATGATCTGATAATTCTAGGAGGGGATTGGAAATGTGCACTTGACACTTCTTTTGATAGAAATGGAGAAGAACCTAATTTTCATTCATCAACTGTATTAGCTAATAATATTGAAACTTTTAATTTTACAGATATTTGGAGAGAAAATAATCACCTGGAAAAACATTATACTTGGGTAAAGGTTAATGAGGGGAGAATTCCAGCTGCACGTTTAGACAGATTGTAATTATCAAAAAGTATGAAAAACAGAGCTGTACATTCAGCTATTGTCCCCACAGATTTTACTGATCACAAGCTTGGTACTGTTGACTGCACTTTGTTATCTACAAGAAATAAGAGTCCCTATTGGCATTTTAATGTAAAGTTACTGCAAGACAAAACATATTGTGAATCTTTTAAGTATTTTTGGGAAACATGGAAAAGTGAAAATAGCTATGAAAATATGAAGATATGAAAATGTAAATCTTGGTGGGAAATTGGTAAAGCATATGTAAGGGATTTTTGTCAACAATATACATCTTTTTGTTTGAAACGGACTTTGGAGTGGATTGAGAAAGAAGTTCTAGTCATTGAAGAGAACACGATGAGAGATCTTGCTGCTAATTTACAAGAGTGGATTGACAAGAAATTAGTCTCTTGTGCTCTTGTGAGGAGCAGGTTTTCTTCTTTTTTTTAACTTGGAACATAAGTGTACAAGAAAAAACAGTCATGGGCATGATACTAGTGATCCCGTAGCAATGTGAAGATTGGCAGTGGACTTTTATTCTAAGCTATATTCTGCTGAGAACACAGACAAGAAGAGCCAAAATGAACTTTTACAGAATCTTCCCTGTTTGAAAACCTTGGAGTCGGAACTTACTTTTGGAGAATTAAGTGCTGCAGTATTAGGACGTACCTCAGGTCGTACCCCAGGTATGGATGGACTTCCTGGTGAGTTTTATAAGCACTTCTGGACCTTAATTGGAGCGGATTTCTTTGAAGTACTACAAGAAGTCTTTCAAATATGTTTGATGCCTAAAAGTTGTCAACGAGCAGTTTTAAAACTACTTCCCAAGAAAGGTAATCTTACCTTAATAAAGAAATGGAAACCTATTGCAGTTTTATGTTCCGGATACAAACTAATATCAAAGTGTTTGGCTAACAGTTTAAACAAATTATTGCACACGTATCGATGACAACTTGCATTTAGTACGTGATGTTATTGATTATGCTTTGAAAAATTATTTTGATATAGGAATTTTTTCACTAGATCAGGAAAAGTCATTTGATCCAGTTGATCACCAGTTTCTTTTCAGAGTTTTAAAGGCTTTTGGTTTTGGAGACAATTTTGTTGCATTGATAAAGTTGTTATACAATAATGCCACATGTATGATAAAGATGGCGGGTGGACTGAGTGTTCCTGTTAAAGTACAGAGGGCATAAGACAGGGATGCCCACTCTCAGGTCAGCTGTATAGTTTGGTTATTGAACCTCTCCTCTGTAAATTAAGAGAAAAGCTAATGGGATTACAGACAGATGTTTCAAATTGTATTGATTGTGTAAAAGTTTCAGCATATGCTGATGATTTTACTGTGGTTCTAAGAAGTGAACATGTTTTTTAAAATACAGTAAATTTTAGAGAGTTATGGGAAAGCTTCATCTGCCAAATTAAAATGGGATAAAAGTGATGCCCTGTGGTGTGGCTTGGATTATAATGATCCGAGACTTCCAAGTAGATTACAGTGGGGAAGGTCTGGTTTAAAGTACCTGGGGATTTTTTTAGGAAGAGAGGAATACAAGAGACAGAATTGGGAGGGCCTGATGGAAAAGGTGTGAGCTCAGTTGTCTCACTGGAATTAGCTGCTCCCCCAGCTATTCGTACAGGGGAAGAGTTTTGCAACAACCTGGTAGTCTTCGAACTCCCGGAGGAATTGGTGGAAAGTATTCAAAAACGTCTAATAAATTTATTTTGGTCTGGTCAGCTAAAAGCATCTGTTATATCTGCCCAGACAAGAAAGAGGCCAAGGATTGGTGGACATTAATGGCAGAATAAAGTCTTTTAGACTTTAGACAGCAAAAAGACTACTTTATGGAAAAGATGTAAGCTGGGCTGGAGTAGCTTGTGCCCTCCTAAGAAAAGGGGGCAGTATGGGGTTAGACCAACATCTTTTTCTAATGGATACTCATGGAGTTGATTTGTCTTGATTGACACCTTTCTACACATGGCTTTCCATGTTGAAAGCCTGGAAAATTTTAAGCATATCAAGGAATCTCAGGGATGTGCAAGGCCTTTGGCTGAGAGAAGAAACCCTGTTGCACAATCCTTTTGTGGACTTGGAAATTTTGAAGTCATTTTCAATGAGGACTGCTTTGCGGGATGCTGGAATTATAAAGATTGGACGTTTAATGGCAAAAAATTAATGGATGCCTGCTGAGATGCTGGCCGCTAAGATGGGTGTGAGGTCAATTCGTTTGACACAAAGACTGTTGAATGATCTTCTTGAATGTTTACCAATGGATTTTAAACATGGTTTGGAAACATCAAATGAAGATATAGATGTAATTTTCCCAGAGTTAAAAATTGCACCTGATTTTGATGCTTTTCAAGAAAGGGAAATGACTTTGCTTACCTTCAAGAACCCGAACTAGAAATTTTCAGTGAAACTGAGAAAAAAGCACTGTATATCACATGTGTCAAAGTCTCACATATGAACTATTTAAAGGGACTAAAAGAGTCAAAATGGCAGGAGAGTTTTGGATCAGGGACTTCCCCTAATGGTAGCTGGAGGACCTTGTCCTCATTCTCCCATTTAGAAAAGGTCTGGGTACCTTCAGTGGAGAATTGTGCATGGTTTAATACCTACAAATAGACACAGAGCACACCTTGATCCACAGGTAAGGGAGGGGTCTCCTTTTTGTGGACAAACAGAAACAGTTTTTCATTTATTTATTTTACTGTGATAGACTTGAAGCTTTGATATCTCAATTAGAAGAATGGTGTAGAATTTTAGGAGAAGTGTTCTCACCTATGCTTTTTATTTCTGGGCCCAAGTATAACAAAAACAGAAAGCAGATCCACGTGATGCTTAATATTTTGTTTGGGCAGGCCAAAATGGCAATATGGCTGTCATGCAAAGGTAAACTAAATGGCATGGGGTCAACTGATGCAGTGTCAATTTTAAAGGGTCTAATAAAATAAAGGTTAAAGGTGGAATATGCTTATTATCAACTGGTTAAAGGTATAGAAACCTTTAATTATTCTTGGGGAGTGGAAAAGTGTTTATGTGAAATTGACATTGAAATGACAAGGATTTATATTTAATTGTGTTTTATTTCTTTACGAAAAGATATGTGGAGGTGTATTGGCTTGGTTTTAACTTTAGTGTAGTCCCCCCCCCCCCCCCCCCCCTTTTTTTCTTTCTGTTTATTGTTATGTAATGCTTTTCTGTGTAGGTTTTATGTAATTATGTAATTTTATAAGGAAAATTGTAATTAAAGGATTGTTAAAGTCAAGTCTCTCGTTCTCTCTCTCTCTCTCTCTCACACACACAAACACACACACACTCTCTCTCTCTCTCTCTCTCTCTCTCTCATCTTTGTCATTGCCAATTAAACTTTGAAGTCAGGATATGTAATGCAGAGATAAGTCAATTTAGCACCACTGTCTTCAGAAAGACAATGACAGAGAGCAGCAATACAGCTACAGAAGAGTAAAACTCACTTACTCTTATTGTCTGCTGTGAGACTGGGTTGAGTCTTACCCAAGGATGTTTGCTTACCCAAGTGCAGAGTGATACACACTCTACTGACAGGCTGAAGCAGCTACTAAGAGCATTTCTTACAGTGCACAAACACTACAGTCGCTATCAGATTGTCTTTCCCTTCAATACAGGCTCCGAGGGACTGTGGAGAATAATGTGAAGAACGAGAATGAAAAGTGGAGCAAATTACAGGGACTGAGACACCAGCACTGTGAAGAACAACAGAAAAAGATGAAAATCAACAGTATGTATTTTTTCCTGCTGGGCATGCCAGGCCAGTAGTTCAGCATTTTCACTGACTCCACCACAAAAAAAAAAATATTGAATTTAATTTATTAGCAACATATTTTCATGGGTGTCAGAAAAAAATGTTATCTATATTTTTGATTGAATGTTGCTCTTTTGCAAGTTAATAATCGCAGAATGCCATATTGGGATTTTTTATTTAAATTAAGATTAATTTTACAGCTCTAATCCATACAGTCGCTGTAATATGAACAAACAAAGAAAACAAACTAAGAAATAGAGAACAAAGTATCTAGTTCCTCCTACAATGTTCCTCCCCTTTGGGCCTCTCTGGTGGATTGTTGAGTGGAGGGCAGTGCCCGTCTCTATGCCCCTGGGCTCTGGCTAAGTTTCCAGCACACTTGCACGATTTGATTTGGGAATATGATGAGATCAGGGGGCTTAGAGTAGGACATGACAATGGAGAGGTAATGATATATGCCATGGCAGGGACACACACACACCTTGAGAGACTGATATTAGCCTCTGTGGGCTTTTAGTGCATAGACCCACAAAGCTTTGTCTGCCCAGCAGAAATGTGGGATATCTGATACAAAGCCCAATTTATCATAAACACAAGTGAGAGAGAGAGAGAGAGAGAGAGAGAGAGAGAGAGAGAGAGAGAGAGAGAAAGAGAGAGAGAGAGAGAGAGAACGCTTAATGAACAAAGAGAAAGCAAATACAGTATATAAAAAGTAGGGTCCAAAGTCTAAGACCACATAAAATCTGTGATTCAAAAAGTGATTTGAACCAGAAAATAACTAATCATTATTATGCAAAATAAAATCAAAAATGTAATGGAAAAAACATTTTTGATTTATACTATTTAGATCCACAACAGGTTATCCACAAACTGTATAACCTGAAAAATGAACATGTCAGATGGTTTATTAAAATGATTGCTTATGTAACTGGATTGGCTTTTTCCTGGAAACATGTAACATATTTCATTATTTTCTGATTAGAAGTAGTGCTTTGGCATTAATGAGGATATGGCCACTCATTAGGCAATTAAGGTCTTAATGGCTAATTTTACATGCCGACTCTCTGTCCCTGATGCTCTGGTGGCGTGGAGGCAGTCATAATTGTAATTAGACTTTGCCAGGGGAAACACTAATTAAAGCCCATTCTAAAAGTCTGTGTGATTTCATTATTATAAAATTGCACTTTATAAAGGATATTCATAACAGAGCAGGACATGAATCGGCACATTTAGATTAGTTAGTTACGTAAACAGAGCACAAAGTCCCAGGGCAACAGTACTGACCAGGCTTTTGGGGCTTGTGCCCAGGGACCCTGAGCAGTAAGACTCTCTTCCCTGAACTTCCAATGGTGTTTAAAGTTGCAATCCAAAACTTCCATTATTGAGCAAATACACATAAAACATTTTCTAAACCACTGATTTACTTTGGAAAGCCTACAATAACAATTCATATATTGAGCTGTCAAGACGGATTTGGTGGAAAATGCAGGCTTATGTCATTCATCTTCGTGTGTTTGCATCATATCCGTAAGCACAGAAAAGAAGGACCGCTTAGGCGGCAACAATGATGTGCGTATGTAGCGGCTGGAAAAGATGCGATTGAACAGTGAGTTCTTAAAGCCTCTATATGTCACGATCCCGTCAGTCTGGGTTTTTGTGTGATGGAGTCACGACACTATGGTTTGGTCGGTTTGGTGTTTCTTGGTGGAGCATGGTGTCTGAATCCTGACTTCCCTGTCTGGTTTGGTTTCAGTAGGTGTCGGGATCCGGACACTTATGCTCCATGTTCTATCTTTTATTTCCGTGAGTGCATTATGTCATCTTGGCGGTGTGCACTCACTTAAATCGTTTGTGTCTGTCTCTCGCAACCAAAAACGTGCTTCGCATTATGCTCGCATTGCGCTGTGCACCCAGGTCACGATCTCTCTTCATGTTGTGCTGAGGTTCGATCACTTCTGTCTGAAATGTCGGGTTTATTTGTGACCGAATTCTCACACAGGGGTCTTGTCTCGTGTTGTCGCCTGTTGCGTGCATCACATGGTGTTTGCCTCGCGATGTACACTCAGGCTTTGTCTATTATGAGAATGCAGGGCATTGCTTTGTTGGTGTTGCCGTGCATTCTCTTGTCTGGTCTGTCAGTTGGCATGTTGCCTTATTGTCCTGGCGATATGTGCTCGTGTCATTCAGATGTCTATGTCTTGTGAGAGGATGTGGTTTTGTTTTGTTTCTGTATTGCCACATGTCTCTCAGTCTTGCGTCATAACCTGCCTCCTTGTTTGCCCGTTATTAGTTAATCTGTTACACAAGCCCTCCTTGTTAACCTGTTTGATTTCTCTCCTTAGTTTAGTCTCCTCGTGTGTCTTTTTCGTTAGTCCTATATTTATGCTACTCTATCCAGCCCATTTTTTGTGATTATTGCCCAGAGCCTGGTTTTTACCCTTCAGGGTAGTTTATGTTTTTTCCTTGTTTATTTTTGTATTAATAAAACCTTTGTTTTACTCTGCGTTTGGGTCCTGCCTCTACTTCTCTACTGCACATGTGACATTATAAGTACAAGGTAATTCCTATGAATGTATACCTGTCTCAAGCCGTTTATAAATATGCAAATTTGAATTCGCAGCACAATCTTTACTAATGCACATTTTAATTTGTTTAGCGTGTAACCATCTCTCAATCTCTTATAACTTTACAGCTAGAGAAACGATTAAGTAAACTGAGTATTTTCAGTAACTGTCATATTGCATATTTCTGCATATTATTATTTTTAATATAAATATAAGTATTTCCCCCCACATCTTTATTGAATCCTCTTTTTGTGTCTTTATTTTACTGTCATTGAATCACACTCATGAATATTAATTTGCTTATGTGCAGATAATGCCAAGTTATCTTTTATTGTTTTGAAATAGTCATTCTTGATGAACAGTATAAATGGTCCAATATCTGGGGAAATATCAGTTGCATTTTGCTTTGTGATCTAACTAGAAAGGAGTTTAAGCTGTGGAACAGTGGAGCAAGAACACCATGCTTTGCATCTATTTTCATGAGAGAAAATCGCAGAGCTCTGTCACTCAATGCCACTGATAACAAACGCAACGAGCACTCATCGTAACCATTAAAAAAAATACATTCCAACTCAGGATTGACACTTATTATAACACGCAAATGAAATGGAAACTCCAGCTGGATATGTTTTTTTTTGCATTAGAAACTAACCTGATGAAAGCTATTGCAAAAACTGGTAGGGACATGTCCTACCTGCCAATAACGCCTACGAGTACAATACGCACATATTTGTACTCGTTAAAATGTTCCGATAACAATATTACTGTCTTACGTTTGAATGTCATTCCATTAACATTCAGTGGAAAAATTTAAATCATGTTATGTCCAAGTGTGCTTATTAAACCGGTCCAAAAAAAAACTGCAATTGAATGAAATATACAGTACAGTTGTGCTTCAAAGTGAATGTGTGAAGCCAGCTGCTTATACACTGAATACACCGCATCATGACCATCACGTGCACTCTTGTTTGTAGTAGATTACAGAAATAGAGCCCTCGTTCACTCTACAGCAACACATACAGATTACATATTTATTTAATTAAATTGCAGCCTTTTGTGTTTTAATCATACTGGGTCACTTAGTTTCTGAAGGTGTGAACCGTCATCAAAAACATACAAACTGAAAGGGTTTACCTCGGTATTTACACCCAAATAAAAGCTACATTTAAATGGGGGAAAAAAATAAGAATACAACAGAAATATATCACTAATGTATAGTTATGCAATATTCATTGTAATAGTAATACTACTTATAATAATAAATCAATAATAACGGTATTAAACTTAATCTCACATATCTGATGCTCTGTAGTGCAGCAATTTATTTGACAAAAATAACTCAAATTTTGGGTTTTGGATTGTGCTTCAGATGTGAGGGAATCTGTCAAGTACATTGTACGTTAAAAATAATGCAATGTTATGTTTAAAATGCATTGATCTATTTTCATTTGAATAAAGTCAATGGTTTATTTATTTTGACACAGTTTATGATCAAATTGAATTAAACTGTCGAATACGAAATTCAGAAAAAAATAAAAATAATACAATGTGAAAATAACAAAAAATAAAACGTGGTTTTTGATAATCGTGACAGCTAAAAATGAGTTTAATGATGTTTGGGTAACATTTGCTGAAACATAATAATCATGCTGTTCTAAAAACTTCAGTCTCACAGTATTGTTTTTGAAACTGCAACAATACGAAGAATAAAATCTAACAAAAACAGAGATATCGCATCGGCGAGTACCAAAAAGGAAGTATAAGTACTCGGTCTCCAAAAATGGTATCGGGACATCCCTAAAGATTTTTAATCGAATTACAAAATATTAACCTGAAAATTGCACATCATGACTCTGGCTCTGTAGGCGTGTACCCTTAGAGATAATATGGTTATCGCATGGTTATGGTTACACCACAAACCATTAGATTCATTCATGTAGAAGAGCAGTGCTGAAGCAAAACCAACAAAATGTTCCTCCACAAGAACGCATTTGTTTTCATTGTTAGGCTATGTACATATGCATCAGATACACATCTTTGGCCCTTGCAGCGCATTTCGCTGTGTTTTCATTGTCTCTCACCTAGGGCATCACATTTTGATAACATTGTGTAATGTTAAAAATAGATCAACTTTTTTTTTAAATGGTCTCAAGACCACTGTGTTATGTTCCATTCCATTTTATCAGTTACAATATGGTTAGCTATTACAATATGTTACAATAATAATTTTTTTTCATGATTGATTATGTCTGGTTACATATGTCAACATCTAATCCGTCCAATTGCATATTATTTCTTAAATGATTCTCCATGTGACATAAACTACACATATTCTACAAAGTCACTCACTCAGCAGCCATTAAGTTGCATACTGATTTCAGTCCAACAAATCATCTGAACACAATCACTAACAGCTAATGGGTTTGGGGCTGTGAAATAGCAAATGAGAGATAAATGAAAATAAAAGAAAGTTACTGTAGTCTGATGGACAAAAATGAATCTGAAACGCTTTGCGTCAATTTCCTACTGACCTCTCTCCTCAGCAGATGTACACATATTATTGTGGTGGTAATTGCAGTGCTGGCTGCTTTTCTGTCCCCTCACATATGAGTGAAGTAAGAGGGCGGTCTGCTGGTACAGAGCTTTCAGACAGAACGTCTCCTTCTGGCTGGTGTGACAGCTCAAGCTCTTGAAAGCTGCACCACTATTGAGACTCCCACAGAGCTGACAACTCAAATGCTGCTGTGCGTGTGGCAAAACTGAAACAGGTGAAAGACTACAGGCTTAATCACAGAAAAAAGACTTACCCGCTTGTGTCACATCAATTTACCATTGTGAAACACATCATTTTACAGTTATGTTCATCAATCATCTTCATCAACATGCTGCCCAGCAAGGTCAAAATGATTTGAGGTTAGCACTGTACTGTACATTTAGATTCTATGTGCACACCCTTTACAGATTGTATGTATGATCATTTTAATTATCCCATTATAACAATGTAATTTCCTTTTTTAACAATTCAAAATTTGTTCTCTTAATATACACCCAGCTGGACAATCCAGCTTAAGTTGGTAGATGTGTTTTGATGGTATCTGTGATGGAAATCGCAAGAAATTAAATTATTTTTAACAATTCCATTCACAATTCTTGAGATCTTTTTAGGAAGAAATATGTGGATATATAAAATGCAATTATTTCAGATTACAGATTTCAATAGAACAGAAAAAATACAATTAAAATGAATAAAATTCTTCCAATGTGTGTTTACGCAGACCTTTTAATTCAGCACAGAGGTGGAATACTGTAAATGCAAACCAATAATTGGTCTTAAGTAAGCTATATAATAAATAATACTAAAAAAGGAACATATAAAATATGTTATATATTTTCATATCGCCAAACCACTAAAGCCTAACACTGCACGGACGCCAGGTGGTGCTGTCGTGTGTTGGGTTAATGTGAACGTTTTTCTTTGTTTTGGGGGAAGTTCGGGGTTTGTTTGTTGCTCTAATTTTGGAATGTGGTCTTTATAATTTTGTTTTTGACACACAATCTATTTTTTCTATTATGTCAAAATGTCAAATGATAATATGAGTGGATTGTCTTTCTCCACGTGGAATGTGAATGGGTTGGGGCACCCCATAAAAAGGAGGAAGAATATTCTTTTCTTAAATGTAAGAAATATGATATAGTGTTTCCTCAAGAAACGCATCTTTACCCGCAGGAAGCTGAAAAATTTGTGAAGATATGGGGTGGACATGTTTTCTTTAATGCTGGCTCAAGTAAGAGCAGGGGGGTCATTACATTGATAAGTAAGCATCTACAATTCAAATGTCTCAAACAGATTAAAGATAAATGAGGTCATTATTGTGTTAGTAGAAATTCAGGGGCGAAGGTTGATTTTGGCTAATATTTACGCAGTCCCTCATTTCATCTGTTGTTGATTGTTCAATTGGAAACATTTTAGTCTCAGATAACTCACTGGTGAGTTTAGAGGTGTTGCCACATAGGGAGAAAAAGGAATCATATAGTTGGCATTTTAATGCATCCCTTTTGCTAAATCCCGAATTCCAACAAATGCTAATGGTTCAATGTCTATATGGAGACCAAGTGAACCTCATTATCCTCTGTGGTTTTGGCTTATGAGGCACTTAAGGTGGTTCTTAGGGGTTGGATCATACAGTATGCCTCATTCATCAAAAAATCCAAAGCACGAGAACTTGTGGAGTTGGAAGGGAATATTTAAAGTGCCGAGGCAGAGCTGAAGCGCCGATTATCATCTGAAGGTCTCAGAGAATTGACCTGATTTAAATATAGATATAATAAAATTTTGTCACAGAAAGTGGAGTTTTGGCTATTCAGGGCAAGACAGCCACATTTCGGGGGACAAACCAGGGAATCTTTTGGCTAGATATATAAAGCAGAGTGTCTTTTTCTACCATTCACTCTGCTGCTGGTGAAATATTTACCTCAGCCATTGATATTATTAATGCTTTTAAAGAATTCTATCTTGATCTCTATAGTTCCACGTCTTCATCATCTGATGATGATATTAGGAACTTTGTGGAGCCATTAGAACTCCCTAAATTTACGAATGAGCAAACAAATTCTCTTGATTCAGAGATAAACTTGGAGGAGCTTGGAAAGGTCATTAAGGCCTTGCCTTCAGGAAAGGCTCCAGGGCCAGATGGTTTTGCCATTTAATTTTTTTAGATCTTATGCTACAGAACTGGCTCCACATTTGTTAGAAGTTTATACGGAATCATTAAAGAATGGAAAGCTTCCTCCAACCATGACACAAGCCCGGATAAGTCTGATTCTTAAAAACGACAAAGATTCAAGCTAGTGTAAGAGTTACCATCAAATTTCCCTGATCCAGCTAGATGTAAAAAATTGTGACAAAAATTCTGGCTAGCCAATTAAGTGAAGTTATGACATCTCTTATACATACAAGTCAGATGGGGTTTATTCGGGACCGCAGCTCTTCTGATAACATTAGGCGTTTCATCAATATTATGTGATCAGTGCTGAATGACCAGAATCCAGTCATGGCCATCTCACTTGACACCAAAAAGGCATTTGATATGTTAGAAATGGATTATCATCTTAAGATTTTGGGAATACTTTTATTGGATGGATTAAGGAACTTTATAGACCCTCGGTAGTGGCAGTACAAACAAATGGATTCATTACAGATTATTTTACTCTGGTAGGGGCACCTGGCAGGGTTGCCCTCTTTCTCCATTATTGTTCTGTCTTACCCTGGAACCATTAGCAGCCACAATAAGAAGGGAAGAAGATTTTCCAGGGGTGGTGGCAGGAGGTGTGGCGCATAAGCTTTTGCTTTACGCAGATGATATTTTATTATTCGCCTCCGATCCCATTAGATCTATGCCTTGCCTCCACAGAATTATTCATTCCTTTTCTAGGTTCTCAGGATACAGAGTCAGTTGGTCTAAATCTGAAGCTTTGGATCTGACAGCATACTGCCCAGTGACAGCTTTTCAGCCGGGCGCCTTACAGTGGCCCAAACAGGGCATTACGAATTATGGTATTTTATTCCCAGCAAATTTGTCTGATTTAGTCAATTTTGACCCCTTAATAAAAAGGCATTTGATATATTTTATTAAGCAATTTGATAGCATAGCGAAGTCCTTCATTTGGAACGGTAAACATCCCAGGTTACTTTTTAATAAGTTACATAGGCCGATTGACAAATGTGATTTAGGCCTACCCAAGATTTTTTATTATTATTATGCATTCAGTCTCAGACATTTGGCTCATTGGTCACTTCCACATGAGAGCCACTCCCTGGTTTTGTATTGAACACGAAGTTCTTGCCCCTATTTTGCCATTGCAAAGCCTTTCTATCAAAATAATCGAAAAAGTTAAGCTACACCCCGTTATCTCGCATTTGCACGAGTGTTTAATTCTGACATTTATTTAAATGCTGCCTGGAGCATATGGCTGAACCCTAAATTATGTATTGAAAGGTCCCCCTTTCTGCTGGTCAGAGTAGATTGTGAGGGAGGTTAATAAACTCGGTGACCTACAGTATATGAGAGTGGAGTGTTGAGATCTTTTGAAAATTTTGTTCAACATTTTTAGGATTCCCAGATCTCAGTTCTATTGTTATTTGCAGCTGCGCTACCTGCTCTGTACTATTTTTGGGAGTAGCATACACCCCCTAAAGCTGCAGATACTCTGGGAGAGGTGATTACTGCTTTTGAAAAAGGTCATGAGACATCAGTGTATTATTCCCTGTTAATTCAGAGTCTTGGCTTTAACTTCTATCAAGAGATTATGGGAGAAAGATTTTAATTTGGTATTGGAGGAAATGTGGGCTGGGATTCTAAAAAATGTTAAGTCTGCATCTAGAGATGCAAGGGTGTGCCTTATATAATTCAAGATTTTACATCGATTCTAAAGGACCCCCCTCTAGACTGTATATGCTTGGTTTTAAAGACACACCCACCTGCTGGGGATGCCAATCAGAAGATGGAGACACAACCCATGTGTTTTTGAGGGTGTGTTAAGATCCAAGAATTTTGGTTGAAGTTTCAGAGTTGTATGTGTGACAATTTGGGCACTCAAACTCTGTATTTCGCGTGATGGGGTGGTCATAAATTTGGGGGATAATCACATAAAAAACTGGGTTCTGACCAGTATCGGAAGTATTGGAAGGCATATTATTTTAAGGGTATGGAAGTTTGATGGTGCGCCCTCATTTTCGGAGTGGTGTGTGGAGATGGGGAGGGTGGCAGCTTTTGAGGAGGTGGCAAGTAGAAGGCTGAGGTTTTGGGGATTGTTTGCTAAGAAATGTAGCAATTATTTTGCTATTTTGGGGGACTGTCTGGGAGGGGATGTGGAGAGTGAAGTTTATTTTATTTATGTATGTTTATTATATTTTCTTTTTTGTTTTCTGTTTTCTTTTTGTATGTGTGTTATTATGTGTGACCACAGGGGTGTTCATTGGGGGTCAGTGAATGGGGAGGGATATTAATGGGGAGGGATATTAATGGGGTTGAATGTTAAATTTTGATTTGTTGTATACGTGTTGGGTTTTCTTTGTTGTGTATATATGAATCAATAAAAAAAATGTAATTGCAAAAAAAAAAAAAAAACTTTTTGGCCAAGCTGTAAAAAAGCTCCTAGATCACAACTCTTTTTTTTTTTTTCCTTCCACAACTTATGTTGTCTTGAGGGTTTTTTTGGTCTATTGAATGTTCTTGGATCTTGGATATTTTGTCCATGGAATAATCCAAAAATACTTTAAACTGCAGAGCAGCCCATTGAAGAGACTGTACATCTATCCTTCACAGCCTCGTTGTCATTCCCGTCAAATTTAAAATATGGCGCTGCTTTGAATAAGGTCTATTTGGTCAACTAGTCATGCTCCGTTTTTCATTTACTAAGAAGAACCGACTCCTAAGACTCATTCATCCAGAAATTGGATCATATTGGGTGCATAGTATGATTTTGATTGACCCCAGGCGATTCCTTGGACTTCATGGCTTGGTTTGTGCTCTGACATGCACTGTTAACTGTGGGACCTTATATAGACAGGTGTGTGCCTTTCCAAATCATGTCCAATCAACTGAATTTACCACAGGTGGACTCCAATCAAGTTGTAGAAACATCTCAAGGATGATCAGTGGAAACAGGATGCACCTGAGCTCATTTTTGAGTGTCATGGAAAAGGCTGTGAATACTTATGTACATGTGATTTTTTTTTATTTTTAATAAATGTGCAAAGATTTCAAACAAACTTTTCACGTTGTCATTATGGGGTATTGTTTGTCGAATATTGTTTGTTTTAGGAAAATAATGAATTTAATCCATTTTGGAATGAGGCTGTAACATAACAAAATGTGGAAAAAGTGAAGCGCTTTGAATACTTTCCGGATGCACTGTATATATTAAGTAATTAAATTAATATCATAAATGTGTGTCTAGTCGACTAATGGCTTAAATTAACTCCTACTAGTCAACTAGGAAAATCTTTGGTCAGGGGTAGCCCAACAAAAAAATAATTTGTTTCACGTATATTTTGTAATAAATGGATTCTCAGTTTCCAACCCTAATGGTTTTTAGCTGGTCTAAACTGATTTGCTCAACCAGCTATTATGTTACAAAAACCAGCTTGACCGCTTTAAGCTGGTATGATTAGCTGGTAGCTGGTTTGTTACTGGTCCATGATGGTCTACCAGCAACCAGCTAAAGACCAGCTGCAATGCAAAAGCAACACTTGGAAATACAAATGGCAACTTTTTCAACTGGGAGGCTGTTTATGGTCCAACTTTGAAAGTCGCAGTCAACCAAAATCTCATCTGTATTCTTTGCTGTCTCTGCCCATGTTTAACCCCAAAGATTAATTATTTAATTCATGGCAAATTCCTAATGTGGTAATTACACTGTCTTACTGGGAACTGGTTCAGTTTAGGGATGCATGATATATCGATGACCATATTGGTCTCAGCTGTAATTTGCTTTTTATTTATTTATTTATTTATATGTTGAAGCAGATAATATTAGAACTTAATACCCCAACTTTTTCTATACCAGATTTTTGAAAGTACTAAGCGTACTGCGTCCCAAGTTTACAGTTAACAACTTCCCAATTCACTGTCCCATAATCTTCAACTAATTGGCAGACAAGTTAAAGTGGTGATTGACACAACTTCAATTACAGTGCGAGTACAGCTGACAGTCAAAGTAGAGGATTAACCAGCATCTTGCACTACACACACAGATTAGATTAGCAAGGATTTGTCAAGATTAACGCAGAAGATCTTAATTTTTATGAGCCAGGGAATAACCAGTATTAAATCCCCTTATTAGTGAAAACTGATATACAAGGAGTTTGGTGTTAATGTACTTGAACACATTACTAGAGGTCGACTGATTTGTTTTTTCAATGGCCGATCCCAATATCTAGAGAGCAGGATGGCTGATATAAATCCAGATTAACATAATACAATTTAACAACAGCTACTCAGATGTACACAATTTCATTTTGTATGCAATATTTTCTCAAATTTGTATAAACTTGAAAAGAAAAACTATTGAAAACAGAAAGTGTTGACTATCCATTGACAAATCTGTTGGTAGATTTTGGAACTGACACAAGGTAAAGTTAACAGGATGATCCCACAGAGAAAAGGTGAGATAGAAAGAAGGTCAGGAGAGGAGAAGAAAAGTCAAATGGAAAAAATGGAGATGTATTCATGATGCCTTTTTGCTTCAACAAGGCATGTATTATCCTTATTTTATGTAAGACCTGGTATTAACTTCCACCGCAGGCAATCATGTATTTGCCTAAACCACCTGTGACCAGTTGTGATTTAATTTGGTAAAGGGGAGTGTTTCTGATTAAATGACTACATATGTACATCACTCAAAAGTTTAAAAACATGCGTGGACACTATGTTTTAGGTTCACTTTAGGCTATGCATAATTTACTTTAATAGAAACCGACTGATCTCAGGGTTTTGTTTCAGGTTGATGTCAAGGCCATGAGAGCAGATACTATGACATGGTGTATGTGTGATTAATTTAAGAGCACCAAGAAATACATTTCAGGTCTGTTGTGACATATTTGAGGGGTGTTGGGCCTCTTTGGACCATCTTGTTGCCCCTACACAGACAGGTTCACCACTAGCTGAGTAGGAGGATTGACGATTTCAAATCATCAAAGGTTGCCGGAGAGCTGTAGGCTACCAGAGAGAATAGACAGACATGAGTTTAAAAATATCACATATGCACTCACCTACACAAACCTTCTCTTGGGTTTTTATCACTGCAAAATAGATCAGTCAAAGGCAAAAAAGATGTTTGGAAAGGAAGAAGTTGAATAGGCTTTCATACTCTATAAAGTCAGATTATTTCATTGACAGCTGCAAGTGAGAAGATGACAAGACAAGTGAAAGAGTTTTATGGTATTGGTCTCAGATTAACACCTAATTAGGTATTTATATCTCATTTCTAAGGCTAGCAAAATTTGACCTGTATTTTCTTACGTGCAGGCTGCAATATTTTACTCGCTCACAAACAAGCAGCTTTTCCAATAATTTTCTGTGGAAACATTTTGGCATGTTTACAGAGAAAATGACACAAACCTTCCTCAAAACATATAATTTAAGTGTTCTGGAGTGTAAAGTGTTAATGAGCATGCAGAATGAGAGTGCTCCGATGCTCCCTATTTAGTAAATGACTTAACCTCCAGTGTGCTGTCTGTCTGCACTGGTCTCAGAACAGTTCGAAATGCACCTTATTTTCATCCTAACTCAATATAAAGCCTCTGAAAGCACATTTTTGTAGCTTTTGGATGAACCCATTATTTTCAATGTGAAAATGCACAGTAAATATATAGGATTTTATATAGAATAAATTATATAGGATAATATATAGAATGTTAATTAATAGAATAGTATTGCACGGCAAAAACAAAAGAAAATCTAACAAAATGTATATTAAAATGAAGAGAAATTATTCAGATGTGTTACAAGTTCAAAGTTATTAAAAATAACTAACATGTTTTTTTGTACTTTTGAGGAAATGTGGTGCCAATTTCCACATATGTTGACATCATGTTTATCAGCGTGCCAACGTGCAATAAATTAATTATTACATATAAAAGATACATATAAACAATATATCATCCAGTGATGACTAGAGTAAATAATCTTTGTCCATTGATAATGATTTAAGTCTAATTAAATGTAAAACAATGTGAGTTGCGCTCCGTGCACTTCAGAATGTTGACGCTGATGGCGGTATGTGCAAATAACGAAAATAATAATTGTTTTGAATTTTAGAAGACACCATGTCATCCGCTAGATGCATCCGGTGTGCGATGTGTTGTGTTTTCTTCCCACAAAGCTATTGTTTGGCTTTAAAGGACTTGAATTGCAATATAGTGCACAATTCATATTTACTATTTTGATGGTTCTATGGTGCTGTTTTTTCCATTTTGGATCTTGACTGCCCGAGTTCCCATTCACTTTTATTGTATAAACAGTAGCCTTGACATTCTGCCAAACATCTAATTTTGCATTCCATGGAAGAAAAAAAAATATATACATAGGTTTGGAACTACATTTTGTTTTTTGGGTGAAATAACACTTTAAAAAATGCAGTAAATGTTGGATATCTGCTGCAGGTGAGATGTCTTTACTATGTACTAATGCATATGAAACAATGTTTGTATCATGTACATAGGTGTTGTTGTATTGTACTTGCATTTAATTACATCTCTAGCTGTAAACTTACCCATAAACCCTTAACCCTATCCCCTAACCCAAACACATACAGTAGCAGCAAATGTAAGAATTGAGAATTTAGAACAACATGTAGTTACACAATAAATACATTGTATTGTACAGTATGTATTTTAATGTCAGTACATAGTGGCTAAAGACACCTGATAAAATGTGTGCCCCAAAATACATATTATGGATGTAATTGTTTTTATTAACTGCACGCAGATTGACTTTTGAACTTTCTTAACGCCTCTTAACATCTCTTCCATACAGGACAGAGCCAAAAAGAACTCACAAATATCTACTTTGCATTTCCTCAACAGCTCAGGCTAAACAATCCATTTATCCTAGGGCTGGGCAATATGGCTTCAGAAATATATCGATATGTATCTCGATAATTATGCTTTTGCACTGAAATAGCAAAAAAGAACCATCCATGTTTGGAACCATCATTTAATCCAAACAGCCATTGTAGCCACGTAGAATTAATATTTCATTTAATATTTGAAGGCATTAAATAAATATTTAGGAATGTTTCCCACAGTTTTTCCACCAAATTAACACAAGCTAGAGTAAAAAGTATTCATTTTAATTGATTTGCACATTTACATTTATATTTACCATACAATCATATGTGGAAGCTTAATAAAAATCTTATTTACCTTCATATATTTTTATTAAAACATTTTTCTTTGTGAATGAACAAGGTGTTCAAAAGCTACTTCACTTATTTTTTGGAATCCAGATGAATATTGCATAGTACTAAATTATTACTGTGGAACCCAGACAAGTTTATTATTATAATATAATACTGATTCATTATAATATTCAGGATAAGATTTGTTGAAGATAATTAAGATATTTCTGTCCTTTTTACTTCACCCCAAATCAGTTTTTTTTTATTTTGACACCGCAAGTGCAGTCGTGTTTATTTACATTCACTAGGAGCTGAAGGATCGTGAAATAAACTATTGATGCACTTTATGAAACTTTATGGCCAAATAAAAGGCTCATTAAAATCATCGCGATATTCTTGATATTGTTGAATTTTGTATTGTCAACGCGATTATATCATTGGTATTCAATGCGTCGCCAAGCCCTCATTTATCCCAAGGACAAATATGATTGAAGTCCAAAAGGTTAGGCCATACACATTTACCCTGCTCATCTTGAGTGAATGGAAAGTATAAGTATCCAATGCTCTGACAAAAAGAGAGGACAGAAGCCATGAATCAGTAGATTAAAGGGGCTTTCACACTGGGCACGTTTGCTGCGGTATGATTCAGAGTGCGATTGTTCCTAGCGCCCACAGCGTTGGTCTGGTTTCACACTCACTTGATTCTATCGAACCCCAGTCCATTTGCGTTCATCTTACATAATCACAAACACACATGGTGAACACAACGTGAATCATCATACTTTTTATTTTTATTTTGGTGCCATTATGTACAGCAGAGTGAACAACTGCGTATATGTACGCTTCATGGCGTAACTCATCAGATGTCCAGGGGAAGGCGGCTTGCTGCTGCTCGCGAACGCTGTTTTTTGAGGAGAGCTGATTGCAAGGAATTAATTTGCATATTTGTTCACACTTCACGTTTACTCACGCTCGTGTTCAAGGTGAGGATGGATGGAGTTGATTGTACATGTATGTCATTGTGGTGTCATTACATTTTTGGAACTTTCAGGAATGTGTGGATCCTAATGGAAACTAGTGGAAAGTAATGATGTCGTCATCGGCTAAAATGCATGCGCAGGTTACTTTACTTCTTGAACGAGTGCACACCCGAGTCAGAGTTGCTTTCACATTCGCGAATCGCGTTACAGTTCCACTGCAACCGAACTCAGACCACCTGCTACAGGAAGTCTCAGGTTCGGTTGTCACCGTGCTCTGTTTCGAAATAAACTGCCAGTGTGAAAGCACCATAAGACTTCTCCTGCCCTTTCCTTCCTGTGTGTGAGCCTTTGCTTTCCCAACTGTGTGTGAGAGTGTGTGAACCCTGTCACACCTTGCTGCACACTCTAATAAAATCATCCCTACTGTTTACACATCACCTGCTGGTCCAATTCACAATTGGCTTCAGACTTGCTCTCACACACTTACAATTTTACCTGTGATTGGGTATATAAGCTTTAAAATATCAGACATTACTAGGATACCTTGATCTACATGACTTCACAATGAGTTACTCAGGGCTGAAAACACAAATGAGGAGCAGCATCAGAGCTTTTTTCACCAATAATGTCATCAAAATAAAAACACACACACCAAAACACACACAAAAGGCTCTTATCCTCTCAGAAAGCTCCATTAGCCGCCTCTGCCACAAGTCTGTCTCTCCTTACAGAAACTAAAAAGAAAATTTATGTTGTTTTTCGCCTCTCAGAACTGATTCTTCTTATCTGTTCTTGTTACAAACTGTCTAAATATACCAAATACCCTGCTGAGACCAGCTTACCAGCTAAAAGGCGTTTCAAACCTAAAGGTTGTTTACTTTGTTTCGAAAAAGGGGCTAAAAGGTTGATGATAACAGGAGAATAACAATGTTTTTTTGGTCTGTGTCTACATGCATTTCAATCACCATCCTTTCGTTAAAAGGGTTTCCAGCTGTGCGCAGTGTTGAAATTCAGAATTGGACTGCATGCTTTTAATACCGCACAACATTGCTGTCATGATCCTGCCATTTAGATCTTGTATTATTCTTTTTGGCGGGGTCGTGACAGCTTCCTCCACCCATCTCTCTGGTTGTCTCATGTGCTTGTGTTTTCTTCTCTCCCTAGTATTTCACTCGTGCTGATTAGCACTGCTTGTGTTTATGGGCAGCGCCTGGTTCCAAAATGGCGGAGCCAAAGATCATTTAAGTGTTGGAATTGAAGGAGAAAGAAAGATGGCTGGATCAGTTCCAGAACAGTGGAGCTAATACCACGTGACGATGTGATTGAGAAAACCACGGCGCCGATCACTCCGTGAATATCAGAGAGAGAGAGAGCGAACAAAAGGGGTGCATGAAAACTAATTGAGGGGGATCGCTTGTAACAGCGGAACGGAATTACTAGTTCAGATCACTCAACCAAACAACATTTCAACCAAAAATGACGATCTCACGAATCAAAACAGCAAACAGCGATCAGAGTTAAACATCAAATTATACTCAAAACATCAACATTTAGAATCAAATATAAGATTTAGTTGTGCAAGAAAAGTCACAGTTTCTAAATTAAATCTGCCAAGATATCAAGCCTTACTTGGGAAATCCTGTGTGATTTCAGCAGGGTTATCTGTTCGAATTCCTGTAGCGTTGAGCGGTCAGGAGAAACGGTCTGAATTGGTCCTTGACTTACGATCGTCAGTGAAAAGACGCATCTCTGCTTTATTTCTCTAAGAAATGCAAGAGATAGTCAACGTTGGAAAAAAAAAAAGGGGGGAGAAGGGAAGCTGGTTGACTTTTTCAACTAGTTGGAACTAATATATAATTATACAAGACTGGAACAAAGCTAAGTTAATCTTACTCTACCATGGCCAAATGGAGAGGTTAGAAAAATGTGGTCTCTTTGTTCTTTGTCCAAAAAGGAGGGAAAACTCCTTCAGAATGTGCACAAATACAGATGTCTCTTTAACAGCCAGATGTAGCTTAGCACAGAGAGACAGGGCTACATCTGTCCGCTGGTTTTATTGACAAAATTTCAACCAATGGCACTTGAGACTGGGTCTATGGGCGGGACTTTACATCCAGCTGTGAAACTGTGAAGGGCCCTGGGAAACTGAGTTCAATGTCTCTCCTTCGATTATAGAACAAAGGGTCATGCGGTTTCCACTGCCATTTTGATTGGGTCAAGGCTCTACATCCCTGAAGCAGTGGATAAGTCTGGCCAGTTCCCTGAGACTGTAGATAAGTCTGACCGGTTCCCAGTGGCTATCGACGAACCTGTCATGTTCCCTGTGGCCATCATCGAGCCTGTTCATGCCCCCGTGTCCAGTCAAGTCATTCCTTCCTGTCAAGCCACCAAGCCCAACCAAGTCACCAAGCCCAGCCAAGTCGCCCAGCCTAGTCACCACGCCCAGCCTAGTCACAAAAGCCCAGTCAAGATGCTCTACCCTGGCTTGCTTCACCTGTACCACCCTGGCTTGCCTCACCAGCTCCACCCTGGGCTCTCCAGCCAGTGCCACACTGATTGACTTGCCGGCTTCACCCTGGTCTGTTCTGTCTGTTCCACTTTGCTCTGTCCTGCCAGTTCTGCCCTTGACCTCACCTTAGTTTTGTTTATTTAGATGGACTTGTGATTTTGATATTGTATTATACTTGTTTTGGTGGGGTCATGACAGTTTCCTTCACCCAGATCTCAGGTTGTCCCATGTGCTTGTGTTTTCTTCTCTCTCTCGTATTTCCCAAGGTGCTGCTCAGCACGGTTGCCATGTCGGGTTTAGTTTATTTTGTTGTCTTGTTTTATCTTTTTCTCCCTTGTGAGAGTTTTGTTTGTATTTTGTTGGTTTTGTTGTCCCAACCAATACTGACAGACTAATCATTGACATATCACTATATGTACACTTCAGAGACTTCAGAATGTCATTCTATTCACCCTAGCTGTAGCATCAGTTGCATTATGCTAACTGCTAATGCTACTGCTAAAATTAGGTGCATTAAAAAGATTGATAGTCACAAATAGTCTTAACTATCTTAACCAACAAGACTTTGTTGGTCAGAAAATCATGCTGTTCTTATAGTATGTTTTTTCTTTCAATGTAACTGCAGGAAACCCAAACATTAAAATTATTATACCATTACTTTCAGGTTATTTTCATACCTTTTAAAAGTTTTTAAAGTCAAAAGGTTTTTGGCTAATTCCTTTTTTTTATTGCATTGCTTGTCTGATTTTTGTGTTTTGATTGCTGGTCCCAAAGAGTGAGGGACAGAAATACCATGCTGGTCAACCAGCTTCACAAGCTAGGTTTTGCTGGTAAAAACATGGCTATGCTGATCAGCAAGATCAGCACCAAACCAGCAATAACCAGCCTAGACCAGCATGGGAATAGGATTCTAGTTAAGCTGGTCTTTTTTAGCAGGTTTTAGCTAGATTTAAGTGATTTTCATGCATTTTAAAATAATTAACATTTAATTTCAGTTAAAAGATTTACAGCTGTGATGCATTGTCAATTGTTTCCACAGATTTGACATAACTGTTTGCCAGATATTTGCCAAATATTTACCACAAACTATTTGACAATAGTGGCAAATTGTCAATTTTTTCAGAACGTTTGAATTTTGCCACAAATAAACAGATTTTGCAGGGGTTGCTGAATCAAAACATGGCTATACAAGTACACCAGCTAAACCACAACCAAACCCATACTAAACAGTATAAACCTGACTGGACCCGCATGGAAATTATTTTATTTTTGTTTTAGGTTCATTGAGCAACACAGACCTCCTCAGTTGTGTACCAGCAGATGTTAACTGTGTCAAGGGGCGGTCACACAAGACTTCACACTCCATTCACACCCATTCAAATGCACCTGAGCGCAAGAGAGTGGAAATGCAAGATGCAGAGAACTCTGACCTGCAAATCTGGATGACGAGAACACGTGTGACCAACAGAAGATCGAACGTCAAACACTGACCTCTTGGCTCAATACGAAGGATACATATTTTAAAGCTGTGTGTTTATTTCTGTTATTGCTATGAGTAGACAGCATATTCTAACATTTTGAATACAATATTATTTGTTGTTTATTGAAACCAGAAGCCTTCGCACATGACATATCATCCTGGTCCGTTGTTATGTGTGCTAGAAGCCTATATTGATCAGGGTTTTATGCATCATTTTGGTACAAGTGCTGTCATCTCATCTGTATACCTGATGCCATTTTGCTTTCATAGTAGCAAAAGCTGAAGGAATGTTCCAACTGGGACACAAACAGTAAGTTACATTGATAATTTACCTTCATGTAAATTGATATATTGAAGCCTATGAATAACCTATAAATAGTTATATTCATTTTTGTAATTTCTACATAGAATGGCATAAGAAGGATATATACTGCAGAAAAGATCAGCAAAGCTGCTCACTAGCATATGCTGTACTTTGGATGCCAGTGCGTTTGTTTAACCACCTAACCAGAAGACTTTCTTGGTCAAAAAGACTCACTCAAAAAATCATGCTGGTCAACCAGGCTCACCAGCATTGCAGGTTTTGTTGGTAAACAGCATGGCTGTGTTGGTCCACAAGCCAGACCAGCACCTGACCAACCTCGACAGGCAGGGTAATAAATGCTGGTCTAAGATGATCTTTTCAGCAAGGTATTCAAACCCACTTTTTCCCATAAAGTTTCTGAAGTTGTTTTTGAAATTATACACAGAAAGGCAGATTTTATGTGCCGTTTGTGCAGTTGTGTTTACTTTAATACTACTAAGAGGGCAGGAGGGGAGCACAACCACTAAAAAAATGGCTTTTCTCTCCCCATCATGTGGCAGCCATAAAATAACCGATATAGACATGAGAAAAAAGACGAGGTGCAGCATCCGAGATGCAGAAATATCTGCTGAGTCCATCGGAGCATGAAAGATTTAGAGGTATATGGTGGAGGAGGACTGACATTCTGTTATTTATAGAGCTGTGCACTGATACACGGTGAGCCCCTGTACACTCACCAGCACTGCCATTAAGAGTTAAAGGGATAATTCACCCAAAAATTAGAATTCTCTCATAATTTATTTACCCTCATGCCATCCAAGATGTGTTCTTTCATCTGCTGAAAACAAAGATTTTTAGAAAAATATATGAGCTCTGTAGGTCCATACAATGCAAGTGAATGTGATCAGGGCTTTGGAGCTCTAAAAAGCACATGAAGGCAGCATAAAAGTAAATCCATAAGACTCCAGTGGTTTAATCCATGTCTTCTGAAGCGATATGATAGGTGTGGCTAAGGAAAAGATAAATATTTTAGTCTTTTTACTATAAGTCTTCACTTTCATATTCTTCTTTTGTTTTTGGCGATTCACATTCTGTGTGCATATCACCATCTAATGGGCGGAGAATTTATAGTAAAAATGTACATCAATATTGATACAAGCCCTGCCCCAAAAACTTATTGGTTTTTCCATATATGTTTTAGTAACACTTAAATGTAATTTGTGGAATTGTATTTAATTTTTAGATTCCAACTTTGTCAAAACTGATGCACTAGGTTAAAATGGGTTTCTTCTTTGTCAAAATGACAGACAGCATTTGGAATTATCTGTAAACACTTACAAAAACCTGTAAATGGAGAAATATCTGTTAACGCAACCCCTGCCAATGCTCGGCTCAGGATGAGAAGGTGCTGCTGCAGACATTAATAAAGACGTTTCACAGCACATGCCAGTTTTCTTTGCACATCACATGTACACTCATTTTCCAAATCCCCTATACCTCTCACACTGCATCGTTCTTAACTACTGAATCAAGTTTGTGGTCTTACAACTTTCTCCCAGTGTCCCCCACACTCCAGGGATGACATGATGGTGATGGTGAAATCCTAAAGAGCGGCACATCTTTTGCAACTTGGTTTATCGGTTTATGAGACCACCGATCGAGTCATAGGATGTTAATATTGGCCCATAGCGATCATTGGCCGAATGATCAGAGCATCCCTTGTTTTCAATGGCTGGAGGGTTGTAAGTGCTTTTTTGTATGCTGGCCACAATAAATAGAGACTAAACTATACCAACATCAGAAATCCCTTTAACACTGCCATATTCTCATCCACAAACATGTACATAAACAGAATAAATACAGTCCCAACAATGTACACACTGTCCTGCCCAGCCATAGACAGAGCACAGATGTTCACTTTAATGGCATGGGCATCTGCTTTTTTTCCTGAAGGTATGAGAGGGAAGTAGGGATGTCAAAAGTACTGGTATTACAGGACCAAATCGACACTAATACCTAAAACAGACTCGGTGATGGGTGGCGACTTTTGAGCACTTGCATGCATGTTTGCATGCATACTCTAAGAACAGTCCACACGATTTTTATAATGCATCTGTGTGTGAGAACACTGATATGCACTTCTTGGTCAAAATGCCCATCTTGGCAAGGTATTAATATAAATACGTCTTATACTCACATCTAATCACAGTCAAAGTGAATGCAAAAAGGGGGGCCAAAATTGAGCATGTGTCAAAATATAATAGCTGTGCATAATGCGTTGCAATGTAAATGCACTATGCAGACTAACAGGTTTGATGTCTATTATGTTGTTAATATTAATCAAACAAAACAGACACATGTTCTCCTCTGCTGCAGCAAGATAGGAAGATTACTTAAGCATAAAAGATAAGAACGAGTGATGATTAGAGACAAAGAGGAAGGAAGAAGGAAATCTAATGACAGTTAGAAAAACCAAGGAAATGGTGTTTGACACATTCTTAAAAAAGGATCAATAGAGACAATGAGAAAGAAGAGGGATGGTAAGTGGGTAATATATATATATATATATATATATATATATATATATATATATATATATATATATACACACACACACACACACACACACACACAGTGAAGCAATGAATAGACAGGGAGAGAGAAAAATGAGAGAGAGATGGTCTCTAGTCTCCAAGTGCAGGTGAGCTCCAGGCACCATAAGTAAGATGTGACTGAATGCATTACAGTCAAACAAGAGCAATGCATATCATAACTCTCCACAGCCAATTAGCTGTCCCATATGAAACTTTGGCTAAGTAAGCTAAACAAATGGATCCAAACAACCTTAATTCACACCAGTCACCAACGGACAGCGCACATCGTATTCCTCAGAGTGTGTTTATGTTTTATGCTCTAGACTCTGGTGCATACTGTCAAGTTTGTACTGGGGCTCTAACAGCTGTGCGCATGACGAAACAAACCTGCAACAGCCTGAACCACAAACGAGAAACAAATTACATCCATAACTCAAGACGTTTCAAGAGAGTTGTAATAAGAGAGGAGAAATACAGCAAGGCAGTGTGTTAATGAATGTGTGGGTTCTTCTCTACAGAAAATAACTCACACACACATGAAGAAACACACACAAGCACACATAAATTGTATACTTTTTTATATCATGATGGGGACATTGCATTGACGTTACTACGTCAATGACGTATGCTACTGATATTTTCCATTTATACCCCAACTCTACCTCTAAACCTAACCCTCACGCAAACCTTTTTGCATTTTTACATTTTAGTTTAAAAAAATTGTATGTTTATCAAGCTTTTATTCTCATGGTGAATGTTGCTTGGTTCTCAGGTAGGGGATTTCAGATTTTACCATTCTTGTTAGGTCATTTGGTCCAAACAAGCAAAATCTGACAACACACACAAAAATGTTTTACCTCCTCTGGGTTTGAGCTACACTATGCACAGTAGGAACAAACTCAATGAATATCTCCCTTCACTCATTATGATTATCACTTGGGCCCTCATTACCTTTGTCTGAGATATTCAAAGAGGCCGTGATTCAGCCAATCACTGTGGTCAACCTCACTCTCTTTGATGTCTGACTGTTATGCCACCAAGATGGTCTGTAATACCTGGAGAGAGCTATCTGTTAGCACTCCCATTCATCTCAATGGCAGTTGTTTGGCTGGCACAAGGTCCAAGCCCTTCACCAGCGACTGTGAATTATTGTGTTATTTTCACATGCAAATGAGCTTCGTGAAAAACCTGCGGCAAACTGTCTATTGTTGCCAAAGATTTGCTGCAGGTTTACGTCTCCGGCGAAGTGCAGCAAATTGCTGGCAAACATTTGCGGCAAATCTCATGCTTATTTGCATGTGAAAATAATGCGGCGTAAATTTGCGTTGAAAAAAAGTGGTCTGCGGCAAAACATCTACTATAGTTTCATGAAATATTTGCTAGTTATATGTCGCTTGCAAAACAAAACAAATATTTGTTCCGAATACACAGTAACTTTTGGAGGGCCTTCAATGGAGAAAGACGCTTTCCAACCAAAATGTTCAAATGGTTCATCTGAGATACTGGACAAAAAAACTTGATTGATGTTGATGAAGGTCCTAACAATTTATTTATTTTTGGTGGCCCTGGGGAGAGCTGACACAGCAGGCTACAGTCCACTCAGCACTAAGAGCAATGGAGTAAGAAAAGAGACAGAGAGAGCAAACAGTCTTTTTTAAACTCATGTTTCACCTGTGACATGAATAAAAAGAGAAGGCCAACTGAAGCGAGGACTAAGAGAATGGCAAGAACAACTCGCACTTTAAGAAATAAATATTTTAGGAGACAAGAGCGATCAAAAAAGTGAGAATAAGAGATATGTTTGTTCACTGAAACTGAAATTATTAGTGCAAGGAAGCCTGAAATCACCACTCATAATCCAACTGTCAGTCAGCCAGTCATTATCACAAAATAAACATTAATGACTCTACTTTATCCCACTTATTACAGTTAATTATACAGTTTAATGGTAGTTATACAAGAATGTTTTACCACAGAGCACGGCATGAACAAGATTTGTGAGCCAAATGTTTGTGGAGGATAAGATTTTCAAAGTAGAAATATGATGTAGTGCGATATTCAAACTCCAAAGGATGTAATTGAATTACATAAATAACTAGTCTGCACGCCCTGTTTGTTGCACTTACTGTATGTGCACAGCTATGTTTTCTGTAGTATATTACACATACTCAAACCACGATTGAGGCTAATGAGCTGAGCACACTATAGAAAATCATTATACATCTTTGGAATGGTCACTTTTTTTTTGTCCTACAGCCTGAAATCAGAACCCATTAAAAATATTTTTAAAAGACAGCTGTTCAAAACATTTAAAAAAGAAGAAAAACTAGAATATCAGGGTTTAAAAAGTGATCACACCCATGGATTTAATACTTTGTAGAGCTACCTATTGCTTTAATGACAGCCATCACTATGTTTGGATATGTCTCTACTAGCTTCGCAAACATAGATTGTGGAATATTTTCCCATTTCTCTTTGCAGAATTGTTTGAGTTCAGTTAAATTGCAGGGTGAATGGTGATGGACTGCTCTCTTTAAGTCCATCCACATGTTTTCTATTTGATTTAGATCAGGGCTCTAAATTGGCTACTCATGGACATATTCCCATCCTTTAGCCACTGCATTGTTTTGGGGGTTTTTTGGCAGCGTGTTTAAGGTCTTGCTGAAAGATGAACCACCTGCTCAACTTCAGTTGTCAAGTAGAGGGCGACAGAATTTCCACAAGAATTTGGGTGTAGGTTTTACATTCTTTTTTCTTCTTCTTCTTTATCCCATTTTCTCCCCAATTTGGAATTCCCACTAAATAGGTTCTCATGGTGGCACGGTTACCTCAATCCGGGTGGTTGAGGACAAGTATCAGTTGCCTCCGCTTCTGAAACAGTCAATCCACGCATCTTATCACGTGGTTCGTTGTGCAAGACACCGTGGAGATTCACAGCATGTGGAGACTCATGCTACCCTCTGCGATCCATGCACAACTTTCCACACACCCCATTGAGAGCGAGAACCACTAATCACGACCACAAGGAGGTTACCCCTTGTGACTCTACCCTCCCTAGCCACCGGGTCATTTTGGTTGCTTAGGAGACCTGGCTGGAGTCACTCAGCACACCCTGGATTCAAACTCACCACTCCAGGGGTGATAGTCAGTGTCTTTACTCACTGAGCTACCAGACCCATGTAGGTTTTACATTCTTGCACTCACCTACATTCTACTCAATTGCAAAATTTCAGCACAGGACAAAAAAAAAATCCAACACTGTACTGCAGGCTTATTCAACTGGTGGCCCGTGGGCCAAATACAGCCCGTTTGAAACTTTCAGTGGCCCCCGTGAGGTTGTCAGTTGTCTTAGGAAATGTTCACACCAAGCGATGCTTTTTTAGACACTTTCAAATGTTGTGCTAAAAATAGACATCAGTAACCTTGACAACATAGGAAGATTAAAGTTCTTAAATTATGGATGACTGACAAGCATGAGTTCGAAGCAACAGAAAAGTTCTAATCATTAATTTGGTCAAGAAATTTGAATTTCGATTTGAAAAGTCAAAAGTTTAAAATCAATGCATCTATAACAAACTTGACTGTTATTGTTTAATAACATTTTAGTATCAATCTAATTTACTCTCTCATTTATGGACTAATTTTAAAGTACTTTTTAGTTTTTGTTGGGTTTTTGTTTCATTTTTTTCAGAATTTCATGCTAAAAACAAATAGCTTGATGTTTTATTTATATAGTGAACAAATATTATATACATACATATACACAGATAGATAGATAGATAGATAGACAGATAGACAGATAGACAGATAGATAGATAGATAGATAGATAGATAGATAGATAGATAGATAGATAGATAGATAGAGTAGAGTGGAGGAGGGCGAGGCCAGGCTGGAACTACACACGCCCAGTCCCCAGTCAGCCTGATGGGGCGCGCAAGGGTTAAAGGTGGCCGTTGATGACAGTTTGAGAAAAAGAGTGTTTTACGAGTTTTATGCCCTGTATGTGTCTTTTTATTTAGTTAAATATTATTTATATGGTCAAGCCGGTTCTCGCCTCTTCCTTTCCCTTCAACCCCCTTACATACATACACATATATATATATCTCGTTCTCTTTTTCTTCATCTCTAAATCTTTGGAAAAAACTGCAAATACAAATGTGTCAGAGCTTGAGTTCAATTCACACACCCTCACTCTGAGGATCAATGCAGAGGAACACACAAACACAAACACACACACAGCCCATCATTACATGGACTTTGATTTAATTTTATTGATGATTTTTCAGTCCCTTAACCCTACTTCTGAATCTAACCCTCAAACAAACCTTTATGCATTTTTACATTTTCATGAATCCTTATTTATAGACAGTTGGGATGCCCACATAATGTAGCTAATGTCAAGATTTCCAAAACCCGTCCCCATATTGTAGACGCTGTGTTCTGTGCTTGTATATTTTATTACGCACAGGAGGGCAGACAGACACCCACCGATGACTCGTAAACCACAAATAAAATCCTGGGAAACAGATCACGTAACTCAATATTTCTGTCAAGACCAGCAAGACACGGCTGTAAACATCTTACATCATTTATCATGTTTCTCTTTTTCTTTCAGATTTCAGTCAAGGTGAATTCTCTCAGATCTCTTACAAGTTCGGCATTGAAGAAGGACATAAATTTGATTAGTGACTCCACAAAAAAAGTGAGAGAAAGGTCATTGGCTGATTCAATTTTTTCTCCACTCACTTTTAAATTCAGTTTTCTAGAGTTCGGTTTGGAGCAAATTACCTTTGTGTGCTGCAGGAGCGCTGTGTAGGATATCTAATCAGGCTAACAATCACGCACACACAGAGGAGCCAGTGACTGACAAAAAGGGCTGTTGTTTGTTGTGAATAACGGTGTTGCCATCATCACATTGCTCAGCTATTATTTCTTCTGCATAATAACTTCATTGTTCTCACAGGGCCATAATCCAGCAGTTCCCCCTTTTCACATCTGTAAACAAACACTCTCTCCTGTGATCTTCACATCCATATTTAAAGCTAAAAAAATAACCCCCATTTATGAAGATACACAGAACAAAGCATATGTGCCAAAGTGTAAAATCTCATATTGAGTTTGCGGTTCTAAAATTTAGCAAACCAGACTGAATTGTCTTACACTGGTGCTTGACATAATGTAGACTAAGTACCAGACTCTTGGCTTACTCTGGGATGCTTATGAGATTAGGAGGTTTATATATTTGTTGCATCCGTGCAGGAATAATTCAACGTAAAACACATCTGCAGTAATTAAAAAACAATGTGGACGATTAATCTGGATAAAGGAAATGACAGGCACAGAGGAGAGACAAGCAGAATGTTGCAAAATTTTTATTTTCAAATACCATGCACTTTTAAAAATGTAGGCTTTTTGTTCTTTCTGTAAATGCCAACTAAATCGCCCATTGGAATTCCCTATAGTAAATGAATGGATAAAAGGTTTTACAATAGAGGTTGCATCCTTGTAGCATGACGTGTCCTATCATAATCATCTTTAAACCTTTTGTCAGTTAGGAGAGTAGACCAGTATGTCCATATGCCCATACGCAGCTTCAGTGCGAAAATGAGTTGCGTTCAATAACCAGACTGTTCTGTCTGTGATTGCTCTGATTTATACATTTTACAAACAGATTTCTTGTCGCTGGAATCTTATTGTGCCGCATCTAGTTAGGACAAGGTGTAATTTGTGTGCTTTCCAATTCTCTGTCAGTTTGCCTTCTTATTAATGGTATAATAGCATTAGTGGTCTACAAGAGGATATAATAAAGATATAACCTTTACTGAAGCCGATCACAGGTAGGAGAAGGTAAGGCATCAATCTCAAGCCCAATTCAAACGCATTTACCTTTTCCTTAGGTGTTGCATTGTGCGAGCAGCCTCAGAGACACCGGCTTTGGTCCCACAGAAACCAGGAAGTAATCACGTGAACAATGGATCACACAATTTGGAGTTTGAATTTGCTCTAAAATTACATTGACAGTTAGGTTTAGGGTTGGGGTAGAGTTAATAAAATATGCATTCTTGTTGACTGTGTTACATCATTTACAACAAAAAGGTCAAGTTTAAGTTGACACTTAGTCACTTAAGTTTCTTTATCCTAAGACAGCATGTCTTTAAAGAGTACAAGTTACAGTACAGTCTTATATTTTAATTATATGTTCCTTTTTGTGGTTTCAGTGAGAGGAAAATATCTCATCATGCTCATCCTTTTCCACTAAGCAAAACAACATGTAAATTATTAAAACTTATCTTTTCAGCCTCAAGCAAAACTACTGAAACTTCAGAGGCTTATCCAATTTCCAAACTTTATCCCTCTACAGCAAAAAACAGAAAACCTTTCTTTCAAAAAGGGTTATTCAGCAGACATTTAATAAATCTGAAAGCCCCTTATCTTTGATGTTTGTTTGCAGGGCTTTCTCTCACAAACCGGTCTGTCTGCTAGCATAAAAGCAGGAGTTGTTTACAGCATCTTTCTGAGTTGAGGTTGATTACAAGAAAAAAATTCTTCATTCAGTGCAACAAGAATACAAATGCTGTCAGTATAGTCTGTACTATTTCATGCCTCCCTTATTACCATAGTTTTATGGAAATATCATTACTTTCTAATTAGAACAGGGAAATATATCACTATGAGGCAATTCTCTGCTATTAAAATGATTTAAGGTTTCTATGTAATGATCAATGACAGTCCAAAGGCTGAATTACACATGTGCAGTATTCCCACAGCCAATAAAATATCTTCAAGAGTATAAAAGGCATACTGAGAATTAGGGCATGTTCACACTTGTAGTTCAGTTCTCTTGGTTTGGACCAAAAAAGAAAATTATACATTTAGTCCTCGTTCGTTTAGCATTCACACAGGCATTTTTAACACAGAAAAATTAACAACATGATTGGACAGATTTTATGACATATACTGTATTTTGCAATGGAACTTCCCGAACATCCAAAACAATGCTGGCTGCTGGGCTAAATGTGCTCGTTGGATTGGATATCGTGTGTATATGATGGTATTTTTACCAGGGGCCGGTTGCATAAAACTGTTTTAGACTGGTCTTACTAGTTAGTCGTCTAAAATGTTGGTCTTAATTTTTTCAGTCAGTTGCATAAAAACTTAGATCAGTCTATTTTAAGGCCAAAATGTAAGACAGCAGACACCTTTGCTAACTTTTGTTTACATTCCATGTTGCCATGGAAAATAACTGTCAGCTGAGCTTGTGTGATCTTCAGTTGAGGGCAGAAAGGGGCTTGATTTGAAACTCTGTAGAAGACTTCAAAGATGGTAACAAAATGTTGTGTTTTTTTATTATTTGGGTTAACATCACCAAATTTGTTCATTAGAATAAATTTTGAAGCACTGTAGTCCTCTAATATGCAAATATTTTTATATGCAAATATGAAAACTGTATTGACCATCCACTGTCGGCCATTTTTTTAAAGCTGTTTAGTGTCTTACTTTTCCCACAATGCAATGCAAATTAGACTGTCTTTCAAAAGACAAATGTCAGCTTGTTTTATGCAATGGTCTTTCTTCAGTGACTTTAGTTAGTCAGACTATTTCTTAGACACAGTCTTAAGATAATGACTATGTTTATGCAACCGGCCCCAGCTGAGAACAAACAAAGGGCTAATAAAATGTGTAAAGGAGTCAAAACAGTGCCAGGAATTCCTCCGCTTTCTAAACAATGTTAGTTATGAACATAGAATATGAATTCATGTACTGATTTTGATGGCAGCTGGATTTTTGCAGTTGTTAATAAGGACTACAAAAGCAAAAGTGCTCTGGGTGCATGCATCATGAAACCCACTGAAATAAGCAAGATTTTTATCTGTGATACATTTACAACATTGGCCCTTATTCATGAAAAACAATCAGAACCAATTAGTTTGTAAATCATTAATTAATCCATTCTTATGTCCCATTGAAGCAGAAATTTACATACAAATGTTTTAGGTGTTTAGTGTCCTTTATATGTGTATCTGGCATATAAAACATAATATTTATGAAGATTTAAGCATGAGTGTTGAGTATAAATAAAATGCACAGATGTGCAGGCTGTTGATGTTTATAGTAGCTGCCTGTTGATTGGAGGCAAGTGCTCCATAAGGCATGCAGGTGCCCCTGAACCTGAGACCTGTGTTAAAGGGCCGTAATTGTCTTTTTACTGCGGTTACTAAATCTCTGAGTGCCCTCAACGTGCCATAACAACACTCTGGTGATGTCTGTCGCCTAGCAACCACCACCGAGAGAAAACACTTCTGCCTTTATTTATTAATTAAGCTATTGTGATTGATGTGCTTTGCAAAAAAGTGCTTTCAGATGGATGGCCAGTTGAGCCTCAAAATTCTCCATATTCAAAGAATATCTGCATAATAATGCAGTTTGTGTGTGTGTGTGTGTGTGTGTGTGTGTGTGTGTGTGTGTGTGTGTGTGTGTGTGTGTGCACGCATTCTACAAAAGCGCAGTGAAATGGTCAGCAAAATCATGAATCAAATTCTCCTGTCATGTGGAACAATCTTTTCCATGCTGGAAAATCTAGCTAAAACAAACGGGTAATTTATGGTCAATAGCTGGTCCAAGATGGTTTCGAAAGAGCCAAGGTCAACATGGAAGGCCATCTTTGTGAAGCTGGTTAGACCTGGTAGACCTCCGTGGACCAGCAACAAACCATCTACCATTATCCCAAAACAGGTGAACTAAGAAACTTTTTGCAATGTAAAAAAATAAATATGAATGTGGCAGTGGGGGCATGGTCAAGTGTCCGTCCAGAAAACAAGCTGTAAGGCCGCTTACACCTGAGCTGAATTATGTCTAACACCTGTCTCTAATTCCAGTGAGCATGGGGAGAGCGGCATTTAAACAGCCACACCACCGCCAGAAAGAGAGAGAGAGAGAACATCATGAGTGACCAGTGACTGGCGTGTCTTATTTAATATTTATTGTGAAGCTGTAGAGTTTATGTTGAAGTTTATATGTACTGGAAAGCTGAAGTCTCAGAGAAGTTTATGTTGACAAAGTTTGTGTGACACTGATCTGATTGAACTGAGAAAAGCTCTGAGAAGTGTGCACACAGAGTGTTTAAGGCAGAGAAATAAAGAGCCTTACCTGACTGCATCATTGATCTCCATCTCCTCCCTTCCATCTCCGAATATGGAGTTGTTACACTGGTGCCGAAACCCGGGATCTGGAAGTACGCCCCATGGAGTTCTCCCAGTTGGCCGAGGTCCTCCAGTCTCTTGCCGGCCTACAGAGCCACCAACAATCCCTGCTTGAGCTGTGCCAGGACCAGGACTGCCAATTCTTTGAGATCATTCAAGCTCAAGCAGAGGACCGGCATGCGATCCGGAACCTTCTCGGCTAGGAGACGGCTCCGAGACACGTGCCAGGAATGGCTGCTGGCGAGGAACCGCAACGTCATGGGAGTAGTCAATTGGGTGGTACTGGAGCAGCTAATCCTTCATCTGCCAAAAGGAATGGCAGGGTGGGTCCAGTGCCACTGCCCGCCATTGCAGGTAGAAGCGGTTCAGCTTGCAGAGGACCATATGGCGGCGTATCTCTCTCTCTCTCTTCCTCTTCCCGCAGTGTGTTCCCCCCCTCCCCTCTCACTCTGCTCTCTCCCCAGGGCCCATTCCTGCCCCCAGGAAGGGAGGAGACGGAGAGCAATGATGCAGTCAAGTACGGCTCTTTATTTCTCTGCATGCACTCTTCTCAGAGCTTTTCTCAGTTCAATCAGATCAGTGTCACACAAACTTTGTCAACATAAACTTCTCTGAGACTTCAGCTTCACAGTACATGTAAACGTCAACATAAACTCTACAGCTTCACAACAAACATTTAATAAGACATGCCAGTCACTGGTCACTTGTGTCGTTCTCCCTCTCTCTCTTTCTGTCGGTGGTGTGGCTGTTGGTGTCATTGGAATTAGAGACAGGTGTTAGAATTAATTTATTGCCAACACCACTTTCTCTCTCTCCAGACGGACACTTGTCCGCGCCCCCCGCTGCCACAAAGAAATGTTTAGTACTTTTTAAAATATGTTTAAAAATATGGACACTCACATTAGACTCCAGTCTAATCAGTATCAGTGGTTTACAAAAAGCTGTATTATTCTACATGAGGCAGGTTTCCCCCTCATGGTGGCTGCCATTTTGACATCACATGACCAGGCGAATGCTAATGACCAAAGAATCTCTATGTGACCCAAGCTAATAGGTTCTTTGACTTGCTATTGTTAGTCAATCGGCTTGCTCACATGCAGCATGTTAAGCCAATAGGCTCGTATGGTGTAAGCTGCTTGGTCCTTTGACTTGTAATCGGGAAGCTAATCAACTTGCATTGCTCTCTTTTTGCCTTACATTTAATAGCTCAGTTTTGCAGATGAGCTGATTTATCTGCAGTGTGCTGTGAGGGTTTTTCAATTAAACCCACCTCCACCCCAGTTCCACTGGTCTAGATCTGCTACATGGGTATTATTTGTAATGTCTATTTGTGCAGCAGCATGTCATACATGCTTGATGCAGCATGTCTTGCATTTTGTCTAATTGTGCAGCAGCATGTACACATGCTATCTCCATATGAACAGTATGTGTATTTACTAGCAGTAGCAAGTCTCTGCACTTGCTCTGCAGCAGCAGCAGTATTAGCAGATCTAGTCCACCGAGACCTAGCAATCTGTTATACCCACATTAACATGCTAAATCCTTCCGAGAGTTGTCATGACTAAACTTACTTTATCTCAGTAACCCACTATTATGGGACACTTTCGTATGCCTACAAACAGAATAATTATTTGAGGCATTGGCAGCCAAAAAATTTTGTCTGATGGTGTGTATTGACCTCTAAAACACCAGGGTCTGGTCACACATTGAGGTCAGATAGTGTCTGACTGAAAATAGTGTTTGAATAAACTCTTTAATACAAAGTCCAATGTGTAATGTGAGTCTTTGCATATCTAATTCTTTAAAGTGACTTGTGGAAAAAAGATGTGTTGGGGGTTTATAAGTTTTACATAGCAACACTTTCAGTCTAACTGTCATGGAAAGTGACCAACAACAGTTCATTTTCTAAGGAACATTTAGGGGCAGGAACATATTAAACAAGATATAACAAAGCAGAATATAGATGTCTTTTAGAACATCTTGATTACTTTGGAACTAAGTGTCTCAAACAAAACTAAATATCTTTCAAAAATATGATGTCATAAACCTCTGAAACATGGCAAATTCAGCCACTAGTTCTTCCTCATAAGCATTTGTTGTAACTTGTAAACATGACTTTGTTACCCAGCAGGATGCTAAAAACCTGTGCAACCTGACAACCAGACATTTTAGGAACCAGCCAATCAGATAGAAGCTTCCAATATTTTTAAGCTCTTACCATTTTCGTCCAATAGCCATCAGACTGTCCATTAATGATCCATTGGTATGTTGTCTAGCATTACAACCAAGGTTACAGAATGTTTCCTCTAAGTGTTGGTTTTTAAGAACGGAGTTAACCAGGCACTAACCTGCAGCCATCTGCATGTATCCAGCCAGCGTACAGATCCTCCTCTCACAGGCTCCACCGGGCAGGAAGATGGTGATGATGGCCAGCAGCGAGCTGACTGCCAAGAGAGCACATCCTCCTGAACACAGCACTGCACTCGTCTGGAACACACACACACAATACAAAACAATCACTGCAACTTTTGATTTAATAATCAGGCTGCTTCTTAAAGTTCAGGGGCTTCATTGATTTTTCTTTTCAAGCACTTCAAATTCTGTACCCATAAAATTAGCAAATCTAGTCAAGTACAGCTTTAATAGCTCAAGTCATATTATTGATTTTAAATTCAAAACTGCACAGCACAACTGGCCAAAAACTAAACAGGTTTTAAAGTTTTACAGGGCACCAGAGTCATTAAAAAGAGTACACATTTAAAATATTAATGTATACCGACTTGCACAAGACACTTACATGAAGTACATATACAGTAAATAGTGCAGATGTATTGGTTACAGAACATTTGCAGGACACATTTCAGTAACTTTCCAGACACAATCATTAAAGATGCACTCAGTAATTTCTTTCCCCTTGTTATCTCCTAAAGACACGAATTGTAATTTTGCAATATGTAGGAAATCATGAGCACTCTTATTCAAATGAAGACTCCAGTCATATCAGTAACCTTATAAAAGCTATTTTATTCTACCTGGAGAGGGTCCACACATGGGAGCTGCCATTTTGGAATCACAGCCGAATACTACTCACTTTCATCTCTGTAACAGTCCTGTTATTTGACACTTTCACTCATTGATTAAATTAGTCATGGCTGACTGTGAATACTAAATATCTACAATGGCATCTGTGGCAGGGCGGAGGGCACAGGGTGGGGCCGGGTCGTGATCCTACACACCCGGTCCCGTATTAGGCTAGTCAAGCCTCCGAGAGGGGATAAAGGCCGATTGCAGAGGAAAGAGAGAGATCGTTTACGGACATGTCCGTCATGTGTGTGTTTTGTCTTTTAAGTTTATCATTAAAATATGATTTAGATTGTCAAGCCGGTTCTCGCCTCCTCCTTTCCCTGGAACTGCTTTACAGCATCTGAAACTGAAAACTATTGATTTTAAATAATGCTGCATTCAAGCTGCTCAGTGTCAGTGTAAGACCAAGACGACACAAAAACAGAAGTTACTAAGCGCACCAGTAACACACAAAGAGGCACCAAAACACTTTTGCGGACTTTCGGTTTCACTGTACCATGTTGGTGAAATGAACTTCCCAACACTATCCGTGAAGCAGACTCACTCTCAGTCTTCAAAAAACTGTTAAAAAAACATATCTTTTCCATGAGCACTTAACCATACACTCATAAATCAAATCAAAAATGATATATATACTTGTTGCACTCTAATCTGTCTTGCATACTACTATTCTGATGCTAGTGATACTTTGTAATTCAGCACTTTTTGTACCACTGTCTCGCTTATGATGTATTATTACTCTTTTGTAAGTCGCTTTGGATAAAAGTGTCTGCCAAATAAAATAAATGTAAATGTTTAGAGGGATCATGACATGCCTTTTTTATTATTATTTGAATGTTTCTTGAGGTTCACGTAAAATATTAGTGTCTTTTTGCACAAAAAACAGTCATATATTTGTAACACATCATGATTTGTCACCCTAATTTTGTCATTCTTTCAGCAACACTGAAAGAAACACTGCTTCTCCTTTGAAAAATTACAGTAAACACCACTGTTATGATTCACACTCTGCTCATGACTGACCTAATCTCTCTCCTTGCCATGTCACTGCTCACTATTGCTGGGTGGGGCTCCAGAAGTAATTAAAAGTAAGGTAGGCATGGATTTGTTGTTGAAGAGGCAGTCAGATGCAAATGTCTACCACAGTGTGACATCACAATGTGGAGGAAGTAGTGAACGAGTCGTTTTGGCAGTTTGGTTTCAACAAATGCTCTTTTTGCAGTGGGGAGGAAGTTTTGAGTTCTAAAAAGTACCATATGTTTTTATAGTACAATGACATCTTATATATCAAAAGATCAAGTATACTTTGATTCATCATGTCATGAACACTTCTAGATAAGTATCTAGATAATGGCTTCTCCACATCAACATGATCACATGGGAAATCAACATAGATTCAGAAAGTTCATGTACCCTGAAATCAACCTCATACTGCTAAATTACTGACAAGCACCATCCCCCATCAGACATTTCTGCATCAATTCAAACATGATCACTTTTCCCTACACGCTACTGAAAGCATGTTGCACAAGCAACCTCCAAGACTCGGGTTCTGGTCTTGTGGGACCATAGAACAGTGTTAAATCACAATTCACTAATCATAAAGAATAGTATTGTATCAAGACCCAGATATTGATATAATATTGAATTGACAGGTCCCTGCTGATTCCCACACATGTGCATCATGTAGGTACTAATATAAGGTGTGAAATCAATCAATTTTCTCCTAAGTGCTTACTCAGTGGGATCAATTTAGTGAAACAGCAAACACTGATCCTCTAATCTAGCACTCTCATCATATCAAACACTTCATCAGTACAGACTCACTCCACTGCTCCATTAAACAACAACAGGCCCAATCAAAACACACACAGAGGCCATTCCAGATAGGAGATAAGTAAAGCAAGGCTCAACAATAAGGATGTGAAAGAGGTTCAGGTCAGCTAACGGAACGGTCACTTGCCCAATCAGACCAGTGCTGAATTTTTGTTTAATTCTGATCCAGAAAAGTAGCAAAGAAATAAAGAGTCATAAACACAGGATGTGTTCTTGGGTTCAAAAAACCAGCTAGAATGGAGAGACGTAGCCAGATTTCCACTAATAGCCTTTGGCCCGCCAATATCCCTTGAGCCAAACAAGACCAACTAGGGCTAAAGGCAAGATCAATGTCAAAGGCGGGGTTTCACCGAACTTGTCAGGATATTTATCCAGCACACAACAGTACGGGCTTGAACGGGGAAAAAAATTATTAAAAAAAGCGGGCACAGTACAAATCCGTTAAAACGCATAATGGACAAAGAGGTGACCAAAGAAATTATTTCCATGGTTCAGTGAACTTTCATAGACGGTGTGTTCGGACTTTGTCCCGCTGTTAGTGGAGAACACTCGGGACATCATGGCAGTTACATTCGGTGAGTTGTTATCGCTAATTTATCTTACTAGCTAATGTTTACATTTGATATAAACTCAATATTATAGATAACTAGATAACATGTTACCTCACCTTGAGCATCCCTCTTTCTTGTGAAATGGGCATAGTGTGTCACGTTGGCATCAGGGTGGCATATTAAGTGTTGGTTTTAGGGAAACACTGTGGGGCTATTGGCCCGATGATGGTAACACAGATCGATTTTGGTCTTGTGGCTCGAGTTCCAAGGCTATTTTCCCTGGATGGCCAGTTGATTGCCCTGGCTCGACAGTGGAAAAGTAGCTTTGTGAGACATTTTTAAAATTCTTTAAAACTATTTCTAACTTCACAAGACACTTTAAAAATGAGTAACAGTTCTGCTTCTACAGTGAGTTTTGTCAACTATTGTCATGGTGAGCAACAGTTTGAAAAGAATGTTGCTGAGCAAGTAAGTTAAAGTTAATATTTTTAGCAACTTGCCTAAGTCGAACACATCCATTTTAACGGCACAGACTTTTGAAAGTAACTCGTTTGCCCCCTTGAGTTTTTTAGGTTTGTTACATTAAAGGGATAGTTCACCCAAAAATTACAATTCTCTCATTTGATTACCCTTATGCCAACACAGATGTGTATGACTTTATTTCTTCTGCTGAACACAAGCAAAGATTTTTAGAAGACTTTAGCTCTGCAGGTCCATATAATGCAAGTGAATGGTGACCAGAACTCCAAAAGTCAGCATAAAAGTAATTCATCAGCCTCCAGTGGTTTAATCAATGTCTTGTGAGGTGATCTAGTTAGTTTTGGGTGTGAACAGACCAAAATATAACTCCTTTTTCACTGTACATCTTGACTCATTGGTCATGATTTCAAGCTCAATTACATTTCCTCTAACGCCATCTAATGCTCTGTGCATGCGTCAAACACTAGGAAGTGTAATCAAGCTTGAAATCATTGGTGCCCAGAGACTGAAATGACAAGATTGTAGAGTGAAAAAGGAGATACATTTGGTTTGTTCTTACCCAAAACCAACTGGATCACTTCAGAACACATTGACATGCATTAAACCACTGGAGTCTTATGGAATACTTTTATGAGGACTTATGAGGTGCTTTTTGGAGCTTTTGGAGTTTTGGTCACCATTCACTTGCATTGTTTGGACCTACAGAGCTGAAATATTCTTCTAAAAATCTTCATTTGTGTTCAGCAGAAGAAATTAAGTCATACACATCTGGGATGGCATGAGGGAAGGTAATTGAGAGAATAGTATTATATAAGAGAGTGGTTAACACTGTTAAATATATCATAAGATCAAATAGCAATCCTTCCAGAATGACAATACTTTAAAAATCGCAAAACATATTGAATTGGCAACTAAATGTCATTGTTATATCGAATCGGGAGGTCAGTGGCAATTCCCGTTCATACTTGGCAGTAGCTTGTAAATAAATGTTAATGTGTAATAAAAAACATATACTGTACATTGCTAACACTTTATTTAAATTAAACTAAACATTAAAAAAAAAAAACATTTAAATAGCAATATTTTTCAGTTTTGCCTCAGGTCAACTAATAAATGTACCAATGCAAGTAAAAATCTGATATGACCAGAAAAAATAAAATCCTTATTGTTGAGCCATGGTAAAGTATACAGTAGCAGCAGCGTCTCCGCATTGGAGCAAGTGGGGCTGAGCCCCACCAGAGGTAATTAATTTATTTTAAGAAATGATATAATTTCCACATCTTAAACTTTTTTTATCTCCATTATACAAGAAAAAGTTAGATATTCTTTTGAGAAATTCTATTAGTATTAAATCTTTTTAATTGTTTTCATTTGCTATGCTTGGGGCTAGCCCTTCATCCTCAATGTTAATCAACGGAGATCTGGAGAACGTCATGCACATGTGCAATGAGCCTTTAATGATGACCCAAGGGGCTCATTTGCCTTTGCCCCTGAGCCAATCAAAAGCTTTGATCATATGTATGTCAAGATGTTGACATGAGCCTTGGAAGTTACTGCTCTTGAGTGTAGACCTGCATAGTGAACTTTTCATTATGATAATTTTGATGAATGATGAATTTTAAAAGATAATTTATTCTAATTTGTTGCTTGTTGGATTAGTTAAAGTGCACCACTCATTTTTGAGAGTCTGTTTTGATTCGTTTTGTTATGTTGTTCATGCGACATAACACAGACTCCCTTTGACGATTTGCCCATTTATGGTTTTCTTTCAGTGTCACTTGAGCTTTTTGACAAATGTGTATGTTTTAGTGGTGTTTTGTGCTGAGTTTAAATTATTAGGGATATTTGTTTGTGGCATCATGTTCAAGTTGCGCTAGAAAAAACATCTTTATCCAATCTGTAAAATTTCTGTCATGATCTATTTTTATCCTTCATACTTGTTTTCATTTTAAAAGTACTAGAGCTTCGTTCAGGGATCTAGCATCCATTCTATTGACATATTCATGGCAGTAGGATTGTATGATCGATTTTTTTGACTCAACATGCTTAAGTGTTGAAACCAAGGAGTTCTAGGGTGAAGGTTCTACCTGTCAATCAACCGCTTGGCTAAAACAAGGTTTTATGCACAAGTTTACAGAACTTTTTAATTGTCCCTGATTTGGACATAAAGAGCAGTATGCATTTTTGCCCTTTATTATCATCATGCACTGATGTAAGCAGTCATGAAATCATAGACCCTTTAGGCCTCTAGGCCCCTGAGGGGAATAAACAGGGCACACACATACAGTGAGAATGTGAGAAACAGAGTGAAGTCAGAACTGATGCACTAGGTTAAAATGTTTTTTTTTTTTATCAGTTTGACACACAGCATTTGGAATTATCCGTCAATGTTTCAAAAATCTGTAAAATCGGCTTTAGTGATTGTTTGTGCCCCACCAGAAATGATGACCCTGAGACACCACTGTACAGTAGATAGACTTTTCCAGTGTGTCTCATACGAGCTTTTTTAAATCAGATGTTTGTGAAAGCAGCTTTCTGGAGCTGGCAGCAGGTGTGGCTGGCATGCCTTTGTTAGACAATGGCACACGACTCACAGCTTAAAGAGCTTGCCTGTACAACCACAAAAACAAAAGCATGGAGAGTGCTTATCAGAGACACAGGCAATTCATCTCACTCTGATGTAATCAATATTATCCCATGAGAAAGGACACACTAAGATCATACATTATGCATGAGCAAGCACACACACACTCTCACACAGATACAAGCACATGGTTTGGTAAGAAACAGTAACTTAAAGCTGCGTACACACTGCCAGCGACTTTGTCGCTGCAGGTCGCCAGTGGCTGGCGGTTAGGTCGCTAGTGGGTGTTCCCACTACTGGTTGCCTAGAACGTTTATAAATGACATTCCCGGAAGTTATTTCATTGCTGTTGACAGCAAATCACTTTTCTTGCCTCTAAAAACAAACATTTTGGAGGGAAAAGACTACATATAAATGGAATCAGTACAAATAATGCTTTATATCAAAGATGAATAAGAAACAAGGTGTGCTCTTTGCCATAGCGGCTGTTTATCTGCGGCGAAAATGCAAACACCGGTCTGTCTGGGTCCACAAAACCATTCAATCTTGGAGTACCACTGGCTGGTGCAGGAGCAGCGGCTGGATGAAGTCCGGTTCCAGCAGTACTTCAGGCTTGACAGGACCCAGTTTGATGAGCTGCTGCAGAGGGTGGGTCCCCTGATCTTTCCATTACTGCAGGAGCTGAGAGAGAGAGAAGGATCACGTGAGCTCTACCGTCTTCTCTCGTATTGGCTGTCGCACCCGTAAGTTGCTCTTCATTTGAATAAAGTTAAACTTGTCTCAACTTTGTTGCGTCACTGGACACGCACACATCTGGTTACAAACAGTCGCGACAGCTCGTGTCGTCGGAAGTCGCTGTGCTCTCATTGAAAATCAATGGGATGGTGTCGCTGTCTCGCACAATGTCGCTGGCAGTGTGAACGCAGCTTTAGGCTTAGTTGACACAGTTGAAGGCCAGTGTCTGAAAATCTTTACTAATATAATTTTACTTTTGAAAATCAGCATGAAATCAAAATGTACTTATTCAACAAAATGCTGTTATATGCAATTTGACAATTTTATTGGCATAAATACACAGATAAAGAAGTCATGGCCTATATATACGTTTATGTTATGGCTTGAAACCATTTAGATATTACCAATATTACTACTCCAGTCTCCTGCAATCAGGAACTTAAGATTCTTGAAGTGAAATGAGGCATCAAGATCAAATTAAATCAATTTATTGTATATTTTAAACTTAATAATAATAATAATAATAATAATAATAATAAAACAGAAAAGGTGATTAACTATGATTTAGAATAAATAAGCCCCATTATTACAAAACTCTTTGTAAAAATGTATTCTGATTGGTCATTTTTGCATATTTACAGCTAAACTGTATAAATAGGCTATTGTCAATATTTAATGTCTAAATATTCATTTTTTTGATAAGTAGCAAGCATACTACATATTATATGCATCTGTGTAATCAGACCAATGCAGATAATTTAAAAAGGTTCTTTATCGGTGATACCAATATTGTGCCTTTCTGGTTATTGGTGTTGTCCATACACTCAAGAAATGTAAATTTATATTTACCTTTATGCATTTGGCAGATGCTTTTATCCAATGTGACTTACAGTGCACTTATTACAGGGACAATCCCCCCGGAGCAACCTGGAGTTAAGTGCCTTGCTCAATGACACAAAGGTGTTGGCTGTGGGGATCGAACGTGACCTGTCATGTGCTTTAGCCCACTACGCCACCACCAAGAAATAATGCTACTTCACCTTCTGGATAGAAAAGCAAGATTGCACTACACTCTGTAATACAATGTTATTTTTAAAAGCTGAATTTAGATATCAGTCTCCTGCAGAAAACAAAATCTTTCTCTCTGTCTGTGTATGCACGTCAGAGGTGGCTTCACAGCAGCATGTGCGTTCACGAAGATAACTTCCATTGTTTTAGCAATAAACAGCACAAGTTCTTGCTTGAAGTTCGTGATCGAACATCTCTCATAGCATTTTAATTAATCAAAGAGATAATTAAAAAAAAAAAAAAATCTAATACAAAGCTACACTCACTGAACACTTTATTAGAAACACTATGGTCCTAATAAATTTCCTAATGTGGTCTTCTGCTGTTGTAGCCCATCCGCCTCAAGGTTCGACGTGTTGTGCATTCTGAGATGCTTTTCTGCTCACTACAGTTGTACAGAGGAGTTATCTGAGTCAGCAATGCCAGACGTCGAAATCACTGAGATCACATTTTTTTCCCCATTCTGATGGTTGATGTGAACATTAACTGAAGCTCCTGACCCATATCCGCACGATGTTATGCACTGCACTCCTGCCACACGATTGGCTGATTAGACAATCACATGAATATGTAGGTCTACAGATCTTCCTAATGAAGTGCTCAGTGAGTGTATACCAGCATATCCTGCATAAGCAGTAACACAAAAGAGTGTTTCAGTCCTCAGGGCCATTATCATGTCATGCTATCAGACAAGAATCACATGCACAAACATTGCAGGACTAACACAATTGCCACAACTATAGCGCCTACATTTCCTTGTGCTACTAATGACAAAGATATAAAATTTCATAGAGAGGAACATTATGAAGATATGATGGCAGATTTATAGATGACATCTGAAACATTAGTATTTCTAGCAGTAATGCTAATGTTTGTAGTAATTATGACACCACAGTTTGTGATGACAACATTCCAACGTCCTTTACAATGACATGTCTCCAATGGAAATAGGGAAAAAATCTAATAACAGGAAAACAAAATAGTAGATCATTGCAGACACACTTGACTGAACATATTTTCCTCCAACAGAACTCATTCGCCTTTAAATGCTATTCAAATATTCATAGAAACGTCTTGTTTTCTTAGTGCCATCTCTTGATCTTGCCATTAGATTAAATGAGCTCTTCCCCCTGTGCTGTCAAACATTACCGTGTTTAATCACAACTAATAGAGATATATTAAGACTGCAACAGATCAAATCCTGAACAGTTCACAGGAAAATAAGCAGATGATAAAAGGAATGTTGATAATGCTCAAGTTAAACAAGCAGTTTCCATATTGCATACCCAATGTATATAATCCGTGTATGGCTTGAAAGTGGAAATGTTCTTCTGATGTCGATAATAATTGGTGCTGCAAAGGTAAGCATTACTGTTGCTATTGCTCATACAGTACTTACTTAATGAGGTGTGCTATTACTTTTCTTATAAATCACACTTACAGTTTTCACCTGGCAGACAATAAAACAGGTGAAAAAATCCCATATCTTGTGTACCGAATATCATAGAGACTAGGGAGTGGAATTTTGCGACATGAACAACTAGGCAACCGCCTAGCAATCATTAAGCAATGCCCTAGCAACCACTAAGGACCCCTTGGCAACTGTATAGCAATGTCCTGGCAATCATCCACAACACCCTGGCATCATGGCTGAGAGTTTTGCAATTTAGCTTCAATCAACGCTAACTTTCAATCTTGTGTGATCTGGTTGCTAGTAATGCAACTCATGTTTAGTGTGGATAACTATTTAGAACCATTAAGAATTGATAGTGCGTTCAAGTCATGGCCTAGAGGTTAAGTGCATTGGCTCCGAAACACTAAGCCAACAATCATGTGGAGAGGTGGTTCAAGTCCAGCCCAGTTTATGTTTCCATCCCATTTACTCTCACAATTTCCTGTCATAATGAATTTTTATTGTATTTTAAACTAAAAACAAAACTGCAAAATTCTCAAAATAAAATGAAATGTTTGATGATGCAACATTTTTCCTCATCAATTGGCTTTTTGATAAATAGCTTAACCAATCCCAGACTTTCTTCACAGTGTAGGCTGTAAAAAGTAAGTGAATCCCTAGGCTAATGACGTTAACAAAGGATCATTAGAGTCAGGAGTTGGCAAACCTGGCATCAAATGAATGAAACAAGATTGGAGGTGTGGGTTAGTGTTACTTTGACTCGTTAAAAAGTACTTAAACATTGTGAGCTTGCTATTCACAAGATGCATCTGCTGACATCATCCCAACGGTGAAGTATCTGGGGCTGTTTCGGGGCCTGGATTGCTTGCCATCATCAAGGGAAATATTAATTCCCAATTTTATCAAGATATCCTACAGGATAATTTTAGGGTGGTGTGCACCAGCTGAAGCTCAGTAGAAGTTGAATGATGCAGCAGGACAATGACCCAAAACATAGAAGTAAATCTACCACAGAATGGGTTTAAAAAAAGGAAAATCCAACTTTTGGAGTGGCCCAGTCTGAGCCCAGACATTAACCCAATAGAGATGCTGTGGACTGACCACAAGAGAGGCGTTCACACCAGACATACTGCGGATTATAATTGTTTGTGTTGTTATCTTAAGTACAGTGTGTTTGTCTATACATGTGACTTTGATGATGATGATGACATCACACTATATGACCAATTAATGCAGAAAACCAGCTCATTCCAATCTTGCCACTGTATTCTACATAAATATTATTATTTTAATGTAGAAATGTGTAACCCAAGTATGTACTTAAAAGTAACCAAATTGAAAGTCAGTAAATAATCTGATTACAAGAATTTGAATTGTAATGTTTTACACTACTTTTTGATTATAGTAACTAAAAGCTTTGTAATTTCGGATTACACCCTACACTGATACTTACTCATTTTGTTGCAGCAGAACAGCTTTGCATGTATTATTCACCAATCATGACAATGTTATTTATACAATATTTAGTGTAAACTATTTCATGTGCATGCATGAGCAATCAGTTTTAACAAATCTGGCCTTTTGCTGCATACTCTAATTTGTACATCCTCAAAGTCCTTACTGTACAACACACTGCATTTCAGGCCTGGCTTTTTCCAAAACTCATGAGAGCAATAATAAATGATTAAACTGCCGTTTTGGTCTCTGAAAATTTTATTTGCACTTTTACAAAGTCACAATTACAATGTGTTCTACATTGTAGTTTGGAAAGCACATACTTTTTCTTGTAGCCCATACTACTGTTGCTCATGTTCATAACAGGGAAAACATAAAACTGAAAACTCATGGGCATCTGTTCCAGCTGCCTCATTCAGAGAGCAAATTATTTGTCTCTATCTGTATTGCAAACTGCAAATTGCATGGCAGAGGAAGTGTTTTGTAAAGAAGAGAGGTCACGCTATGTTAGAAACACATTTTTTGTATAACTAGATGACAAGATAGTAATAAGAAAATAAAATAGTGAATATATACACTACCGTTCAAAAGTTTGGGGTCACTTACTCATTCTTTATTTATTTATTTATTTCACATTTTAGAATAATAGTAGTCAGCAAAACTATGGAATAATAGAAATGGAAATATGGGAATTATTTTGTGACCAAAAAATCCAAAATAAATCCAAAACTATGTAATATTTTAGCATCTTCAAAGTAGTCACCCTTTGCCTAGATTTTGCAGACATGTACTCGTGACATTTTCTCAACCAACTTCTTGAGGAATCACCCCGGGATGCTTTTTAAACAGTATTGAAGGAGTTCCCATCTATGTTGGGCACTTATTGGCTTCTTTTCTTCATATTTTGATCCAAGTCATCCATTTCAAAAACTTTTTTTTTTTTTAGGAAATTTTAGATTTGTAATTAAATAAATGTATATGTTTTGGCAGAATAATATTTTGTCTACAAAGTTAATTTCAAACTTTTAAGCATACACCTTCAGATCAAAAGATTTTTAAGATCATGAGAAACATTTCAGACAAGTGACCCCAAACTTTTGAACGGTAGTGTAAATATATAAATAAACCATACAAATCAAGTGTACCACATTGTGTACCCTAAAAAAAACATTCAAAAATTGCATTATAATTTGATTCAAGGAAGTCAAGCAAAGCAGTCGATTTATATTATACAATAACGTGACATGAATGTATACTTCCATAAATGCCGTAACTATGCACTTCAACACCAGGCAGAACCAATCAACTTTAGATTGAAGAATAAAGATGCACCCTACATCATAACAACAGAGATTGGGTAACACTTTACAATAAGGTTCCATTTGTGAACATTAGTTAATGCATTAGATATCATGAACTAACTATAAACAATATATATACTTTCCAGCATTTATAAATCTTTGTTAATGTTAGTTAATTGTTAGTTAATGATGGTTAATAGTGCATTACTGTATTGTGTGTATTACTATATCTTGAAATTAACATTTACTAAGATTAATAAATGCTGTTAAAATATTGAAGAATATTGAGAATTGTTTGTTCACGTTAACTAATGTTAACAAATGGAACTTTATTGCAAAGTGTTGCCAGTGATGGTAGCTTCAAATGAAATAGCTGCAACAGTTTCCTACAAAGATACAAGTACAACAGTACAAGACATGCTTTATGGTCTTTCTACACTCATTAATGTCCCTGTGACAAATGAAATATGCAAACATGCCCAAGAATGTACACTGGTACACATTTTGTGCATTTAATGTGCATAAGTGCGAATGAGGTTTTAAGCTATGGTGGAGGGGATGATTTCCAGTAAAAATGTCTGTCTGTTCCTCACAGCAAGGCTGTCAAATTCAAATTTGAAATTTGAATATTTGTCAAATTTTAGATAAAAATGCACATTTACGATGGGTGCCAAACACTGATAATAACTTAAGACCAATTGCGTACTTGTTCTAATAGACTAGATGCATCGTAACAAATACAGTTATCAGAGCGAGACACATTTTTAAAGGTTGAAGTTTTTTTTAACTTGACACAGTATCTGAAAACAGTGCTCCTGTTAGAGACTCTGACCGTGGCGAAACGGTCAAAAAATTCCATCTAGTGCATGTTTACATAGAAAAACAATTGTACTGTGTAGATGGCCTTAAAAGCGTGTGGTGTGAACCCCTTAGGTGGAGGTCTTTGTCCGTTGCGTCTTGCTTTCTTATCAGCATTTCTCAGATTAAGCAATGGGTTTTAAAACACTTGGTCAGGAGAGAAGTTCAGTTTGGAAATGTTCAACTCGAGATCCGTCCCATTCTGTTGTGCTCCGTCTGTTTAAACAGCACCTAGCCTTGGCTCATAGTCTGAGCCGCTTTACCACCGAGTTCAGTCGAACACAAGGAATGCCAGGAATGTTCTTTGTAATAACAAAATGCTGTTTGGCTTGTATGTGTTCATTGCACCCTCTTGCGGACTGAGGAAACAACGTCAATTTAAAAATCTGGTGACTTTGAAACACTAAGGGCCTATTTAGACTTGGACACTTCATGGGCTTTTACTGGTCCGATTACTATCCAATTGAAAAAGCTCATTTCATTTACATTTGGCCACATCAATGTGCCTCCGCCAAAAGGATATAAATCCAATGTTCAATTCCCTCGCAATATGCGAATAAAACAGAGTTCACCTCCGTGATTATGCTAATTCCGGGCAGTTAATTTAAAAGATGTGCTTTATTATTTGATTCCAGGTGAATTTGCACAGTGCGCGTGTGTCTGTGTATGTGCGCACTGTGTGTTTACCCCTCAGGGCTTCTCGTAGGCAAGAAGCGTCATGCACATCAGCTGCACTCGTGTCAGTGTTTAGTTTCAGTTTCATCAGTGATCTGCATCAAATAAATTAGGAAAAAATTTCTGTCTCTCCTACAACATGCAATCGTCTCTTTCTTTGTTATTATTTACTGTGCAACGCAAGCCCTGTGCAAATATTCAGTGACAGCTGTTATGTTTAGTTTTTTTCCAATGCTGATGTAGTGCTGTTTGGGTGAGGTAAAGTTACATATGCGACTTGAACAGACAAATGCATTTAGACTTGACCAGTTTCGAATGGAATGCGTCTCAAACCACCTCCTGAAGTGGCCTGAGCGATAGGATGAGCATCAGTCTCGAAAGGGCATTTACACCTGGTCTTTTCATGATCGGATAGCTGAGTGGCCAAGAGTAAACAGTCCCTAATTTAATTAGAATTTTGGTAATATTTGAGACAAAAATTTGCATTTAGTTTCTCAGCCCTACCTCACACAAACCAATTTTTTTTATCATCCAGACAGGTTTTGTAAGATTCACCATAAAAAGACCGGTCATATTATTCTGTGAGATTTTGCATTCTGAATAACTTCATTTATGAGATGTACAGAGTGAAAATCAAGGTCGAAGCTTTCTTGTTACCATGGTAAAGTATTTTCTCACATATATGAACAGTGTGAGTGTGTGTGTGGATCAGTTCCAAAGCTGGCTTAGCTGTAGTTAAGCAGCAGAGTGGGCAGTGCCAATAGAGAGGGAGGTGTGTTAGAGCTCAGACTTGTACTCTTATAGACCACCTATTCTGGTTTTTCAAATATTACCTTTCATGTAGTGTGTTTATGAATGTAAAAAAATCTGCAAATTTTCAAAAAAGTGTACAACAAATGGAGTTACTGACTCCCAAAAATAAGAACCAATTCTGAACACCTGAAACGAGTCATTAGTAATTCCACACTTCCTTCCTGTACTAACCTACGTATTTGGTAACAAAATACCCACATCTGGTCTTCATTGGCTGCTGGTGAAACACTAAAACACTACACTAAGTGGTAGACCAATCACAACAGACTGGGACATCTGACCAATCAGAGCAGAGTATGCTCTCTGAAAGGAGGAGTTTAGAATGAATCCTTTAGAACGGATCATTGAATGAGTCGCTTTTGAGACCGGGGTAAAAAAAGGTAATGCTGAAATTTAAAATTTGAGCAAATTAAAGTGTTTTTTGAACTTGGATGCATGTAAATTTATTGTATGAGACCTTTAAAACAAAATTAGGCACATTTAAAAACCATAGTGCTCTTAATGAAATATACACCCAAGACATCAAGAATATTGAGCATTACACATTTATCTTCAGTGGCCTTCTCATTAAAGAAAATCACATCGTATATATATATATATACACACACACACACACACACACACTATAGGGTTGTAACGGTACCAACATTTCAGTAGTCGTTAACAATACCAGTAAAATTTCAAGATTCTTGAAACCAATTTCGATACCACAGCAAAACTGGATAATGAATACAAATGTGAATACAAAAATAACTGCATGTTTCCTTCATGTTTTTTAATTAGGTTAACAGCTTAGTTTAATTCAACTTCAGCATCAAAATGGTGTCTAATCAAATGAATTCATAGATTTTATTCAAACTTTTCAACATAACTGTCACAGTCTGTCTCGCTCATGTTTTTCCTAGGACTCTTATTATAAAGTTTTTCCCTGGACTATATCTCCCAGAATTCACAGCCCTCATCACTTCCATCTGTTCCTCATCATCCTCACCTGTCTTCCATCCCCTCATTAGCTCCTTTTGTGTATAAATACCCTCCAGTTTTGTTCATTCATTGTCAGTTCTTGTCCTTGTATCACTTGCTGTGTTTGTAGATATGGTTTATTGTTCGCCACGTTTGTTTTATATCTTCTTTAAAGCCTGCAAACTGATCTCTCCCTCATCTCTACTACCATACTATGTGACAATAACATTGCATTTTTTTATCAAATAAAGTGCTTCTGTAAAACTCCTCACAGCATTATCTAAAACACAACATTGCTCATATTTTTGCCCAATAAAGTGCTGCAAAACAGAATCACTTTATAAATGAAAACATCAATTCAGTACAACAGCACTCTTGCTTGCAATATATTTCTTAAATATTATTATTATAATTGTGAATACACATTTTAGTGAATATTACATTTTACCTTAAAAGTGTTCAAATTTATGTCAAGTTTAATTGAGCTTTTATTTTTACTTATTTTATCTTTACACCTCCGCATAAGCAGTTGTTTAAATGACCCAGTGTGATTAAGCGCAAAATGCTGCAATTAAATTATACAGTGCATCCGGAAAGTATTCACAGCGCTTCACTTTTTCCATATTTTGTTATGTTACACCCTTATTCCAAAATGGAATATGCTGCAAACAATACCCCATAATGACAACGTGAAAGCTGTTTGTTTGAAATCTTTGCAAATTTGTTAAATAAATAAATCACATGTACAAATGTATTCACAGCATTTGCTCAATACTTTGTTGAAGCACCTTTGGCACCAATTACAGCCTAGTCATTTTGTGTATGATGCTACAAGCTTGGCACACCTATTTTTGGCCAGTTTCTCCCATTCTTCTTTGCAGGACCTCTCAAGCTCCATCAGGTTGGATGGAGAGTGTCGGTGCACAGCCATTTTCAGATCTCTCCAGAGATGTTCAATCGGGTTCAAGTCTGGTCTCTGGCTGGGCCACTCAAGGACATTCACAGAGTTGTCCCATAGCCACTCCTTTGTTATTTTGGCTGTGTGCTTAGGGTCGTTGCCCTGTTGGAAGATGAACCTTCGCCCCAGCCTGAGGTCCAGAGTGCTCTGCGACCGAAGTCTTTCTAGCAAATTTGTCCACTGTCGGCCATGTTTGTAATGCTCTAGGGAGACAATCTCCAGTCATGAAAGTGCAGCTCCTATCTAATTGAATACAGAAAGACCAAAATCTCCAAAATGGTTGGTCAAGATTACGATCAAAGGACATATTTCAAATCAGCAGTAAAATCTGACAACAAATGTATCATAAATGGTGCTTCTTTACTCCTCAAATTACATAAAAAAAAGCTATTTTCCCAGCTTTTATAGTTAACATACATGCGCAGTCTCAAGTTGATTGACAGATAATATCTGTATATAAAAGGTGATTGGTCTTTTACCTGTAAGGCGGGACTTCCTATCTACATCCATTGACTGTTGGTTGCAGTTGGGTGTACTAATTATTCCCAATTATTAATAGAAGTGGCCCGTCTCTGCTGCAACTTCAAGGTAAAAGCCCTTCACCGGTGCTCACATAACAGAACTTGGAACACATCTGTCACTCAGGGCACCAGATAGAGTACATACATAACTGTTAATCAGAAGGTCACTGGTTCGATCCCCACAGCCAACACCATTGTGTCCTTGAGCAAGGCACTTAACTCCAGGTTGCTCCGGGGGGATTGTCCCTGTAATAAGTGCACTATAAGTCGCTTTATTGGCGATGTCTTACAAAGATCCCAATGCCGATTGCGACATTCATTGACAAGCGATGATCCACAGTATCCGGAAATGGCAAAATCATGGATCTGGGAAGTCGGTAAATATATTAAACAGTAGCCCAGATTGTGAAACTTGCACCTGCAACAAGGCTGAATACAGTCCACAAGCTCCTCGTCCAAATGTATATCACATGGGTAATTTTGCTCATCTACCCGCAATAGGCGGGCGACCTGTAAGAAGTCTCGGAGTGAGACATGACAAGAGATGCTGTTAGTCACAAATACACATGCTTGAAGACACACTTTATTATATTTTGAAGAACAGACAAAAGAAAAGCCATCAATCTGATTTGCTGTTTATTCAGAGTCATGCAGTACAAGCCTGTCTTGTGGAACATGTGGAACAAATGCATGTAAAGATTTGTCACTCCTTTGTTTCATTCATCTGAAAACTGTTTGCAAGAATAATGTCATCTATGAGAATGCTGCAAATTATCTCAGATCATCACAGGAGGTGGTTTGAGTTTAGTTTGCTTTATTTCCACTTGGTTAGCATACATTGTGAATGCAACTCTGCAGGTTCATTAACACTGTATATATATTTGTATATACCAAAATGCAATACAAACACAAATTTGATAGGAACGCATTTGACAGCATTATTTTGGGAACATAAGGGAATTTATTAGGTCTTTAGTTCTTAATCTATATGCTATTAGTCATTTTCCACTTGGTGTCTTTGATGGATACTTGCGTGATGGTAAATGGAGCCGTTGGAGACGGTAAATGTTCAAATAAGCTGGTTAAATACGTTTTTTGATCACTTCGTTATTTTATTGCTATTTTCATTTAGTTTAAAGTGCAATCTGAATTTAGAAATGTCTTTTGTTTATGTTTTTTTGTGTTTTAATAAATTAATACTATTTTTAAAGAAAAATCTTTGTTCACTTTTGACATCACTCTCTGCGTTTACCTCACCAAGTCGGCATTTTGGCATAACCTTGAAATGTATTTGGACCATTCAGGTGCGCATTAGCACAAGCATTTTCGGAACACACTCTATGTTCAGCACACACACATATACGCCGCCTGTCAATCAAAAAGGTCGTAGCTGTTACTAGATGGCTTGCGAATTATAAACATGCTCTCTGAATTACTTTCAACGGCAGAATAAACTATGAACTTTCTAATACAGTAAGTGACACAGGCCTAGGCTATCCGTCACTCTGGGTTTTTGTCTGACAGGACCGTGGCATCATCATCCCATGTCTGTCTTGTGTTTCATTGCCTGTCTTTGTGTGAGCGCACAGTTTCAGTTGAATTCCCTACAGTACGTGCTTTGATCTGTCTTGTTTCATGTCCGGAGCATGGTGTCTGGATCTTGACTTGCTGTCTGTCAGGATCCAGACACACATGCTCCATGTGCTGTCTGTTATTGAAGTGGGCACATCACGCTTTTGTCATCTTGGCGGCACGCACTCGCGTTAATAGTTTGTGTCAGTCTCTCGCGAACACAGGTGTGCCTTGTGTTGCGCTGCACGAGCTGTCTTATGTTTCGTGTCTGGAGCATGGTGTCTGGATCCTGACTTCCCTGTCTAGTTCAGTTTCAGTCTGTGTCAGTATCCGGACACTCAAGCTCCATGTTCTGTGTCTGTCTCTCTTGACCGCGGACATGCGTTTTTCTCTTTGCGCTGCCCGGGTAGTAAGCTGTCTTCAAGTTGTGCTGAGGTTCAGTCACTTCGGTCTGAGATTTCAGGTTTGTGTGTGGCCGAACTCTCGCACAGGTGTCCTGTCTTGTTTTTGTCACCTGTTGCGTGCATCTTGTGGAGTTTGCCTCGTGATGTATGCTCAGGTTTTGTTTGACAGTTGGCATGAGTGTATATTGCCTTGGCAATGTGCACTCATGCCATTTGGGTGTTTTGTTGTCTTGTGAGAGCACGTGGCTTTGTTTTGTTTCTGTATTGCAATTTGCCTCACCTGTCCCCTGTTCACCCGTTTGATTTCTCTCCTTATTTTTGCCTCCTCATGTGTGCTGTACAGGGCCAGTTTGTCTTGCTTGTTTTCCAGTTGGTCCTGTGTGTTTGTTTGTTTATTCTTGTCAGTCATTCAGTCGGTCGGTCTAGTTTCCTGTCCTGTTCATCCCTACTCGGTTGGTCCTGTTCCCCACTGCCTTCTGCCCCAGTCCTGGATTACCTTTTTCCCCTATGGGGTAGTTTATGTTTTGGTTTGTTTTTGTCCTTTTTGTTTTGTTAATAAACCTTTTTTTTTTTTTTACTCTGCACTCAGGTCCTGAGCCTCATACTCTGATTGTAACAATAATCACACAAATATAACTGGTTAGTTTTTCATTATTGACATTTTAATCAGTGTTTGTCCGGTCATGTAAGTAAAGTTCTCTTTCACTTGACCCTTCAAAAATCCACTTGTCCCGGACAAGCATTCATGTCAACCCTGATTAAATATCTTCTGCTCCTAAAGTAAATGTATGTTGTTTAAATGAGTTTTATTTTGAAAAACAAGCCAAAAAAACATATTTTGTTCCAGTGTACAATGGGCTAAAACTACACTATACTCATGTTCATTTCGATCCATCTTTAACTCACAAAAACAAACTTTCTCTTCTTATTAGAGCTGCATATCACAGATTTTCTTCATGATAAGATACACACAGTGAACGGCACATATATTATGATTCAATCTGTCTCGAGCCATCATGTTATAATCTAGCTGCAGCAAAATCGTCCCCGCGCCAGAGTGTGCATCAGCCAAGAATGAACAAAGATTCAATCACTTCACCGGTCACTTCACATAACTCATAGACGCGGCGCTATCCGCACAGAGAAATGCCAGTTTCGGAGTTTATTTTCATAATCCACTTCCTTATTTTTTTAACTATATTAAAGGATGCTTTAAAGATATAACGCCAGCCGGGGTGTTTCATTGCCAATCGGAATGTGGCACAATAATCATTTTATCTTGATTACCTTGTTTTCATAATCATTGGAAGCTAAAATAGTAATTGGAAATAAAACCAGATAAATCGCCCAGCCTTAATTGAACCCAATACATTTAAAAAAAAATCCAGTTATCTAACATTTCTAGATACAATCTTGTCCAGAATTCTCAAGCATCGTAACACAAGCATCAATCATTTCTGCAATGAATGCTCCCTAACATAAATTATTCTACTCATGCAAAATGAGCCAGAGTACAACATAAACAGTTACAGTACAATATGAATGACCTTCTCCCTGGATGGAACACAACACTGAGGATTGTAGCATTTAACCCTTTGACAATGTGATGACATTAAACATTAGATCATTTTTAAATGTCCAAAAAGCAAAGCCGGCATCTATTTAAATTAGCCTGATGGGAACCAACACCAAAAGTTTGTAATGATAATTACCAGGAAAGTCCTAATGTTTTTGCAATTAAAAGGGAGAAAAGGGAGGAGGTCTGTGATCCATAATGAATTAAGCCTTTTTTTCCCCCTATCCGATACTGTGACCAAATGATTGCTTTTCTCCTTGGACTTTGATGCCTGATTCAGGAATGCATATCAGGGAATTGGGTTTCCATGTTTTTTGTTGTGTGGCACAAGTTTCCAATAACATTCCTGATTAGGGAGACTATTCCTATTCAGTCCAAGTCAAAAGGTAATACTACACTGACCCTTTGTTGGGTAAAAATCCCAATGTTTTGTCATGCTAAGAGGATGCACTGGAAAGCTCCCTCCCCATTTAATGAGCGTGAAAATACAGTATAAAGTGACACATTTGATCAAAACAATTTAGAAACCCACAAAGGGTGAGTCTCATTTCCCATAATCATTGCCAAGCTGAGACTGAATCTGCAGACCGTTTTTACCAACAAGTACCATGGTATTGCCATGACTTTCTGGATATGTACCGAGGTAATATGATCATATTCAACAAGTCCACTTCCAGTCAAATGTTTTTCCACACACATTTGTTTTTCATGATCCTTTTGATCTAAAGGCTTCTTCATACACAGTACGCTTGAAATTCATTTAATAGACAAATATAAATTGTGCCTATATATGAATCTCTTTAAGAAACACATTTTTTTTTTTTCAATGGATGAATTTGACCACTTCAATACCATTTAAAAAGCATCACAGGTTTTTTTTTTTTTTAAGATGGTTGAGAGAATGTCAAGAGTGTGCAGAGCTGTAATTTAGACAAAGTAGCATTCATAGTTTTAAAGACGTTAACTATTATTCTAAAATGTAGAAAATAGTAATAATAGAGAAGGAGTAGATTTTTCCAAACTTTTGACTTAAATACAATATTTCATGGATATTGTAATCATTCAGTACCATGGCATTTATCAAAGTACCATGTGATTGCTATTCAATACCATCAATGGTAAATGGTGTTGCCAGAGTCTTTTTTGAAAGAGTCTCTCTCACTATTTTGCGCTCTCGCTCTAATAGCAGTTTTTTTTCACCCTTGTTTGACCCTGCCACTCTCTCAGCACGAATGCTTACAAATGCTTCAGGATTTGGGAGGTTGTGGGGTAAGGAGAAAGAGCCAAGCATCAAGTTCCAAACACAAACCCAGCAAAGAGGAAACACCATGGAGACAAAAGATGGCAGGCACTAGAGGGGCTATTGTTGTAGCTCTCAGTCTGAAATAGCTACGCTTACCAGAATCACTGTCAGAGGAAGTATGATTTGTTTTATGATCTTCAGGGTCAGAACAGTATGCATATTAGTGGGTGTAGAGGTCTATATTGTGTTCAAAATTATGTCTATGATTGTCTTTCTTCAGTAGAACACAAATGAAGATTTTTAGAAAAAGATAGAGTTCTGTCAGGTCCTTATGTACACTGGTGCTAGCACTTTGATGGTCCAGAAGTCATATTTAGGCAGCAAAAAAGTAATCCACACGACTCCAGTCGATCAAGGCTTTTACTGTAGCGAAGTCACATAAATTTGCTAATTTGCATATGCAAATGAATGGTGAAACTGATACATTCATATGTAAATAAGATCTAAAAAACATAAAATCCCAAAAGAAGTGCCAAATTTGATTATTTTTACTTCAGGGAAGTAGAAATTTTAAAACTTCTCATATGTGAAATTACATCTGTACTGTGTCCGTTCAAATATGACTACGAGCAGCAAAGTAAGAGGCCCTACTTGATCAGGGGATGGTTAAAGAGAAGGGTTAAAGAGGCAGGTCAAGATGAAAATAATCAATCTTTTAAAAACATGTCTCGATAAAAAACTGCATTCTGTTCCATTTTGTTGCACTCCATGTAGCTATTTTTTAACGCAAGCACTTTTGAAAGAATCTTTTGTAATCGCCACCAAAGAAACATGTCTGATTGGGGTAAGGAGAATCTGAACTCCGCCAAATTATGAAGGCCTTCTTTAAGACTTGTCGACTTGTTCAGTCAACCCATCTAATAGTTGATTCTGACGATGTTGTATTGCCCATCATCATTTGCACATAGCTCAAGGGCAACACGGAACATGACTTTCCTCTCCTCTCTTCTCACACTTGAGCGCAACAGGCAACATGGAAAGCAGACCACTGTATTCCATGGTGATAGTGTTAAATGGATTTGAGCCAGATCCAGCCAAAATCTAACAGCCAAGCTCTACTGCAGCCATCCCTCATACAAATCAAAGGCCTAATGCCTCACTGTCTAAGCTGCTCACCAGCATATCAGCCCACCTGCCTTCAGCAGCATGGTGCCAAAGTGTGTCCTCTGAACTGACTGAAAAGAGAACAAGTTTGGCCATGTAGGGGTGCCACATTGAGCTAAATCTTTCCTGCTGCGTGCCTCTCTCGACCTTTTGCCCTTCCACTTTGTTGGTCTATCTCCCTTTCATTTACCACCTACACACTTTCACTTTCTCTTTTGCTCTCCCACCTTAATTAGTAATTAGTCCTTCCTTAATTTAGCTGACACTTTTAAATCAACACACAATACATTAATCATGAGGACAATCCCTCTGGAGTAACACTGGGTTAAGTGTCATGCTCAAGGAAAATGGTGACAGTTCATATCTCGTTCCTGGTGGGGATCGAAATATTCGGATTACTAGCCCTGAGCTTTAAAATCAACATGAAATGGCATTTGAAGCATACATGTAATGTGACATTTCTGTAGGGCGTGACTTGATTTTATCCATTGGGAATTGTATAGTGTCAAGAAGGTGGTCCAAGTCTGGTTCACTGGTAAAACTTCTTTTCAAATCTATTATTATTACGTTAACACAAACTAGCATCAAATTGCTGTTTAAACTGTAGACAAATATGTAGGGAAGACTCCATTACTTACAACAGTAGCCTCAAAAAATCCCTAAATATCTATTTGGCTACTGGGGAACATTAATCATTAGTTTGTGCTGTCTAGGTGACAGTTACTGAAAAGTAAAGCTTTATTTTTTTGAAAACTTGCACCGATGAACTGTGCACAATAAGACTAATAACATATATTATGAAAGTAAACAGAGCGGCTGGAGTTTGTTTTGTGGATTAACACTCCTTCGGGACAGTTTGTGGATGAATCTGCACGTTCTTTGTACTTATACATCTTATTGGTTGGAGTTTGTTCTGTGGAATATTTCTTGCAAAACTTTAGAGTGATTAGGGCATTTGTTGCCCTCATGTAACAGCCGAGTGGGCCTGACTCACTAACACAAACTTGACTGCCGAGGATCTGGATGCCTTTTTTGTTTCTTTTTGTGCTGGTTCCGCCTGGTTGCTGGAGTTTGTTTTGTGAAGGAACACACCTTCTGAACAGTTATGTGGATTAATCTACAAGTTCTTTGTGTTTATCCTTCCTATTGGCTAGAGTTTGTTTTATAAATTATTTTCTGTTGTGTAATTCTGTCTCACAAAATTTGTATAGAGGCACCGGACTTGAACATCTGATGGCAAAGTTGTCGTGTTTGAGTTTAGAGGAATGGACACCGGTTGACGCTGTCGTGCATGAGGTTAATGCACATGTTTTTCTTTTCTGTTTGATTGTTGCACTAATGTTGGAAGGTGGTCTTTATCATTTTATTTTTGACACAATCGAATTTTTCAAATATGTCAAAATGTCAAATGTTAATATGAGTGGACTGTCTCTTTCCACGTAGAATGTGAATGGGTTGGGGCACCCCATAAAAAGAAGGAAGTTTATAAATTATTTTGTGAGTTGACTTTAATCTATATATGGACTCAGTCCTTGATCATAGTGAAGCAAATGTGTGTAAGCCCACTAGAGCAACATTGACGCTTCAGAGGATGTGTAAAAATCTTGTCTTACAGATATTTGGAGACATCTGAACCCATCTTTTAGGGACTATAATTTTTTTCATCAGTCCATAAGATTTATTTTAGAATAGATTTTTGTCCCTCATTTCATCTGTTGTTGATTGCTCAATCAGAAACTTCTTAGTCTCAGATCATGCCCTGGTGTGTTAGAGGTATTCCCAAATATGGAGAAAAAGAAATCATATAGTTGGCGCTTTAATGTATCCCTTTTACAAAATCCTGAATTCCAACAAATGTTAAAGGCTGAAATAAATGTTTATATGGAGACCAACTGGTCCTCAGTAACCTCTGTGGGCGTGGCTTGGGAGGCACTTAAGGCAGTTCTTAGGGGTCGGATCATACAGTATGTTTCATTCACCAAAATATCCAAAACAAGAACTCGTGGAACTGGAAGGGAATATTAAAGATGCCGAGGCAGAGATGAAGTGCCGATTGTCGTCTGATGGCCTTAGAGAATTGACCCAATTGAAAAACTGATATAATACTATTTTGTTGCGGAAGGTGGTTTTTTGGCAAGACAGTCATACTTTGAGTCAGGGGACAAAGCAAGAAAACCTCTGGCTATATAAAGCAGAGAGAGTAATTTCTGCCATTCCCTCAGTGAAATCTGCTGGTGGGGAAATATTTATCTCAGCCATTGATATTAATAATGCTTTTAAAGAATTCTATCCTGATCTCTATAGTTCCACGTCTTCGTATCCTGATGAAGATATTAGAAAATTTGTGGAACCATTCGAACTCCCTAAACTGACGACTGAGCAAAACAATTATCTTCATTCTGAGATAAACTTGGAAGAGCTTGGCGAGGTAATTAAAGATTTGCCTACAGGCAAGGCTTTGGGGCCAGAGGGTTTTGCCACTGAATTTTTTAGATCTTATGCTACAGAACTGGTTCCACTTTTGTTAGAAGTTTATACGGAATAATTCACAAGCCCGGATCAGTCTGATTCTTAAAAAGGACAAAGATTCAAGCGAGTGTAAGAGTTACCGTCCAATTTCCCTGATCCAGCTAGATGTAAAAATATTGCCAAAAGTTTTGGCTAACCAATTAAATAAAGTTCTGACATCTCTTATACATATAGATCAGATGGGGTTTATTCGGGGCCGCAGCTCTTCTGATAACAATAGGGATCAATGTTATGTGGTCAGTGGCGAATGAACAGACTCCGTTCGCAGCCATCTCACTTGACGCCCAAAAGGCATTTGATATGGTAGAATGGGATTATCTTTTAAAATACTTTTATTGGATGGATTAAGTTACTATATAGACACCAGGTAGCGGCGGTACAAACAATTGGATTAATCAAGATTTTTTTGTTATGTTATTATGCATTCTGTCTCAGACATTTGGCTCATTGGTCATTTCCACCTGAGAGAGCCCCTCCCTGGGCTTTTCTATTAAACTTACAAGAGAAGTTAAGTCACACCATATTATCTCGAATTTGCACGATGCATGGAGTGTTTAATTCGGACATTTATTTAAATGTTGCCTCGAGCATATGGATGAACCCAAAATTATGTATTAATAAGTCCCCTTTCTGCTGGTCAGAGTGGATTGAGAGGGAGGTTAATATGCTCGGTGACCTATATGAGAGTGGAGTGATGAGATCTTTTGAAAATATGATTCACAGATCTCAGTTCTTTGGGTATTTACAGATGCACCACCTGCTCTGTACTATTTTTTGGGGTAGCATTCACCCCCCTAAAGCGGCAGATTCTCTGGAAGTGGTGATTACTGCTTTTGGAAAAGGTCATGAGGCATCAGTGTTATTCGGAGGGAAGGGTTTTAAGTTCATATAATTTGATTCCGTATTTTTTTGTCATGTTTATATAATCTGAGACTGAAATCAATAAATATTGTTAATAACCAAAAAATAAAGTAAATAGAGTCAAATATGATTTCATAACCAATATGCCACACCACCTTGCCTGACTGACCAAAATTATACAGCATTTTTCCAAGGTGTACCCTACACGTAATTGAAATGAACAAAAAACCTGTTCTCCAATTAATTCTCACCATCAGTTCAGTCTCAGACAGTGTTATAAACAGATGCACTGCAATGAGCAAACATGTCACTGGCTTTTCATTACACCCAAAATAAAAAGCTGCTGCTATTTATAAAAAGCACTCTTGTCTGTTTAAAATGTGTCAGCTTTCAGGCTCCATTAATGCCAGCATGAAAAACATTTACCTTAGTGGACCTAAAGCACTGCACTTCATTGCGGACTATAGAGCACTCTAGCCCCTAGTATGCTGGTATTCATAGAACTGCTGTGGGTGGGTGTGGGATTTGTGCACACGATTCATGGAGATGAACTCAAGGAATCAGTTATGCAAGTGTCTAAAGAGAGAGGAAAAAACTGCAGGGTGGATATTCTGAAGAGACGTTTCTGGCATCTGAGCATTCTTCCAAAAACATAGTAGAATTCGTATGGAATAACATTCCAAAACACTGCCATGAAAAAAATGGCACAAAAATGTTTATGCAAATAAAGTAATATTATTCATTAATAATTCTTATTTTATATGTCATTTAGTGTTTTTACATTAAGTATAATTTAAAAACCTAATAAAACATACACTGTAATTACTGTAGGACACTTGTACGACTTGTATGGCTTCAAATTGGGCATATCGCATTTAATACGCAAGTCTTAATTTTTGAAAATTCACGGCTGAGCCATGCATGATATTGTCACTACAATTTTTATTAATTTACACCAGACCTTTTGCAAATCATGAAGAAAAAGAACATTGACAGGAAAGAAGTATTTATCTACGGAAATTCAGTTTTTTTTATTATAACAAACTAACATTCTAAACTTGCTATTTTTTTTTTTAAGTATATAGTCAATATACACAGTGCAAATGTTCTCTATTCAAATTTTAGTTTACCCAGATGACCCAGTACATTTTCCAAAAAGTGCAATATACAAACAACCAGAGCATACTAGAATACTACATTTCACAATGCAATGGGCTGGACATCATCTTCCATTTCCAGACTCCAGTGTGACAAATTAACCTCAATTAAAGCCATTATTTTTAACATATTGCAATTCTAGACTCATTTATTCAATTCTAGATTTATTTTTCACTGAAAAAGTTGAGACATTTTTACATAAACTGTTGTTCAAATGACTTCCGGATTTAAGCATGAAACGTGGTGAGGTCATGTGACAACAATGTAATTCAAACGTTTATCATTGAATAATATGTTCTGTATCGAATATTATTTTTTTTAAATAGGCAGTAAACAGTATATACATATAGACCATTTCCAGACAATTTAAGGAAGTGACGTATTTTAGTTCCTTAAACATGTCCTGCTAGACATGAACTCAGACTGCATTTCAAACTGTATAAATCCCCCTCCGAAAATGAACATTGAAGGGAGAACAATCATTATAGTCATGCTGTAAGATCACTTCAAACTGAATTTTCTAATTCATTAAATTACACAAAAGTGAGTTCAGAATGACCCGTCTTTTTGAGCCCCACACCTTTTAGCCTTCTAAGCTCTCAGAGTGGATGGTAAAGTCTTTGAAGGGAATGGGGCATAGGGATCATTACTTCTGAATGGAACGCACCCTTATTCAAAACAACAGCGGGAGTCGCTTCTTTCATAGTGACTTTAACACGATTAATATTAATAACGTTAACACAATTGTTATAAAATGGCATTATTTAAAAGTGGACCATGTTGTTCGGTGACTGGATGATCCCTGGATGCCAGGAACCAACGGAAATTAAAGCGTTTAGATCTCAGAAAAAGCAAAGACAAATGGATGTATTACCCACTTCAGCGAGACGGCTGGATGGATGCATGCAGTAATAACAACAGCAGCACACATCTTATCTCTGGTAGGTGAGCTAAATTTATGCCAAATATTAGTAAGTTTGAGAGTTAGAGCTCTAAACTTGACTATAGCTCCCATTATAATGAATGAAGCTGCACAAGTCATTTACTTTTACATTTTGACATTTAGCAGATGCTTTTATCCAGAAGAAAGAGACAAGAAAGTATTTTTAGCATTAAAACATAGACTGCTTTATTGAACAGCTTAATTGATTATAACAGGAACAATCCGGTATTCCTGATTTCCCCACTAAGGAAATAAATATGAGCATCTAAACTACAATAAAATTTCATCGCCTCTCTTGCATAGACGCGTCTGGAAATCTCACTTAAGGTAAATTTGATATTCTTTGAGAAAATTAGTTGTTTTGTTGTTGCTTATTTAAAAGATTCAGTAATGACACCTCATTGTTTATTTTCAGTTTTTGCAAATATCTTGTTTGTTCTGTTTTAGCTAGACTCTAAAAAGACGTGCTATTCATTTTATTTTGACAATTCTGGGTTACTGCTTCCTGAAATGCTTCAGGCCCAGACATGTGCAGTAGTGTTCTAATTACTTTCTTGTTGTTTACCTTGAAATAGTCTCTATGCCACAACTGACTAACCAGAAATAAGTATTTCAGGAGAGCTTTGTAATATTGCATATACGCACTTGGCTGGTTTGACCACACCATCGTACTTGCAGTCATTTAGAGTAAAGCAGATTGTAAAATAAAGGAACAAACTAACTATGGATCAATTCAGTTAAGTAATGCAGGACACGGCCTGGATTTGGTGTTTTGTTTTAAAGACACAAAGCCTTTGAGTGACTATCCCATTAGCCCACAATGTCTGTACACTGGAAACAAAAGCCATGTCCCCTCAATAGACATTAATGTCCCATGGGGTTTTGCCTTCTCCAGCACAGAGCGTGGGGCAAAAACAGAGAAAAAAAATGCACATCCCCTCCCTATTTTGCTCTTGCCCATTTCAATCTCTCTCTTTTCAGAGCTTCTCTTTTGCAGTCTTCCTCCCCATCGGCAGGGGCGTAAATAATACATAAAAATGGTAGATAGCCTGAGTGCAAATGAGTGGGTTTGAGGATGTGGAGGCATTTTCTAGGTGCACTAATGATGAAATTATGGCTTCAGAACTGAGACCATGTTTCTATCTTTTTATCTTGTTTAGGACAAAGAATGCCGGCCTTGTAACCCTGCCAAACAGACATATTTGAGCACTGGTGTGGATTCGGCACCCAGATTTTACATTGAAGATCAAGTGATGACCCAACACAAAGTTATTTATTATACAAAAACAAAAATAGCTCTCTCGTGAACGTGCATACTGCTGCTTACCGGACAAGATTATTTTATTTATAGTTAAAAAGTACTTAAATATTGATCTTTTTTGCATCAAAAGTGATTGTATCACACATTCATTTAACCACTGGAGTCATATGGGTAACGTTAATGCTGACTGTTTGTGCTTTTTGGAGAATCAAAAATCGTGTTACCATCCACATCCATTATAAGGACCTACTGAGCTGAGATATTTTTCTTTCTTTTTTTTTTATGTGTTCTGCTGAAGAAAGGAAGCCATATACGTACATCTGGGATGGCATGAGGGAGAGTAAAGGATGAGAGAATTAACATTTTTGGGTGAACTATCCCTGTAAGCTTTGCACCATATAATTTATACGGATTCTCATATATTTTGGGGAAAATACCATTTGTGCACATATGCCCACAGATGGTGCGAACACTCCCACACAAGCCCAGCTGCATGTTGCCTATGCACAAAAATTGCACTTGGATTTAACACTCTCACGAAATAAGGATAAGATGTAGTGCAAGGATATGGCGCCTGACGCAGGTATGAAAATATAGCCCTATAAGTTACATTCAGAATCTTATTTTTGCATTTTGCAGTGTGTACTGTGCACAGTATGCAGATTTTCAGCATGCATGGCGTAATGTGAGAGTTTTAAATTTAGAATGCTCACTACCAACAATGAGATCCCATTAAACATGACATTATTACATTTAAATTATTTTATACTTTTGACATGTTACAGAGAGACAAATGTTTGGAATACCATACTATCCATATTACTATTTATGCAGTATGTATTATTACAACCAGAATGATCCTTACTGCCACGTGTCCAGCCACCGTGGTAAAAACACACAAGGTACATGTGAAACTTTTTCAGAAAATCACCACCAAAAGGGGCAAAGGAACAGTTTTTTTTCTTGGACCTTTATTAGCTCAGAACGAACATGGCAAGAATAGTGACATTTTCATTTGTAAATGAAGATCAAGCAATGCAATAAATTAACTGCTATGCCATAAATTAACATACTGTTAATGCCAATTTCTGTATACCTAGACAACACAGGTGAGCTACTACATTTGCCAAATGTGCAGTTTACAACAGAGCACATTGCGCAGAATACTGTATCCCACAGTATGTGACGAATGAGCAGCAAGCAACAATTATTAACATCTTTTTCTTGACTCATTAGTTTGTACTGCCAAACATTGAGACATTTTATACAAAACTGGGTTCAATTGCAAACCTGTTTTTATTTTTAAGATGATAACTAGAAGTCACTCATGCTGAATTAATCATGCAATGTAAAAGGTCATGTGACAACAACATAGCATACTATAGTTTCACAACTTACTTTAAAAAAACAGTAGGCAGAATAAACTACTTACTGCACAGTAAATAGAATACTAGTATTCTATTCCAAGCATACTTTATGTGTACTACATACGCTGAATTCTTATCCACAAGACTTATTGTTCCAGGCTGCCCAGAGGGGTTTTCCCTTCGTGCATGGATTCCTCCCAAATTCTTCCTTTCTCTCAGGGAATTTTTCCTAGACATTATCATCATGTGCTTCTCACAGGAGTTGCTGGCTTAACATTCGACAATGCTGCTTTGTGACAATTACTAGCAATATATAACCAAAGCCGAATAGAATGGAATCATAATCTGCTTACTTTTCTTATTTCCAAAAACCTTCTAAAAACATGGACTAAAAGAGGGCATTTAACAGACGTCAGTTAAAAAGTGGGAAAACTGTGGAACTGAGTGGAAGTTGTCCTTGAGTACACCCCACTCGCTCTCTATAACCCCACTCTGTGCACCGTCTCCTGCATTTATGCATGAGTGCTCTGGCCTGTCACTGCTCCCCTGTGCTGCCTTCAGCACTCACTGCCTGAAATACTACAGTAACTGCAGTGCTCACTAGATTGAAACCAACGCTGAGGATATTGTCAACTTAAAACTCCACACAATTCCAAACAAACACCAGCAGCAATCAATACATAAAGTTAACTCTTCATCTTCAGCCACCATCACAAATGTGCACCTTGTCATTAGGTGACCTCAATATTTTTCAGCCTTTTGATGACATATCTCAATATACATTTATGTCTTTGGTCTGCAATGGCTCAAAAGACATTATTTCTACCGAACATAAGTAAAATACAGTAAAAATCTAGTTTAAAATAATCAAAGCATGTTTTCTAAATTGTTTTCTCTAAATGACACAAGGTTATTTTAGCTTTTGTAATAGCAATATAATGATTTTTATTTAAATACACCAATATAATACGGAATAATGAACATCAAAATATTTTAAACATTCTATAAACCAATTTTAAAAACTATAAATCGTCTTTTCCACAACCGTTGTTATCGTATCGGCATAATCCACTATCGGTCGACCTCTACTTGCCATCAAAAAGTGTTCCCCTCTCAGGTCATAGCCTTATTCATTTTATTAAAATAACATTTTGTGTTCAAGTTATACTCCTCTTTTCCAATAGAGTAACAAGTAAACATAGGTTAATACACTTGATACAGAAAATCTGAGATGTAACATCACATCATAGGGAAATTGGTTTAGAAGGCTTGAAGAATAATAAACTCCAGGCTTGTGGATGGAGGCAATGGAAAGCCATTTTCAAATTATACAAGTGAGCAAATTACAAACCCATAAGCAGAAGTTCATTTACTTACTCAGAAGGACTCACTCACTTAAAAGTGTGTCTCCTGCATCCTGACAAGCAGGGCTCTCTGCAGTCAGCCATTCGTTGAAAGTGATGCAAGAGTACAAAGTTCAATATCTCAATTTAATCAAACACATTTGTTGAAATGTAAGAAACAGTTCATTAAAAAAGGCTCGGTACAGTTCTACTTTAGCTGTGGGCATGGGCTATGAAATGGAAATTGCATTGCTCTGACAATCGCATGAACAAGAAGGGCAAATAATATGCTTGTTATAGAAAAATAAAGGAGACAGATCACTGGATAAGTGTGGTAAGAGTGTGCATAAGAGCCTGCTTTAGAGTCAACTGTGTCAAATAATAATAGTTTATCAATTATTTGATTTGATGGATTTAAAACAAGTTACGTTTTTTTGAGTGATAATATGCCTTCGGAATTTGATGCAAAAGTCACATGGTCTAATTTTATGAGACTTTTGGGTACTTTATTAAGTGTTAAAATAAGTCTCTATGTACTACCATTTAGGGCTGGGCAATATGGTTCCAAACCTTATATTTTCAGCATATTGATGATATTTAATATACACTGATGTGCCAAAATATTATGACCACTCACCGGTGAACTGAATAACGTTGATCATCTCAATGGGTAGATTAGACGTTCACTGTGTTGAATGCAAGAGAAATGGGCAGCAGTATAGTCCTGAGCGATTTGACAAGGGCCAAATTGTTATGGCCAGACGACTGAAATTGGAATTATGCAATCATCTGTCACAGTACCTCAGGAAACAGTGTCTTATAATTTTCCTAAAATGCAACTTCAATCCTTCACTGTCATAGGTCACGAAGAGCTAACCTTACCGAAACGTCAAAAGCCACAACAAGTATGTTACACCCAAAGCTTTGAATGGTCTAGCTCTGCAGTACTAAAGTGACCCTCTACCACGCTATATTCCATCACGTTTATTACAATTGCAAAATTCTGGCCGGTAAATAGTTCCTAGAATAGCAAAATCCAAAAAAGGAGGTAGATCCTTTTCATATTTGGCTCCTAAACTATGGAATAGTCTCCCTAACAATGTTTGAGATGCAGACACACTCACTCAGTTTTAGTCTAGACTGAAGACTCATCTATTTAGAAAGGCATACACCTAATTTATCCTTCAACCCACAATTAGGCTGTGTAAAGCAGTTCAAGGGAAAGGAGGAGGCGAGAACCGGCTTGACAATGTAAATAATAGTTTAATGATAAACTAAATCAAAAGACACAAACACACACATGACGGACATGTCCGTAAACGATCTCTCTCTCCCGCACCATTCTCCGCAGTCGGCCTTTATCCCTCTCGGAGGCTTGATTAGCCTGATAAGGGACTGGGTGTATAGAATCACGACCCGGCCCCGCCCTCCGCCCTGCCACAGGCTGCTTTAGTTGGGTCTGCCAGAAACAAAAACCAGAAACATTGATCATGATCTATAAATCTGCAGTAAATTGAATGGCATCTATGCTAATATTATTCTATTTGTTTCCTTGTCTCAACCTCGGGATTCATATCCTGAGGTCAACAGAACCAGCTGGATCCAACTCCATTCCTGATTCGCGTTGGACTCCACTGCTCATGTCGCTGTGTGATGATGACTAAAAGCAGCCGGTGCCAGCCAAACATCACTTCATTCTATTACGATGGACTTCAGAGGATGATCTGATGCCAATTCCAACCATAAGACTTGGGATACTTCATATGCCGTTGCCTGAACCTTGGACTTAGGATAGACCTCACCGACATTACCGGCCGGTTGAACTGCGATGCACCTCACTGATCTCTGCCTGCATCACCTCGGTCTAATGATGGTCTACACTCTTGAAATGGAATACATAGACTAACAATTAATAGCCAACAAAAGCCTTCATCAGCCAAGTAACAAAGGACAATGCATCTATGTAAACTTCTGCAGTTAATCCAGGATGGACTGTCCAGGAAGACATTAGTTATATAGATATTAGACATTAATCTTACAGTTCATACAAAATCTTTTTTAAACAATTACTTAGTTTAATAATTTTAAACCATGACTTGAATTATACATAAGTAATATTTACATTTATATTCATTTTGTTTGCAACGAAGGCTATCCCGTCTGGTCCGAACCAGTAGAAGGTATACTGTGGCACAAGTCACAGTAAATTTTAATGATGGTTACGTGAGAAATGTGTCACAATATACAGTGCATCGCACCCTGCTGCGTATGGGGCTGCGTAGACGCAGACCGGTCGAAGTGCCCAAGATGACCCCTGTCCACCGCCGAAAGTGCCTGCAATGGTCACGCGAGTGTCAGAACTGGAAGAAGTGAAAGCAGTGGAAGAAGGTTGCTTGGTCCAATGAGTCCCATTTTCTTTTACATCATGATGGACAGCCATTTACATGTGTGCTGTTTACCTGGGGAAGTGATGGAACCAGTAGACACTGTGGGAAGACGACAAGCTGGTGGAGGGAGTGTGATGCTCTGGGAAATGCTCTACTGGGAAACCCTGGGACCGGCCATTCACATGGACGTCAATTTTACACGTGCTACCTACCTAAACACAGTTGCACACCCCTGTGGACAAAACCCCTTCAATGGTATTCCCTGATGGCAGTGGCATTTTTCAGCAGGATAACACACCCTGCCACACTGCACACATTGTTTGGGAATGGTTCGAGAAACATGATGAAGAGTTGCCCTGGCCTCCAAATTACCCTGGTGTTGCCCTGACCTCCAAATTCCCCTGATCTCAATCTGATTGAGCATCTGTGGGATGTGCTGGACCAATAAGTCCAATCCACAGTGGCTCCACCTCACAATTTACAGAAAATGAAGGATCTGCTGCTAATGTCTTGGTGCCATATACCACAGGACACCTTAAGGGGTCTTGTAGAGTCCATACCACAGTGGGTCGGCGCTGTTTTGGCGGCAGGTGGAGGACCAACAGCATACTGTATTAGGCAGTATTTATCTTAATATATTTTCAATGAACAAGGAGTGCTAAAACTACTTCACTTGCTTGGAACCCAGATAAATATTCCATTATACTAAATAATTACTGTGGGATCCAGTCAAGTTTATTACTATAATATAATTATATGTCATATATCATATAATGAAAGCCATAAGTGACGTGTGTGCACAGAACAGCACGTCACCCGATAATTCTGAAGCACAAACAGACCAAGTTTATCTGTCTTTATTAGCAGAGTTTTGCGGTTTAATAATCACATATGACCATATCACCATTTCGATGTTATTTTTATTAAATGTGCAGCCCCCAAGGATTGTGAAATTAGTCTAAGGATCTTTATGAAATTAAATGGCCAAATAAAAAGAGCACTGAAATTATTGCAATATTCACCATTGTCATTGTACTGAATTCTGCCAACAGGATATTTATCACAAAATATTTCCTTTCATATTTCGGAGAAGACCACTGTATGGGTTTGGAATGGCATGAGGGTGAGTAAATGATGACAGAATTTTAATTTAAGGGTGAACATTTCCTTAAAGTTTCTTTAAATTGTCTAGATGGATTGGTCTAGGTGGACTTTTGAGATTGACAGTTGCAGTATTGTCTGCATCAAACAAACTCTTTATTAAAAAAAAAAAAAAAAAACAGAAAAAAAAAAAAACAAGGACAATCTGATTTTCGTTGATATTACTCTTTTTAAAGTGTCCCGAAAGCAGAAAAAGAGAACACTGTAGGAGAGAACAAACATTAATGGCAACCCGGCTTCATAAAGCTTTTGACCCAACATCAACAGCTCAGCTCTTTATTTTGAAAGATTTAACACATCTGTTCTGCAGGCTGTTGTGTGGTCAGTGATCCATCTGCTCAGCACGTTACAAATGGCTCATGTGCAAAGACCACTGATGGAAACAAGCTCACAGCAGTGCATGTCCCCAGCCCATCAAGCCAAGTGAACAATCATTTATGCTAAAAAATGATTCTGGACTCACGGTTAAATCAATACATAAACTACACAGAGGGTCTCCTGTAGAGCCGCTGAAGCAGACAGGCTGTTTAAGTAATGGACATCATGCAAGGTGAAAGCTCTGACTCAGTGTTTTCTCCAACGCGAGGAAGTCTGTAGATGTCTGTTCTTTTTCTGGCTGGTCAGTCATTGCTTCATTGCTATCTCCTACCTTTTTAATGTTTAACATTACTCGAACAGAATTAGTTTAAAAAAATAATAATAATCTGAGTAAAAATTAGTAACATAGGATGTCTGTGATTTCATCTAAAAAATATTTTACATTTTTACACATTTCTTTGGAATACTTGATTCGGAGCCATCCAGCAATCAGATATTTCTGAAAAATGGCCACACACACATCTGGATATTGCAAGTCATCTTTCATACTTCTATCACTGTGATATCTATAAATAAGCTAATAAAATAATTGAAACAAATTATTATTTAATATCTATTTATTTATTTTGTATGTAGTCATCTAATAAGCGCTGTAATGAGCAGTCAGATGGTCATTTTAACATTAAATACCATACAGAACTCTGATGCAAACCGGAAGTTGAATTCAGCCGTTTCTGGAGACTCTGCGGTGTCTTTCTCTATTCATTTGGTAAGCAGTCATGTAATAAACAGGATATTGTACAGTCAGCTGGTCATTCGCAAAATACGTCCGCTTCGTGTAAGGAGTCCTGACCACCCTGTCTGGGTTTATTTTGCTAAAATAGTTTATCCCTTATTTTTTTATAGATATTTTACTATTAATATTATTAATATTTTATATTAAAATATATTTTACCTTAAAGTAAGGTACTGATAATGCCAAGAATGTATTTTTTAGCTATATTGTTCACATTCATTTATTTATTTATTTATTTTTGACAAAAGAGATTGACCAAAGCAAGCAATTATTTCCATTCAACCAAAATACAAACTCAGAATGAGCTCAAAATATAAAACTAGAACTCATTTATAAATATATATAATCTGTATATATATATATATATATATATATACACACACACTCACCTAAAGAATTATTAGGAACACCATACTAATACTGTGTTTGACCCCCTTTCGCCTTCAGAACTGCCTTAATTCTACGTGGCATTGATTCAACAAGGTGCTGAAAGCATTCTTTAGAAATGTTGGCTCATATTGATAGGTTAGCATCTTGCAGTTGATGGAGATTTGTGGGATACACATCCAGGGCACGAAGCTCCCGTTCCACCACATCCCAAAGATGCTCTATTGGGTTGAGATCTGGTGACTGTGGGGGCCATTTTAGTACAGTGAACTCATTGTCATGTTCAAGAAACCAATTTGAAATGATTCGAGCTTTGTGACATGGTGCATTATCCTGCTGGAAGTAGCCATCAGAGGATGGGTACATGGTGGCCATAAAGGGATGGACATGGTCAGAAACAATGCTCAGGTAGGCCGTGGCATTTAAACGATGCCCAATTGGCACTAAGGGGCCTAAAGTGTGCCAAGAAAACATCCCCCACACCATTACACCACCACCACCAGCCTGCACAGTGGTAACAAGGCATGATGGATCCATGTTCTCATTCTGTTTACGCCATATTCTGACTCTACCATCTGAATCTCTCAACAGAAATCGAGACTCATCAGACCAGGCAACATTTTTCCAGTCTTCAACTGTCCAATTTTGGTGAGCTCTTGCAAATTGTAGCCTCTTTTTCCTATTTGTAGTGGAGATGAGTGGTACCCGGTGGGGTCTTCTGCTGTTGTAGCCCATCCGCCTCAAGGTTGTGCGTGTTGTGGCTTCACAAATGCTTTGCTGCATACCTTGGTTGTAACGAGTGGTTATTTCAGTCAAAGTTGCTCTTCTATCAGCTTGAATCAGTCGGCCCATTCTCCTCTGACCTCTAGCATCAACAAGGCATTTTTGCCCACAGGACTGCCGCATACTGGATGTTTTTCCCTTTTCACACCATTTTTTGTAAACCCTAGAAATGGTTGTGCGTGAAAATTCCAGTAACTGAGCAGATTGTGAAATACTCAGACCGGCCCGTCTGGCACCATCAACCATGCCACGCTCAAAATTGCTTAAATCACCTTTCTTTCCCATTCTGACATTCAGTTTGGAGTTCAGGAGATTGTCTTGACCAGGACCACACCCCTAGATGCATTGAAGCAACTGCCATGTGATTGGTTGATTAGATAATTGCATTAATGAGAAATTGAACAGGTGTTCCTAATAATCCTTTAGGTGAGTGTATATATATATATATACACTCCATGGGCTACAACAGCAGAAGACCCCACCGGGTACCACTCATCTCCACTACAAATAGGAAAAAGAGGCTACAATTTGCAAGAGCTCACCAAAATTGGACAGTTGAAGACTGGAAAAATGTATATATATATATATATATATATATATATATATATATATATATATATATCTCAAGTAATGATACAAATGCTGAAACCAAGCTATTCCTAATTTCCTACACACCTATTTGTTCATTTTAATAAATCGCATTTGTGCCTATAATCTACTTCTATGACTCCACCTTGAATTAAAGCAGGAAGTACTTGTTGTGTAAAGCAACAAGTCCAGTAAAGATGAATGAGAAACAAGTGAGTTAGAAATGGCAATATTTTAACTTTTACAGTTATTGATCACAATGCACTAAACAAAGTTTCCATGACTCTCAATCTATTTTAAGTAAGTCAGAAGTCATCTTCCCTGCAAAAAGGCAGGCTGAACTTCTAACAGGATCTTAAATGTCACAATGGCAGGGAAAAATCCATCAAAGAGTAGATAATACTCAAGTCATGACAGGACAATTGCATGACTCTCAGCAGTTATGAAAGAAGAACTGAGTTTAAAATCTATTTTATCCTCCTTGCTAAATGTTCTGGGAAATCATTGGCTTGTCATCTGCTAACAGACTAAGGTGGCCTTTAACCCTCTGGGGTCGCCGGCGCACCCTGCTGGATTTTTTCATCATTACAGCGGAAACAACATAAAATACTCCGTCATTTTGGGTATACAGATAAGTGTAAGACATCATTAGAGACTATAAAGGGTCTACTTTTATTTGTGTACACTCACAATAACAACCAAACTTTGTGCTTTTGTAAAATAAAGAAGATAAAAAGGGTGAGCTTTCAGCTGTCTGTGTCTGCGAACATATTTCTGAAACGCGTCACAAAAATGAACTGAAACTCCGCGAATACTTATCACACAAACATGAAACACAGGTCTAAAGAAATGTTTTTTTTATTTTCTCATAGTTTACTCACCCTCATACCATCCCAGATGAACACAAATTACGATTTTCAGAAGCATCTTTCAGCCCTGTAGGTCCATACAATGAAAGTGAAATGTGACCAAAACTTTGGATGTCCAAAATCACATATGACTCAGGTGCTAAATCCATGTCTTCAGAAGCAATATAATAGGTGTGGGTGAGAAACAGGTTAATATTTAAGTCCTTTTTTACTATCAATCTCTACGTTCACTTTCACACTCTTCTTTTTTTGTTTTGGTGATTTGCATTATTGTGCATAACAACACCTACTGGCAGGGAGGAGAATTTATAGTAAGAAAGGTCTTAAATATTGATCTGTTTCTCACCCACACCTATCATATCGCTTATGAAGATGATTATTACATGTGATTATTTTCATCCTGACTTTATGCTTTTTGGACCTTCAAAATGTCGGTCACCATGCACTTGCATGGACCTACAGAGGTGAAATGTTCATTTATGTTCAGCAGAAAAAACTAATTCATACATCTAGGATGGCATGAGGGTGAGTAAATGATGAGAGAATTTTCATTTTTGGGTGAACTATCCCTTTAATATGCAGAGAAAACTTTAGTTTGTTTGAGCATACCAACCAACCAGACAAACTACATTGGAGTGGGTTTGTTGCAAAACTATCTGTTTGCCCAGCCAATGGCAGATGAAGGGAGTTTTGAGTAGGGCTGATTATCCCACGATTCAGTTCAATGTACGATATGAGGTTCAAGATTCGATATAAATCTCTTTTTGATATAACGGCACTTAAATAACAAAGTATGATTATATAGTATAATTTCTTTTTTTTTTTTGTTTAGCAAAATTTACATTACAATTTCTCATCAGACAAAAGTTATCTAATACACAGTATACACTCACCTAAAGGATTATTAGGAACACCATACTAATACTGTGTTTGACCCCCTTTCGCCTTCAGAACTGCCTTAATTCTACGTGGCATTGATTCAACAAGGTGCTGAAAGCATTCTTTAGAAATGTTGGCCCATATTGATAGGATAGCATCTTGCAGTTGATGGAGATTTGTGGGATGCACATCCAGGGCACGAAGCTCCCGTTCCACCACATCCCAAAGATGCTCTATTGGGTTGAGATCTGGTGACTGTGGGGGCCATTTTAGTACAGTGAACTTATTATCATGTTCAAGAAACCAATTTGAAATGATTCGAGCTTTGTGACATGGTGCATTATCCTGCTGGAAGTAGCCATCAGAGGATGGGTACATGGTGGCCATAAAGGGATGGACATGGTCAGAAACAATGCTCAGGTAGGCCGTGGCATTTAAACGATGCCCAATTGGCACTAAGGGGCCTAAAGTGTGCCAAGAAAACATCCCCCACACCATTACACCACCACCACCAGCCTGCACAGTGGTAACAAGGCATGATGGATCCATGTTCTCATTCTGTTTACGCCAAATTCTGACTCTACCATCTGAATGTCTCAACAGAAATCGAGACTCATCAGACCAGGCAACATTTTTCCAGTCTTCAACTGTCCAATTTTGGTGAGCTCTTGCAAATTGTAGCCTCTTTTTCCTATTTGTAGTGGAAATGAGTGGTACCCGGTGGGGTCTTCTGCTGTTGTAGCCCATCCGCCTCAAGGTTGTGCGTGTTGTGGCTTCACAAATGCTTTGCTGCATACCTCGGTTGTAACGAGGTGGTTATTTCAGTCAAAGTTGCTCTTCTATCAGCTTGAATCAGTCGGCCCATTCTCCTCTGACCTCTAGCATCAACAAGGCATTTTCGCCCACAGGACTGCCGCATACTGGATGTTTTTCCCCTTTCACACCATTCTTTGTAAACCCTAGAAATGTTTGTGCGTGAAAATCCCAGTAACTGAGCAGATTGTGAAATACTCAGACCGGCCCGTCTGGCACCAACAACCATGCCACGCTCAAAATTGCTTAAATCACCTTTCTTTCCCATTCTGACATTCAGTTTGGAGTTCAGGAGATTGTCTTGACCAGGACCACACCCCTAAATGCATTGAAGCAACTGCCATGTGATTGGTTGATTAGATAATTGCATTAATGAGAAACTGAACAGGTGTTCCTAATAATCCTTTAGGTGAGTGTAGATGCTAAAAATTTAAATAAGAGTTTCTCATATACCTTTCTCTATACAAATAGGTCACAAACAAATAACCCTTCAAAAATAGTTAGCTACATTCAGGCTGATCAGGAGCAGGACAAGCAATATAACTGAACAGAACTTATCCTGAAAAATATGACATAAACCTTATATAACATTTTAGGGACTGTACTTGTTTCAATCTCTAGCCTTGCTCAGGGATATATTTTGTGTGTGTGTGTGTGTGTGTGTGTGTGTGTGTGTGTATATATATATATATATATATATATATATACTTATAGTCAACATAAAGTTAAAGCCTTCACAGTTTGCTTTATTTATTATATGTTATAAATAATATAAGTGATGCAGGTGTGTATTAAACTAGTCTAACAGAAAATAGAAAAATTTTGCTAGGTCTTCCTTTTTTTATTGAAAAAAAAAATTATAATAATAATAATAATACTAAGCTACAGTATTAATATTTATAAGAAAAAATGGATATCTAAAATGATACTAAATATCACCCACCATTGCCTCTTATTCCATGCACTGCTAACATTGTTAATCTCCTTTAATCCAATCCCAAACTGGCAACTCAATCCATCACTCCAACTCACTCAACAGTCCAAGCAGCTGCTTGTTTAAATGGCTCTGAGTCTTGGCCACAATCATCATTCTATAACACTTGCTCAAAGCAGGGCAAGACAAATCTACAATCCCAGGCCCAATGAATTTAGCCCCTGTGACAAATACTGAAGCTTCTGTATATCGCCAAAGCCAAATTGCTTTCAGGCTGGTCTGCCTGCTAGACTGTACCAAATCAGACAGGCACAACTGTGATAAGCACTGAGCTCCAAAGGACCCAAACAGATGGGCTCTGATCAAAAAAAAAAATTCAGTGAATTTAATTCAGTTTCAAAACAGTTCTGTGGTATCTCACATACTGTACTGTAATATTTGAGGTTTTGATTTGGTCAGAACTGGCTGGTTATAATCTCTTAATCTGTATAAATATATACTTCCACTGTTAGATCACAGAATCGGTCATAGAGCACTTGTTCCCCTTCAAGTTGGTCACTTCGACATTGCATCAGTAGCTGATGCTATGGGAAACTCCTCCCAGGAGTGAAGACCTCTAAAGCCCTATAAAATCACAGCAATCTATTGGCAGATGTCACTTGATGCTCTGACCCTGATGTGCACATCATCGTGGCCATATAAACAAGAACAGCACCATTTAATCAGAATTTTTCTGTTCAGGTTTGTGATCTCTTGGGATCTGGATGCCAGAATCACTGCCTTACTGGCTAGTCTCATTTCTGTACTGACTGTTGGTCTCATGCCCATGTCATCCATTGACTCTTCCCAGTGAGAAGAGCAATGTTCTTAATGTTGTACAACCCTCTCGGCTAGTGGCATTACATTTTTTTGTCAGTCAACAGCCATCCTGAACTTTTATCCTCACTGTGTTGTGGATGGGATACTTTATACAATGTTTCACTACCCAGTATGTCTAGTGTCATTGTTGCTCAATACAAAGGGGAGACTACGTCAGTACCTCTTTTTAACCAGTACCATACTGGCTAGTAGGCATTGCCTTGTGCGTGTGAATCAGCATCACGGCGCGATGGTATACATTTCTCAGCTACTGACGCAGCGTCGATGTGACAGACTTGAAGGGGAACATTCTGGTTACTACTGTAACCTTGGTTCACTGAAAGGATGGAACAAGACACTGCACACACTCACCGCACTTCTGATTTCTCGCTGTTAAGGGACCGAAGGATGTGCATTCTTCACTTCAGTCAAACCCCTTGATGAAATGGCGATGTACACTGGTCTATATGCCTGTGATGACATGCATCAAGGGTAGAGCATCAAGGTTATTGTCGTAAACCAAAACTAAAATAAAAATGTAATTGGAAAAACTGAAACTAACCTAAAATATATTTTTGTGGCTCTGAAAAAAACTGAACTAAAATAAAAAAATGTTACAAAAATATTTAGTTTTCGTTTTTGTTGCGATAGGTTTTTAAACCTTTAAAGGGACATTCAGTAGTTCTCTAGCTAGCATTAGCCTTGCTCTTCTTTGTGTACTTTAAGAACTGATGTGACAGTGGTGTTAGATGCTGTACTGCCATCTATCGATGTGGATCAGCGTGATAGTCTCTGCTACCCCCGCCATCTCTGAAATATCATTTGCATCTGGAAAATGTCAGAGTTTGTGGTAATTTCTAAAGTTATTACTACTATAATATAATTGCTTTGTATAAAAAGAAAAGTCAGAATTCAAGCGAACAGACCTCTACAGTTAAGGAGAGATTATTACTATCCCTCATATTAACAATCTTTGGAGATTGTCTACGTTTCACTTTACTACTAAAGACAGTTATTACCTTTATTAGGAGAACTGCTTGGCATAAAATAAACCTCAATTATCTAGCGATACAGAATGTCATGGTAAAGGAAAGATTAGAATTGCTTTTGATAATCAAATTTAGCATGTCCCTGAATATTGTATTTGAAGAACTCATTTTGTTTCCAAGCAAACCAGTTTCATGATTTACTCAAAATCCACAACAATCACTGTGCAAGTCTACGAAACGAATGAAGACATATGCCATTTCATAGAGGTGGAGACATCATTAGCTGTGAAAAAGCTGTGAAAAAGAAAGAAAATACATGTTGCTTTCCAGTTGCATTTGTAAACAAAGCTGAAAACTGTCCATTACTAACATACACTGACTACACATGGAATTTTAAAAAGTTTGAGGGAAACTCAATGTATGTAAATTCCACTGATACTATTTTAGAGAATGGTCTAAACAATTAATAATTTCTTGCCTGTCCAACAAAAAAGCATCATTACTCACTATGTTTTTCTCCATTATCAAATCTTTCCATCTTGTGTATGCTGTACCGATGTTTTTTGTCTTTGATGGTATTTCTGTTTTCTTGCTTCTGACCTTTTTCAATTCTTCGGCAGTACAGCTACTGAATCTCCTGTTGGCTCTGCTTCTAAAGCATGATAATACAGTATGTGTGTTCCTTTGTGTTCTTTTCGCTCTTCATGTCACTGAACAACACTACGCTAAGCAAAGACATGCGTATCACATAGGCGGCAGCCAATAAGCGTAAGGATTCTCTTTTTCGACGTTTAATGAAACACAGCGGAACATGTCATTTCAACATGGCAAAACACATTGAAGGGGTGACCTGCACCATGTATAATAAAAACACTTTAAAAAACTTTTATGGGTACAGTCTTCATCTCATGTGAGTTTAAAACATTCAGATCACTCTTCACAAAAACACAATTAATATGTTAATGTGTAAAACTTTTTAAAATAGCCCAAAATTACTGAGTCAAATAATCAGTGGGAGAGAGAGATAAAGGGGAGCCGGAGACGCCAGTTCAAGAGAGAGAGACACATTAGAATTGTGTTTGTGTGTGTGTGTGTGTGTGTGTGTTTTATGTTATGTTCCAGTACTTTTATGTCATTAAAGTTATGTTGACTGTTCTGCCGGTTCCTGCCGCCTCCTTGCCCATCCCTTTCCCATTACAGTCCTGGTTTCAGCTGTTAGGCTCACAGATTTTTTTGTAATTTTTTTTTTAATGAAATATCCTCAACATCTTTCTTGGTATCGTGTCTGGTATCGATTGCAGGGATGGGAAGATATTGTATTGCATTGCATGATGATTTGACAATACATGCATTTTAGTTTTACAGCAATCCGCTCAGAATCTGATTACCATGACAATGACTCAAGCGCTTGGCGCTCTCTGCTGCTCTGTCATCGTCCAACGCAAATTAGAAATGCCCAAATGAAAATGCATGTTCAACAATCTGAAATGGGGAAAATATTTAATCTCAGTGATTTGGACTGTTGCAAAATTGTTGATGCCAGTTGGGCTGGTTTGATTATTTCTGTAACTGCTGATCTCCTAGGATTTTCACACACACACAACAGTCTCTAGAATTTACTCTGAATGGGGCCAAAAACACAAAAAAACATCCTGTGAGTGTCAGTTCTGTGGATGGAAATGCCTTGTTGATGAAAGAAGTAAACAGAGATTGGCCAGACTGGTTCGAACTGAAAAAGTCTAAGGTAACTCAATAACCACTTTGTATAATTGTGGTGTAGAAGGATAGTAAGAATAGTATCTCAGAATGCTATGCTGAGATGCGGGTTGGGGCAGTTTAGGCAGCAGAAGGGGGACCTACACAATATTAAGCAGGTGGTTTTAATGTTGTGGCTGATCGGTGTGTATATATACTCAAGTTCAAGACACTAGAGTTTGCATTCAAGATAGCGCAGAGTATGGCTAATGCGTTGCAAGCGCAAACCCAACATTGCAGTTTTTTGTTTGTTTTGTCTACAATACTTATACCTTTTGTCTTGGATGTTGTTGGTCTTATTATCTACGATAGACAACACTTTTGGACATTGGTTCTGCAACAGCATACCGAAAAGCAGACTGTAAATAACTAAATGCCGACCCGCTGTTTTCAAACACGACAGCGGAGCCCTATGTCTGGGCAGCCCAGCCAGGGATACGTGGCCGGAAAAGGGGAAGGAGAGCCGGCGTTCTCATCAGACTAAGATATTGTGCAAATTGACTGCCGCTACCCAGCATTCTACTGGCAAACGTTCAGTCTCCAGACAACAAGTTCTGTGAGCTGAGTGCGCAGGTCTCTTTCTGCATTATATGCCTTACAGAAACTTGCATGTCTGTGGAGATTCCAGACTCGCCATTGAAGCTATTGGGGTTCTCCGTGCACCAAGCAGACAGAGCAAAAAACCACTCAAGTAAAATCAGAGGTGGTGGTGGTGTATGTTTTATGATTAACAAATCATTACAGACTTCAAAAGGGAATAAAAATTCTGCCGTGAACACCGTTGCCTCTCTCCCGGATGAGCGGAATACTTTTTAAGCTCGATTCGAGGGAAAAAACACCAACCTTGTGGAGAGAGCTCTTGTAGCCGAAGATACAGAGGTTAATTCACTCTAAATCTCTGTAGCGGATGTAACCCGATTCTTCCGACAGGTGAATATCCGTAAAGCTGGAGGTCCAGAAGGCATTCCGGGCCATGTCACCAGAGCATGCACGTATCCACTGACTGGTGTTTTTACGGATATTTTAAACCTTTCCCTCTCCTTGTCTGTGGTCCCCACATGCTTTAAAACATTCACCATTGTGCCTGTACGAAAGCTATCCAAAATCCATTACTTAAATGACTGGCGTCCTGTTGCTCTGACCCCCATAATCAGCAAATGCTTTGAGAGGCTAATCAGAGATTACATATGCTCTGTGCTGCCTGCCTCACTGGACTCACTGCAGTTTGCATACCGCAACAAACACTCCACTGATGATGTCATTGCATCTACAATACACACTGCTCTTTCCCACCTGGAAAAAGGAACATATATGTGAGAATGCTGTTTGTAGACTACAGCTCAACATTCAACACCATAGTGCCCTCCAAGCTAGATGTGAAACTCCAGACTCTGGCCTTAAACAACTCTATGTGCAGCTGGATCCTGGACTTCCTGTCAAGCTGACGCCAGGTGGTTAAAATGGGCAGCGACATCTCACCACTGGAGCCCCGTAGGGCTGTGTTCTCAGCCCACTCCTGTATTCCCTGTGCATACTGCATACAGTGGCAACACATAGCTCCAATGCCATCATTAATTTAGCTGATGATACGACAGTGGTAGGTCTGATCACTGACAATGATGAAACAGCCTACAGAGAGGAGGTGCACACTCTAACACATTGGTGTCAGGAGCACAACCTTTCCCTCAATGTCAGTAAGACCAAGGAGCTTGTAGTGGACTTCAGGTATAAAGACAGAGAACACAGCCCCATCACAATCAATGGAGCACTGGAGGAGAGACTCGGCAGCTTCAAGTTCCTCCACATCACTGAGGAACTCACATGGTCCGTCCACACTGAGGCCGTTGTGAAGAAGGCTCACCAGCGCCTGTTCTTCCTGAGACGGCTGAGGAATTTTGGAATGAACCACCACATACTCACACGGTTCTACACCAGCACTGTTGAGAGCATCCTGACTGGCTGCATCACCGCCTGTTATGGCAATAGCACCACCCTCAACTGTAAAGCACTGCAAAGGGTGGTGTGAACTGCCAGACACATCATCGGTGGTGAGCTTCCCTCCCTCCAGGACATCTATACCAGGTGGTGTGTGAAAAAAAGCTTGTAGGATCATCAGAGCCTCCAGCCACCCAAGCCACGGGCTGCTCTCACTGCTACCATCAGGCAGGTGGTATTTCAGCATCAGGACCCGCACCAGCCGACTTCATGTCAGCTTCTTCCCCCAAGCAATCAGACTTTTGAACTCTTGATCACTCACGATACATATATCAGCAGCGCAGTTTATTAGCCTCAGACTGGACCAACATTTTATGCTTCATTTTATAACACACTGGCAACTGACTGTCAACACAACACTTCGTAGTTATTTCCAATGATTACATGGGGGGAGGGGTACAATGTATATTTTATTGCAGTCTTCTTATTTTGTGTATAGTGTATATTATTATGTGTATATTGTATATTTGGTTGTGTAACAGATGTGTAAACTGTGTTAAGTGTAAATCGGATGTTTATTGTAATTGTCATACTGCTATGTTGCTTGGAACTGCACCCAAGACTTTCACCCACTGTTGCACTTATGCATATGGTTGAGTGACAATAAAGGGATTTATTTATTTTGATATATGTATATATATGTATATACATATATGTGAAATCACAGCAGTGCTGATGTAGTGCCATATCGCACTCTTGCTCATGTGATTTTGCTTATATATATATATATATATATATATATATATATATATATATATATATATATATATTGAAGCAATATCACACGAGCAGTTTGTCCAGATACTCAGGTGACATTTCACCCCACGCTTCCTGTAACACTTGCTATAGATGTGACTGTCTTGTCGGGCACTTCTCACGCAACTTACAGTCGAGCTGATCCCACAAATGCTCAATGGGGTTAAGATCCATAACACTCTTTTCCAATTATCTCTTGTCCAATGTCTGTGTTTCTTTGCCCACTCCAACCTTTCCTTTTTGTTTTCTGTTTCAAATGTGGCTTTTTCTTTGCAATTCTTCCCATAAGGCCTGCACCCCTGAGTCATCTCTTTATTGTTGTACATGAAACTGGTGTTGAGCAGGTAGATGAAGCTGTCAGCTCAAAATTTCTCAAACTAGAGACTCTGATGTACTTATCCTCTTGTTTAGTTGAACATCTGGCCTTCCACATCTCTTTCTGTCCTTGTTAGAGCCAGTTGTCCTTTGTCTTTGAAGACTGTAGTGTACACCTTTGTATGAAATCTTCAGTTTTTTGGCAATTTCAAGAATTGTATAGCCTTCATTCCTCAAAACAATGATTGACTGATGATTTTCTAGAGAGAGTTGTTTCTTTTTTTTTTGCCATTTTTGACCTAATATTGACCTTAAGACATGCCAGTCTATTGCTCACTGTGGCAACTCAAAAACAAACACAAAGACAATGTTACGCTTCATTTAATGAACCAAACAGCTTTCAACTGTGTTTGATATAATAGCAAGTGATTTTCTAGTATAAGGTGTTTCAAGGATAAGATGTTGGAGTGATGTCTGCTGGAAATGGGACCGGTCTAGATTTGATCAAACTAAATTAAAAATGTAAAACTATTATAACCTTGCTGTCAATAGGTTGGCGTGACTTTATAGGGCTTCAGAGATCGTCACTCGTGGAAGGAGTTTCCATAGTGTCAGTTACTGACGCAGTATCTCGTTCCCTCATTTCAGGGACCCAAGGTTACAGTCGTAACCAGAAAGTTTTTCAAAACACTTTAGCCTTAAAGCCAGAGTATTATTCAGTTGTCCACGTTGCCGTGATGCAAATTTAATTATCAGCACAGTCTGTGTGGACTGACCGTGCGCGACCTGGATTTTCTCAATAGGCTGACAGTCCTCGTCTGTGCACATGCACAGGACTTAAGAGTGTACACATTTGACTTGGGCCAGTAAACAACCATCTAGCAACAACCAAGAACACCCTAACAACTGCATAGCAACATGCTAAAGAATACTCATAACACCTTAGCAACCACCTTGCAACACCCTAGCAACCACCTCGAAAAGAACCTCCTCTAAACTAAGTTGATCATTATGATTTACTGCATTATTAACTGTAAATGTCTGCAGAAACAATAGCAGAAGTTGAGCATTAGTGTTAGAAAGATTAAACTGTCAACAATTTTAACCCCAAAAAGTTAATTCCAATTTGTAATGTTTTTATAGGTCAACCAGGCTTCTGCTGACTGTCCGACTCTATTGTGGGAACACAATCTTTATTGTTTACTGCTACTGTATCTGTTATGCCAGTGTGCCATCCAATCCAACTGTCGCCATATCTCTGGCACAGATGCTTACGCGGTGCTCTCTCATCCACAATCCTCTCACTGCTGCTCCCAAAGGAGTCCAAAACCATTTTAATGTGCCATGAATTCTCAATAAACCACAGCCAGATTAAATCCCATTAAAATCTGGGTGTCTAAAAGAGCTAACAATGTCACGTTTTGTTGCCCCTTATTGCATTCAGACACTCTCTCTACAAGAGAGAGCCTCTTGTTTTTAGTTCCTGAGGTAAAAAAGTCTTGATAGCAAGGTCATTGTGGTGGCAGCTTATAAAGAGAACTGTTCTGGCCTGATAAGCGGTCAAAGGGCCATAATTCAGAATACAGACAGATTTACTTCTTAGTTTAAAGCTTTTTAGTGAAAGCTTGTGTAACTGAAATACAAGTCTGGGTGGGTCCCAGTACTGATCTACTCACAAGCCTTTCTCATTCTCTCTACTCAACAAGTCAACATGAGGGTGAGTGACAATTTTCATTTTTGGGTGAACAATTCCTTTATTACTACATACTTTGGTAATGATGACAATCTTTAAATACTGTCCGCTTCTGATGGGATTACCCAAGATACCAGGAGTAAACAGGGCCAAAGACACACATGAATCAAACATCCCACATACTCTCTGAGGCTGATTTGATTGGCGGTAAATCCCTTCCAGAGGTCTTCTACACAATTGTTTCTTTCTTATCTCTTTTTTAACTCATATCTTGCCCCTGCTAGTTACCATCACAAACAAAGGGATGATATTTCCATTAGCTGAACTCAAGAGGCTTTTTTGATTCACTAAATATCCTGACCCAAACAGGGAAAGACAGAAGGATACCTCAAATTCCAAACCTATATATCTGCAGTAAGAAAAACCTTGGTTATGTGTAGTGAGTGACTAGCTTCGATCTGAAGGCTTCCTCTACTCATGCTGATCTGCTCTGTGTATAAATGCACGGGGCCATGGTGTTGTACATCAGAAATGTTAATAAGTGATTTTATCACACTAAAATAATTTGAACATGCTCTTGTGTCTATACTTTGAAACAGTGAATATTTTTACATTTACAGATTAGCCCAATTCACTTCCATTGTAAGTGCCTCATTGTAACCCAGATTTATTTAAATTTTTTTAAGAAAAGGAGGGGCATGTGAAAATTAGTTTTTTTTTTAGTAATCAACATTTTGCCACAAATGCTTTTGATGAAAGACGTATCACAATGGCCACATTTTTCCACATTCATTTAAAAATAAAAGTTTTCCCAAAAGGGATTTACCCTGCAAGCATAGCACGCAAATTAAGCATAACAACAAAAAATCAAAAAAGCAACCTCAAAAATCAACTAGTTGGTTGTTGGGACGACTAGTGGACCGTAACCAGTGATGCACCGATATAAAAATTCTTGTCCAAAACCGAAAAGAGAGAAAGCGGTAAGGGCGCTTGCACCTGAGCCAAATTATGTCTAACACCTGTCTCTAATTCCAGTAAGCATGGGGAGAGCGGCATAAGAGCGGACACAGAACCTACAGAGGGGAGAGAGAGAAAGAGAGTTCTACATGTACACGGCAGCCCAGCGGTGTTGTTTATGTTCAGTTAGAATTGTGTGTGTCATAAGTTGATTGTTTAAGAAGTGCTGTATAAGACTGTGGCCATTAAAAAGGAAAGAATTATCAGAACCCACGTCTCTGTAACTCTTTACACTGGTGCCGAAAAACCCATTTGAACCAGCTACAGTACGCCCCATGGAGCCCTCCCAGCTGTCCGAGATCCTCCAGTCCCTCGCCAGCATGCATCAGACGTACCAACAGTCCCTGATGGAGCTACGCCAAGACCAGGACCGGCGGTTTTTTGAAATCCTGCGGGCGCAATCAGAGGACCAACACGCGATCCGGAGCCTCCTTGCCCAGGAGAGTGCCCCGACCGCGTCCTCCGACATCCGCTCCCAGCTGCCCCCCCCCAACGCTTCTGAAGATGGGGGCGGAGGATGACGCAGAAGCCTTCATCGATCTCTTCAAGAGGACGGCGGAGATCTGGGGCTGGTCGCGTGACCAGTGGGTGGCGAGACTCCTACCACTGCTGTCGGGCGAAGCGCAACTCGCGGCCCAACAATTGCCGGCGGCGAATCTGCTAAGCTACACGGACCTGAGGAAAGCTGTCCTGCAGCGGGTGGGTCGCAGTCCCGAACAATATCGCCAGCTGTTCCGGTCGTTGAAGCTGGGGAAAGACGATCGCCCCTTTTCTTTCGCGCAGCGGCTCCGAGACGCGTGTCGGAAATGGCTGCTGGCGGGGAGCCCGGACGTCGAGGGTGTGATCGATCAGGTGGTACTGGAGCAGTTGGTCCATGCACTGCCGAAGGGGACTGCGGAATGGGTCCAGTGCCACCGCCCGTCGTCGCTGGAGGAGTCTGTCCAGCTTGCGGAGTACCACTTGGCGGCGTACCCGAGGGCGGAAGAGCCCTGTTCTCCCTCTCTCTCTCTCTCTCCCCTCCCCTTGTGTGTTCCCCCTCTTCCCCTCACTCTGCTCTCTCCCCAGGGCCCGTTCCTGCCCCGCAGAGGCGAGGAATCCCGCCAACGCGACCAGTTCCCCGCGCCAGGCAGTGGACGACCCCCACCCCTGTAGCGTATCGCCGTTCTCCCCCTCAGGTGGAGGCACCCGCCGACACAGGTGCGGGCGGGACGTCTGGGCCGGCTTGCTGGCGCTGTGGGGATCCGGGGCACTTTCAGGATCAGTGCCCGGTGATGGAGACGGCGACAGTGGTCCGGATCCCCGAGGAAATGCTTTTCCAGGCGGCTCACTATAATCCCATGGCAGGTCACCTAGGGGAAAGAAAGACACGACTCCGTCTAATAGCCCGTTTTTATTGGCCGGGCACTGGCGGCGACGTACGCAGATGGTGTGCGGCGTGCCGTGAATGTCAGCTGGTAAACCCACCAGCCACCCCAAAAGCGCCATTGCGCCCCCTTCCACTAATCGAGGTCCCATTTGAGAGGATTGGAATGGACCTCGTCGGGCCATTAGAGCGGACAGCACGCGGACATCGCTTTGTATTAGTCCTGGTGGATTATGCAACGCGATATCCGGAAGCAGTGCCTCTGAGCAACATCTCAGCACGTAGTGTTGCGGGGCACTCTTCAAGGTAATCTCCCGGGTGGGGATTCCGAAAGAAATCCTCACCGATCAGGGCACAACATTTATGTCACGAACACTTCACGAGCTTTACGAATTGCTGGGTATTAAGTCGATTCGCACTAGCGTGTACCATCCGCAGACGGATGGGTTGGTGGAGCGTTTTAATAAAACCCTGAAGAATATGATTCGTAAATTCGTGCACAAGGATGCTAGAAACTGGGATAAGTGGCTCGACCCCCTGTTATTTGCAGTTCGAGAGGTCCCGCAAGCCTCCACTGGCTTCTCTCCTTTTGAGTTACTATATGGGCGGCGCCCGCGCAGTGTACTAGATGTGATATGCGAAGCCTGGGAGGAGGGGCCTTCAAACAGTAAGAACGAAATTCAATACGTCCTTGATCTCAGAGCAAAACTCCACACTCTGGGGAAACTAACACAGGAGAATTTGCTCCGAGCTCAAGAACGACAATGCCGGCTGTATGACAGGGGCACTCGGCTCAGGGAGTTCGCACCGGGAGATAAAGTGCTTGTATTACTCCCAACATCGAGCTCCAATTCACTCGCAAAGTGGCAAGGGTCCTTTGAGGTCACATGACGAGGGGGATCTCGATTATGAGGTGAAACGAACCGAAAGAGGGGGCGCGCAACAAATATATCACGTCAACCTCCTAAAATTGTGGAGGGACGCGGTCCCTGTGACGTTGGCCACGGTAGTTCCGGAGAGGGCGGAGCTCGGACCGGAGGTAAACAAAAGCTGTGATCATAACACCCCGGTCATCTGCGGGGATCACCTCTCACTGTACCAACTTGCAGAGGTTGCTGAGTTGCAAAAAGAATTTGCAGTCGTGTTTTCCCCTCTACCGGGACGTACGAATCTCATCCAACACCATATCGAGACCGAGCCGGGACTGGTAGTACGTAGCCGGCCATATCGCTTACCTGAACACAAAAAGAAAATAGTTCGAGAGGAATTGGATGCAATGCTCGAGATGGGCGTAATAGAAGAGTCCCACAGCGATTGGTCCAGCCCGGTCGTGCTTGTTCCCAAGAGCGACGGGTCGGTGCGGTTCTGTGTGGATTATAGAAAAGTCAACGCGGTGTCTAAATTCGACGCGTACCCGATGCCCCGTGTTGATGAGTTGCTCGATCGGTTAGGTACGGCTCGCTTTTATTCGACATTGGATTTAACAAAGGGTTATTGGCAGATCCCCTTGACACCAATTTCCCATGAAAAAACAGCCTTCACCACGCCGTTCGGATTGCACCAATTTGTGACACTTCCGTTCGGTTTGCTTGGAGCCCCGGCTATGTTTCAGCGACTTATGGAACGTATCCTCCGGCCGCATTCGGCTTATGCCGCTGCCTATTTGGATGACATTATCATCTACAGTAACGATTGGCAGTGGCACAAACAACATCTGAGGGCGGTCCTGAGGTCGCTGCGCCGGGCCGGGCTCACGGCAAACCCTTAGAAGTGCGCGATTGGGCGTGTGGAGGTACGGTATCTGGGGTTCCACTTGGGTCATGGCCAGGTGCGGCCCCAAATTGACAAAACTGCAGCAATTGCGACATGCCCGAGACCCAAGACCAAAAAGGGGGTGAGGCAGTTCCTGGGGCTGGCTGGCTATTATAGGAGGTTCGTGCCTAATTATTCGGACGTCACCAGCCCGCTGACTGACCTCACTAAAAAGGGGACTCCAGATCCGGTCCAATGGTCGGAGCAGTGCCAACAGGCGTTCATGCAGGTTAAGGCTGCACTATGTGGGGGGCCGCTTTTACATGCACCTAACTTCTCTCTTCCCTTTCTATTGCAGACGGACGCTTCAGACAGAGGACTGGGGGCCGTACTCTTGCAGGTGGTGGGGGGGGGTGAGCGCCCGGTGCTGTACATCAGTAGGAAGCTCTCCTTAAGGGAAACGAAGTACAGCACCGTAGAGAAGGAGTGTCTGGCCATCAAGTGGGCGGTCCTCACCCTCCGATATTACCTGCTGGGGCGTGCCTTCACTCTCTGCTCAGATCACGCCCCGCTCCAATGGCTCCACCGCATGAAGGATACTAACGCCCGGATCACCCGTTGGTATCTGGCTCTACAGCCCTTTAAATTCAATGTGGTCCACAGACCGGGGGTGCAGATGGCTGTCGCGGACTTCCTTTCCAGAAATGGGGGGGGAGTGGTAGGCAGGCCGGATGGCGCCCCGGCCTGAGTTGGGCGGTGGGGGTATGTGGCAGCGGGGGTGTGGTCAAGCGTCCGTCCGGGGAGAGAAAGCGGTAAGGGCGCTTGCACCTGAGCCAAATTATGTCTAACACCTGTCTCTAATTCCAGTAAGCATGGGGAGAGCGGCATAAGAGCGGACACAGAACCTACAGAGGGGAGAGAGAGAAAGAGAGTTCTACATGTACACGGCAGCCCAGCGGTGTTGTTTATGTTCAGTTAGAATTGTATGTGTCATAAGTTGATTGTTTAAGAAGTGCTGTATAAGACTGTGGCCATTAAAAAGGAAAGAATTATCAGAACCCACGTCTCTGTAACTCTTTACACTGTTGTTTGTGAAAATCCCAGGAGATCAGCAGTTACAGAAATAAAAAAAAACAGCTCATCTGGCACCAACAATCATGCGATTATGCCATCACAATCATGTAGCAGCAGTGCAGTGCATAAAATAATGCAGATACGGGTCAGGTGCTTAAGTTAATGTTCACATCAACCATCAGAATGGGGAAAAAATTTCGCTCAGTGATTTGGACGATGGCATGATTGTTGGTGCCAGATGCCATCGTCCAAATGGTGATGTCACGCTCACCCCGCCCCCGAAGACACAGTGCACTATTAAGTCTCATCCTCTCACTATTGCTTACTGTCACAATAAAACACATCTTGCGGGATCATGCACCTGAGAATTGCTTGTCTGTGCCTCATTCATCCTGTTACACAAGGCAAAGGGAAAACAGCACGTTCTGTGAAACGAGCCTTATTATCGTTCATGGCGGCAGCTTCCACCGGCATCAGCATTTCAGTAATAATGCAAGTTACAAGATGTGGTGTAACTCAAACATCTTTATTAAATATCTCCCGATTAAACGGCATTAACAATAGTAGCACCTGTACTTTAGAGTCTAGAAACATGTGCTCTTTTTTTAAAAAAATTTGTCTGCAAAGACTAGGCAAAGTGATATCAAGTTACCCACTGAATTCTGAACATCTTACCCAAAGTATGAGTAGTAGACAGTAATAGTGACGCCTTAGCAATACATATCTCTATAGTATAATATTGATACCAGCCATACATTCAGTGGCAACTACATGACTGTTCCATCACATCTCATTTTAATCACATAAGTGAGATATTACTGGTGGCAAGCATCACATTCTTCACATCCAACTCTCCCAATGCATTCATCACTGTCCAACTACAGTAGCCCAGAGCAGAACCACTTCCTAAACAAGAAAAAATAACTCAGCCTGTCAACAGCACACTTATAGGAAACTAAGACACTGACAGACAGAAGCTCTGTTAGTGATTATGAGTCGTTTCACTTAAAGGCATCAATGCATCCTAAAATCTTTATAATTTTCACTCAATGACAGTTGCACATCTTTTGTTTTTGTTTTTACAAAGACGAGTCTGCCCAAATTCCTCATTGTGAAGGACGCATGAATCAAGCCACGTACAAGTATATCCTGGAAGAAAACTTGCTTCCTACTGCTCTGGCAATGTTCCCCAACTTTGAGGATTGTTTTTTCCAGCAGGACAACGCTCCATGCCACACAGCCAGGTCAATCAAGGTGTGGATGGAGGACCACCGGACCAAGACCCTGTCATGGCCAGCCCAATCTCCAGACCTGAACCCCATTGAAAACTCTGGAATGTGATCAAGGGGAAGATGTATGCCCACAAGCCATCAAACAAAGCCGAGCTGCTTGAATTTTTGTGCCAGGAGTGGCATAAAGTCACCCAACATCAATGTGATAGACTGGTAGAGAGCGTGCCAAGACACATGAAAGCTATGATTGAAAATCAGGATTATTCCACCAAATATTTATTTCTGAACTCTTCCCAAGTTAAAACATTAGTATTGTGTTGTTAAAAAGAGGTCTGAAAACACTGCATCTTTTTTGTTATTTTGACCAGTTGTCATTTTCTGCAAATAAATGCTCTAAATGAAAATATTTTTATTTGGATTTTGGGAGAAATGTTGTCAGTACTTTGTAGAATGAAATAAAATCTGAATTTTACTCAAACACATACATATAAAATAAAAGAGCTGTGAATACAAAAATATAATTTTTATTACTGCAATGAAAAATACAATTTAAATAGTTTAATACAATTAATTATACTGATTTAAATAATAATAAAAAAATCATTGTTAAAAAGTTTTTTTTTTTCTTCCAGTAATACAGTAATGAAAATCTAATGAGAATCACAATTGATAATTATGGGAATCGGAATTGTTTTAAAGGTAAAACATCCATATCGTCACCTTCCTAAAATAATGTCCCAAGAAATTTGTTTTGCCTAAATCATCTCCTCAAAATATTTGGTTCAGTTTTTTGTGTTTTCTGAAAAACATGAATAAATGACTTGGGACATTATTTTTAGGAAGGTGATGATATGTTACCCTAATTTACTTAAATAAATAATGTCACAATGCAAACAAATCTTAATGGTCCTACAAAAAGTACCATTTACTTTGCTTCCTTAAAGGAATATTCAGGATCAATTCAAGCTAAGAGACATCTACAGCATTTTGTTGCATAATGTTGATTTCCACAAAAAAGCAGAAATTAAGATTCTCTCCAACTATAAACCTCACACATCAAACTCACTCATAAGTTTAAAACGCATAAAAAAAACAATCCTCTCCTTTTACACTGTTGAAAATGATGACCCATTGTGATTCTGACAGTAAAAATACATTCCATTCACAACTCAAGAGAAAGACAGCAGTAACATCATTGTCACGACTGCAGTCTGACAGCATCCACAGAGAACTTCAGTCTAGCCTGTGTGCTAAAGCTCACGGGGGCTTTAAAACATGGAGATGATGGAGGCAAAGCGAATTGCAAAAGATCCAACCATAAAACAAGCAGGTCAGATGCAGGGGCACAAACACAGGGGTTGCAATCCGTCTCAGAGACTATGACTGAGAAATAACTAAGTGCAAGCACATGCCTCCATAGCGCAGCATAGAAGACATGAGAGGAAGTTCTAATTGTCACAAGATGAAGTATGAGGGCAGTAAGCATTTAAAGCAATAATATCTGGTTTTGCTGTTTCAATAATGAAGAATGTATTCTAAGGCCAGAAAAATACTCCATGCAAGTATGCAAACGTGAACACAAATGCACTGGGAATGCTTCGCTAAAGCATTGTAAGCATTTGGTCCCATTGTACATACACTACTTAATGAAGAGTACTTAACATACTGAACTCAATGTGTTTTCTTATGTTACGCTGTGGTAACAAACCTGTTACAGGTTTAACGATCCATCGATCTGGAACGATGCATCAAATAACTTACAATGCGATGTCATCGATTCAATGCGTAAAAATCGAAGTATATATGTTTAAGATGCACCTTTATTTTGACACTCTCATGCCAACCGCATCTGTACACATTTCCATCAGGCAATGCAGCAACCTTATGCAATTCATCTAGCTTTATAAGTAATATATGCATGATTAAATCAGGCATTCATAGATAGTTAATAAACAAGGCGACAGAATAAGGATTCTCTTCAAACTATTGCTCCGACATAGAAAATACATTAATTCTAATGCCTGCTTTAGCGCCCCTTGTGGCAACACTGAGAATGCAACATGTACCTGATTTGTTTTATGAATTGTATTCTATAACATTAAGAAATGGCAAAAGAAATGTGCTTTGTTGTAACAACAGTGCATAAAAAGATTAACCTGAAGTATTACAAAGACGAAACTTCTGCTGACTGTAATTCACTGTTAAGCACAGCAAGCCTACATCACGCAAACAGCTCTCTATGAAGCTGCGTCTCAATTAAGTTGAGAATTGCATCTGAAATTAAAACATCCACCATTAAAAATATTAACGTTAGTAGTCGACCCACTAATCGTTAGAAGAGTAGTCAATTAGTCGACTTCCTAGCACATGCCAAGTAGCAAGAGTCATTTGCATTGACCTATTTACTTTTTTGGCCGCAGAACAGCTATGACACAAATTCCACAAAGCAATAAGAACAAATTCTTGATACGCTATAAAATTATAAGTTATAGAGCTTGGTATCATTAAACCACCAAACATCCACATTACCTCATAACATAAATGGAATAATCTGCATATTTGTGGTAGGACCATGGCATCTTGCACATGATGAAAAGTACTGCATTTATTGCTTAAGGGCCGAGTGGGCACAACACAACAAATGGTTTACTTGCAGTATAGTTGCCTGTGCACGTCAAACTGATTATTTTAACATTAAAAAAAAACTGCACACCTCAGCTTTAAATTACTTTCCGCTTCAATCCCATCACCCCCAAAACAACAAAGATGACAGTGTTAACAATGCTCATAAATAAATGATTCAGCGGCATCTCAGTGGTCAGAGCTGAAGCACTGAAGTCAGAACGCATTTAGCAGTAGCAGTACACACATCACCGCTAAACACTCTCCCAAATCCATTTCTTTTCTTTCCTCAAGTGCCTTAAATATAGGCAGAAAATCTTTTTTCCTCCAGCCTTCAAATTCCTCTACAAATCAAAGAAATGCAATTTATTAATATCACCTTTCAAATGCTAATTTTCTATCCATACATAAATCATAACACACGAGGATGCTTGTGCTTCAGAGAAAAAAAGAGAGAGCTTTCAGGGGTATATGGAATGAGTGGCAAGCTTCTCCGTCATCTGAAATGGAAAAGCTCTATTGAAAACCAACCAACTATGTTGAAGAATCCAGGCAACAAAGATGCCGAGCTGAATTCTTGAGGGGCTTTGTATGCGTGAGAGTCAGATTTATCAACTGAAATAACCTAATGTATTCATCAACATTCATTTAAAAATCCCCTTATGTAAGATTCATTAGGAGAACAAAGCAGGAACAAATGAGTCAATGGTTAATGGACAGTCATATAAAGGTATACGTAATCATTTATAACAGCACAAATTTTGTGCCTTTTATAAAAAATTTCATGAGGTTGCTGCTTTTATTTTAGTTTGTACTTTTATCTCATTGGAAAGCTCTTCCAACAACCCATTAAACAAAAACAATCACAAATGATATCTCTTCAATATCTCAAATGCTTCTCAGACTTTTCTCCTGAGGATAAAAGACTCTTGTAATCTCACACGTGATTTATCTTGAGTTTCATAAGTGATCTCAACAATGTCGCACAGTATGCAGAGAGTCTGCAATCAAAAGTCATACATTTCAAAACATTTCTGTACAAATTCTACCAAGATCCACATGAAATCAGCATGTTTAATGAATAGAGACTTTTGAAGCTGCAAGCAGATTCCCCAAGGACAAATCAGCTTTAAAACTGACAAACATAAGCAAGGTGTATATACACATGCTTTGTGTCTGACTAACCTTTCAGGAATACTTGGGCCTATATGTGAACCTCAGTGAGAACCATATTTTCATTTAGAATTTATTCCAAAACATATTCTGGCAATTTGTAAATTTTAACATGTTACATACTAGTGATATCAGATATGAGATATTTGGCCATTTGTCGCATTGGATGATAACAGTCTTCGCTTGGCCGATTAACAGAAGTGTTGAAGCGATGGTTCACCCAAAAATGAACATTTCTCTCATCATTTACACACTCTCATGCCACCCCAGATGTGTATGACTTTCTTTCTTCTGCTGAACACAAATAAAGATTTTTAGAAGAATATCTCAGCTTTATTGGCCATAACTTTGAAAGTCCAAAAAAACACATAAAGACAGCATAAAAGTAATCCATAAGACTAGTGTTTGAATCCGTGAGTTCAGAAATGATATGATAGGTGTGGGTGAGAAACATATTGGTTTATATATTGGTTTTACTGATTAATCGGCACCAATAACAGATTTCTCGAACAATCGGTTTTTGGCAAGAATCCACAGCGATAGTTTTTCCCCATTGCGTCCGGTGCTGGAGCGGCTGGGAAGGGTCCGTTGTCATTATACAGTATGAGAGCGGCCTCTAGAGGCGAAATAACTTCACTTCACTGATGCCTTGTGGTGTTTGTTTTGACATGTGAGACTACACTCTGCATGGAGTGAAACACTTCAGATGTTGATTTAAAACATCAACAATGCAAAAGTATGTATATAGTACACATTGTCAAATCATTATAAAATTAATTAATTTGTTGACTAGATGCTGCATTAGTAGAGAACAGCAGTATATTTGCCGACAAGACTTATGCTAACATCAAAGCTAACCTCAAGCAGTTAGAACAATGTGACAAAAATACACACAAGTCCTACCCAAATGTGTAAATATCACGATTGTTACCATCTATTACCATCTATTTGCATTAGTTTATATCCATCTGGTCATGTATGCATGAGTTAGCACGCTAAGTTGCATATTTAAAAGCTAGTGACGTGAGAAAGCAAATTAATAGCTTCATGCAGCTGAGAGAAACTTATAAACAAATCAGAAATGCATCTGATTTCAATTAAAATAAATTATCCTCACTGTAATACAAAGACTTCAGATCAATCACATTTTTGCACTAAAAATGCTAGAGAAATACCTAAACTGTGTCTTAATATACTTTTAAAGTTATTTTTAATTAGACACATCATCTAAAAAACAGCGCTCCTGCACGAGACGCTGAATAAACAAAAACAAAGGGAAACAAAGACATTCGTCTAGTGCAAGTTTACATAGAAAAGCAAACGGATGGATGCAAAAGCGTTCTGTGTGAACAGCCCCTTACAGTTGGTGGAGGTCTTTAACCGTTGCGTCTTGCTCTCTTATAAGCATTTCTCAGATTAAGCAATGAGTTGTTTAAATGCTTTGTCAGGAAAGGAGTTCAACTTGGAAATGTGTGTTTCGAGATTCTCGCATTCAGTTCCAGTCTGTTGTTCCGTCTGTTTGAACAGACCCTGGCCTGCGCTCATAGTCTGAGCCACTTCACCACCGAGTTCAGCTGAATACCACTGCTGTCTGTGAATAAGTACAATACATTTTCATGGTTCAGTCAGTACTGTTTATTTTTATTATAAAGTTCAGCACTATTTTACTTCAAGTGTTATTTTTTCATTCAGTATCAATTTTAAAAACTATCGGTTGATTAATCAGTTATCAGCAGGTACTGCCCAACTTAGTTATCGTATCAGTACAATCCACTATCGGTCAACCTCTAAATTCTCGTCCCTGCGCAGTAGATGGCGATATGAACAAAGAATGTGAATTTCCAAAGACATAAGAAGAAGAAGAAGAATGTGAAAGTGTAGATTTATAGTAAATAAGGACTTAAATATTGATCTGTTTCTCATCCACACCTATCATATCTCTTCAGAAGTCATAGATTAAACTACTGGAGTCTTATGGATTACTTTTATGCTTCATTTGTGATTTTTAGAGCTTCAAAAGGTCTGGTCACCATTCACGTACATTGTGATTATCTACAGAGCTGAAATATTCTTCTGAAAATCTTACTTTGTGTCGCACATCTGAGATGACTTGAATGAGATAATTTTCATTTTTGGTTGAACTATCCCTTTAAATTACCCTTGTGTCAGTTCCAAAATCCGCAAATAGATTTGTCAAGGAATAAGACTTTTTGCTTTCAATGTTTTTTTTCTTTACAAGTTTATGCAAATTTGAGCAAAAACTGCATAAAATAAGACTTTAGAAATTCTGTGCACATCTGACTTTCTGTTATCAAATTGAATTATGTATATATCAGCATTTAGATCAGCCATCCTGCTCTTTAGACACCGAATTAAAAAAAAACATACCATAATTATAAACTACAGGAACCGCATTTCAGGCTGTGTTCAACTGTGTTTTTCTATAAGGTTAGAGTGGGACTGGAACAACGTTTACTGACATATCATGTTGACTTATTATACTTTAAATTATTGAATATGACAGAGGCACTCTTGCTGCTACAAATAGACTTATGCACGTCTTGAAATGCTGTTTGCTTATTGTCCCATCATGCTTGAGGAAAGTGGACCTGTGCCATGTGGTTAAGTGTGTGTGATGGGACGACACTGATTGTTTACACGAGCAGGAGCTGAGGCTTATGTTGATATTATTATGCATTTCAAACTGTTTTATTCAAACGTTGTGTTTTGAAGCTAATATGTAGGCTACATTATTGTGTTTAAGCTCAGTCTTTACACAAATAAAGATCATACAACTCCATCCATCCATCCGTCCATCCTACCTGCCAAGAGCTTGAAGGAATCTCTTGAAATTTGCCCAGCCCGCCGAAGGTGTAACATCTGTACATGTGATCCAGAGACTCGGAGCAGTGCCAGAGGAGCCCGAAACTAACCGAGTCCTTGTTTTTCAGATCCTCCTTCACGATCCACGCGGGGGAGATAAAACTGAAACTGCAGAGCGCGACCAGGGCGGAGGAGAGGAGCACCCAAAAACACCCGACACAGCTGAACATCCTCACGGCAGCGTGGGGCAACGAGACCGGCGGTGACAGATCGATTACCAGCCCTTTCCAATTGCGATCAAACAGTGCATGCATCTGAAGCGCGCGCGCTCACTCACTCACTCACTCACTGACTGTGTGAAAGTGAATGTAACGTGCCCTTCGGAAATGATCACACATGGGTACCCGATCCGCACACAGAGTGATGCACCAGTCAACTAGTGCGCAACAACTCATGAGCATTTGCGAGAATAACTTTTCACTTGAATGTCATTCCAGCACGATCCAGTTCATCGATCTGGAAGCAGGTTGAGCACAAAAGCCAAGGTCCCACCCAACGCTCTCAGTGAGGGCTAAACTGCCGCTAGCAGGTGCTCACTGTGTGGTGTCTGAATCCGCCTTGCATTTCTTACCAACACCCTCATCCTCTTGTGCACTGAAGTGTTGGATGTCTATCTGCAGCTTCTTCACTGCAGAAACTCGCTGTGCTGTTCGCATGTCACATGTGGGCGTCACCTCCCCTGCGAAGGTGTGATTTTTCATTCATTGAGTAGCAGTTTCTATTTCTCGTTGTGTTGACTAGGTATGCCATCAGTTTTCCATGTTCTGGCTGCACACAAGTTTGAGGTGGAAACTTTAATCCAAACTTCTGACTTATAAATATGTAAATGATGATTAAAATCAACACGATATTTTAGCTTTGTCTCGTAACAGGTATCTGAAGCGTTTCACACAAAAAAAAATAAAGTGTTGCGCGTCTCACACTGCCATCTGGTGGTGATTTTAATTCGCATTTTCACTTGGATTAGACTGTTGCCATATTATTGAATGATATAGTCAGGGGTCATTTTAAAAGTGAGGTGGGGGGCACAGCTGTCATTAGGTGTCTGCCACAGACCCAACACTCACAGTGCAGTATAAATATATTACACTATATTAATATGCAAGTATGATTTAAGTATTGTATTAATATATACATATTATTTACTTTTAATATTTGCAGTATTTTAAAGATTCAAGTATTGCAAATAATTGCAGATTTTGCTAAATTAACTAGAAAAATAAAGGGCATCTCTTGGAGCACTTGCTTCTGTTTAACACATGACAATAAAGGACTGAGCACAGTCTGGTCCTGAATAAATTATTTAATCAATTACAATTATGACAATTGTGCATGTGCACAATTTATTGTTTTTTACTCTGTGCATGTGCATTGTGGGATTTCAATGTATCCAAGTGGCTCGAGTGTTTTAACTACATTCACCAAAATTTGTTCAGATCTATTTAATGATTCAGTGACTATTTCTGGTGATGCCAAAAGGTGATGACAAATGAGTGTCTTGTGTGAAATTAGTTAGTCACTGAATCAACAGTCAAAATACAATTTTAATTCTTTAAAATGTATGTCTACAGACCTACAAAGAGACTTTAGTAGAGGTTTTATGCTTTATAAGAACAAAGCAAATCTATAATTTCCTACAGTTTGTGAGCTGCTGATCATGACTTTTATCAAAAGACAACAATAATAATCTTATAATAATTATGAGATTCAAAAACGTCTGTACATTTTCATGTATAAAAAAAACCAAGTCTACATGTCTATTCACTTCAGTAAAATACCTAAGTTTTCTAAGAACACAGCAGATCTATATTTTCATATACAGGTGCTGGTCATATAATTAGAATATCATCAAAAAGTTGATTTATTTCAGTAATTCCATTCAAAAAGTGAAACTTGGATATTATATTCATTCATTACACACAGACTGATATATTTCAAATGTTTATTTCATTTAATTGTGATGATTAAAACTGACAACTAATGAAAACCCCAAATTCAGTATCTCCGAAAATTAGAATATTACTTAAGACCAATACAAAAAAAGGATTTTTAGAAATGTTGGCCAACTGAAAAGTATGAACATGTACAGCACTCAATACTTAGTTGGGGCTCCTTTTGCCTGAATTACTGCAGCAATGCAGCGTGGCATGGAGTCGATCAGTCTATGGCACTGCTCAGGTGTTATGAGAGCCCAGGTTGCTCTGATAGTGGCCTTCAGCTCTTCTGCATTGTTGGGTCTGGCGTATCGCATCTTCCTCTTCACAATACCCCATAGATTTTCTATAGGGTTAAGGTCAGGCGAGTTTGCTGGCCAATTAAGAACAGGGAAACCATGGTCCTTAAACCAGGTTCTGGTAGCTTTGGCACTGTGTGCAGGTGCCAAGTCCTGTTGGAAAATGAAATCTGCATCTCCATAAAATTGGTCAGCAGCAGGAAGCATGAAGTGCTCCAAAACTTCCTGGTAGACGGCTGCGTTGACCTTGGACCTCAGAAAACACAGTGGACCAACACCAGCAGATGACATGGCACCCCAAGCCATCACTGACTGTGGAAACTTTACACTGGACTTCAAGCAACGTGGATTCTGTGCCTCTCCTCTCTTCCTCCAGACTCTGGGACCTTGATTTCCAAAGGAAATACAAAATTGACTTTCATCAGAGAACATAACTTGGGACCACTCAGCAGCAGTCCAGTCCTTTTTGTCTTTAGCCCAGGCGAGATGCTTCTGACGTTGTGTTTTGTTCAAGAATGGCTTGACACAAGGAATGCGACAGCTGAAACCCATGTCTTGCATACGTCTGTGCGTGGTGGTTCTTGAAGCACTGACTCCAGCTGCACTCTTTGTGAATCTCCCCCACATTTTTGAATGGGTTTTGTTTCACAATCCTCTCCAGGATGGGGTTATCCCTATTGCTTGTACACTTTTTTCTACCACATCTTTTTCTTCCCTTCGCCTCTCTATTAATGTGCTTGGACACAGAGCTCTGTGAACAGCCAGCCTCTTTAGCAATGACCTTTTGTGTCTTGCCCTCCTTGTGCAAGATGTCAACGGTCGTCTTTTGGACAGCTGTCAAGTCAGCAGTCTTCCCCATGATTGTGTAGCCTACAGAACTAGACTGAGAGACCATTTAAAGGCCTTTGCAGGTGTTTTGAGTTAAATAGCTGATTAGAGTGTGGCACCAGGTGTCTTCAATATTGAACCTTTTCGCAATATTCTAATTTTCTGAGATACTGATTTTGGGGTTTTCATTAGTTGTCAGTTATAATCATCAAAATTAAAAAGAATGAACACTTGAAATATATCAGTCTGTGCGGAATGAATGTATACATTATACAAGTTTCACTTTTTGAATGGAATTACTGAAATAAATCAACTTTTTGATGATATTCTAATTATATGACCAGCACCTGTATATATATATATCATACAGATCTATATTTTCATATATATATTTCATACAGTTTGTCGACTGCTCACCAACATAAGAGGTAAAAAAAACAGGAGCTCATATTAAAAATAGCTTTACATATTTAACACAGATCTAGTAATCTGCTTAAATTACCAAAAAAAAAAACTGATCAAGCTATTACCTCACAAGCATAACTTAATGAAGACTCGGGCACTGAAATAAACTCCACTTACAATGTGTGCTTTAAAAAGGATTGTCCTTTTGTTTTTCTGCAATAAATAACTCTCATTTGTGTGTTCCTCATCTCTAGATGAGGATATCTTACAAGATATCTGTAACTCAGTTTTGACTAGTGGAATTGCAATTCTTACTTTTAAAAATTGAATTATGATTAGTTAAAACCATTCTTTAATTGTAATTCTTTTTAAAATTGCATTTTTACTTTTCAAAATTGAGTGGAAAGTTTCTTGAATTGAATTACGATGAGTAACACTAAGGGGATTAAAAGCACAAACATAACATGGGCCAAAATGTAATGTTTAGTATCTCAAAAACCACACCACCACAAGCGTATTTTGTTCACGATTATAAGGGTGTCTACTTCCCTCTTTAAAGCCTGCCTACACATGAGGTTCAAATCAGAATCTCACATTAAAACAGAGTTAATTAAAATTCTGGCAGTGCAATCAAAGAAAACTAAACAATTGATGCAATTTAAGGTAAATGATAACTGGAATAAAATGCTTATGTAATGCACCCCATCTAGTAATAAATAATACCAAAAAAAGGACACAAACTACTCTAAAAGACGTTTCAACAATATATGTATTTAAATCAAACACATTTAAATATATTATAGATCAAGTACACATACTGTATATCAGAAAACATATTAGTGGTACATAGTACCAAAAGTCTTTTGTGTGTTTCTCGTCTTCATCTCAATGGGGTCTATAGCAATAACATTAACATGTCCGATGAGTACATGTTTGAAAAGGAACAGTCATCACTGAGATTTGCTTAGACAGAGTTTTGACATCATACAAAAAAAAGAATAAAGACAATCACCATAAAAAGAACTAACATTAATATATGGCGGTAAACCAGGAATCCACATTTATATAGAATGGGGATAAACACTGCCCTAGCAGTTCAGTTTCTGTGGAGTATCCTAAAGTCTGCACTGATCTAGAATCAGATCTGGACAGGGTTCTAGAGGGAGTTCTGCAACAGCGCAGGGGACAGTCAACGGAGCGTTTGCCAGGCTGATAGTTTAATAGTTCCCATTCCAGTTTCAGCTGTAACATCAGTCATTTTCACTCCATTGAAGAGGGACAGAACGGTGCGGGTTTACTGTTAAAAAAATAGTCACCATGGGTAAATCTGCACTGTTGTTTTTCTTGACTTAAAATATGTTTTTTTGTTTTTCTAGACTCCTAAAAAAAAAAGAACTTATCACTTCATAGCCATTCTTTAAAAAAATTGAGAGCAAAGGAGAAAAGGAGAGAGAAAAAACAAATCTGAGGAAAAAATGGGTAAAGCTGGTTTTGGCCACTACTTCAGACCAGTTATAGGTTTCAGCACACTTCCTGCTTGTCGACATTGCAAAAGTAGAACACAATGGCAAAGCAGGTAAATTTTGAGTCGGTACTCATTCAGCCTTGTTCTGAGAAATCATTCACTATTGTGCAACTGTGCTCACTTGTGTGTTTACATCTGTTGTTTACTCATTCTGCTCCTCTTCATATAATAAATGAAATCCTTTGGAGAGCTAGAAATGATGGGGTTAATCAAAATGATAACTTTTTGGCTACAAGTGCATACTCAAAACATTCACGCTCTTACACACAAAAACACACATGCAGGAAGCCATGGAATGCTTTTTTTCTGTCCTCACTGATCACGCAGTCTTGATCTTCAGTGTTGATCTTCAGGTTGTTTGCTGTTGTTTGTCCTCAGCAGGGAGGGATGGATCAGGTTCCATACTGAAGGAGAGGGTCATAGCTGATAAAAACAAAGAGATCACATTCTTGAAACCTTTAGAAAACATTTCAGATAGAAATTCATAACCGTCAAACCAATCAAAGCAACTTTATCAATTATGCTAATTATTAAATAATAATTATTAAAATGTATCGCACTCAAATCTTATTTAGCACGTATATATTTCCGGTGAGTACACAAGCCCAACGATAAATCATTCAAAAGTTACAAATGTTTTCATGTTGTTTTCTGGTCAGATTTGGTCACAAAATTACAAAACGTCTGTGATGATACCATCTGTATGAATGTATGAGCTGTTTTTAGAGCAGTCGATTTCATTTTGTTTTATGTTGTCATGCATTGTTGTCATGTCTTATTTGCAGCATAGTTGATTTCAACGTTAATTAGGTTATAAGTAAATTAAAATATATTTTATTTATTATAATGTATTATAATTGTCACAGAGTCTAGGTGTTGTGAATTTAACGTCCTATGTGCATTTCCTATTTAATTGCATCGGTCTCCATTATGTAAGAAATATGTAATGTAAATATGTAAAATGTAATGACAATACATGTCTGAATAAATGAATAAAAATGGTGACTAGGGCAAAACGAAGCTGTGTCACTTGAAAGACTTAACTTAATTGAAAGAAAAATAACATTATTGCTTTGATAGGTAAACAGCAGCGTCACGTTTTCAAGATTTATAAATAGAAAATAAAACCTTTGCAGCACTGCACACTTAAAGCGTATGGAGTTTTGGTCACAATCATGGCAGACAGCTGACACCTGTATGAAGCAGCATATTAAACAACAGCGTGAATGGGTACCTAAGAGTATTTGAGTAGATTTGATCCCTTTTGTAGAGTAATTCAACAACAACAAGATGAAGATGAAATTTTGTACATCATTGCAAATCAGAGGGTATTATCTTTAAAACAGCGCCTAGATTAAGCTTCTAGTCCACTCAGAGGCCAAGATATTCAATGAAACAGTGGGGAAGGTGTCTGGGATAAACTGAATGCCTATGGATGGCACATGTGTGGGTGCTCAGCTGTGTTAGAGTGCCATAAGCATCTCAGATCTGTATATTGTGATGGATGGGGATAGAAAAATTTTTTTTCTTGCTGCCATCTAGCGGACTGAACTAAAAGGTTATGCAGGGACATCACAGGCTTTCAAAGACGGGGTAAAATAAATAAATAAATCAATCATTGTTCATCATAAGACTGTTCACACAATATTATTTAGGAATTATTGGAGGCATTTTATTATTATTATTTGGGGGGTTTTCTGCAAAATGATACAATTAGCCCACTGTATGTGTGTACGGTGAGCTTTTAAATTTGGGTGTAAAAAATGCAGGGGGCAGCCAAAATACACAGCAGAGTTGTAGTATATAAGTATACATGGAATATTATATTGTAAAATCATATGGTCTACTTGTATGGTACTTTGTTCCTTTATAGTGCTTGACCATTACTGGTTGCAATCCATTTTCATTGTATGGAAGAGAGCGGCTCAGATATTCTGCCCAACATCTCCTTTTGTGTTCCACCAAAAAAGGTGGGTAAATGCAGAATATACATTTTTGGGTGAATTAACCTTTTAAATAACAAAATAAAAAACAATTGAAAGCAAGGCACGTGACCAAAAAAATATACATACTTTTGTTGACTTCACTTCAGGACTTCCATGTTGTCCCTGTAGCATGACATCGTTGATGATCATTTTTGCAATCTTCCATGCCATTTCCTCTTGAGCCTGATACACAAACAGGGCTTGAAACAACCATGTTGCAATGCTCTATAACTAATTATCAAACATACAGTGACAAAAGGGAATTTGTCAAGAATACTAGGACAAGTTAAATCAATTAAAACGGTTTTGCTTGTGTAATTTGAATACAATAAGCTTGAGCACACCTCATCCGAGTTTCCTTGCACCCATTTTTTCATTGCTTGAGAAAACATGGAACCTAGTAGGACAGAAAGAAAGAGTTAGTGAGCTGGACATAGCTGTGAATCCTGCTCTCTTTACCACAATCACCCCACATCACTGTCTACTTATCACCATGGCAACAAAATCTCTCAGCACTCAAACTGAGGGCATTTTAGCATAAGTCACATGTGAAAATGTGTAACAGAGAGAGACACAAGAGGAGAAGGAATAGAATTAACAGATTATTTCTATTAATGCTGCCATTTGTCCTACCCTTGGACTTCTTCACATCTGGTTCTGGCTCTGCCTCTCTGATGAACTGGCCCAGCTCATTCACCTTCCCAAAGGTCATTCTTCTGAAACGAAGGTGAGAAGACATCAGAATTCACATGAAATCACAATATGCTTATGACTTATCCTTTCTAGCACTGACTTACCCAGCGTATGGTCTCTGATAGAGGGATTCTGGGTCCAGACTGGCAATGTCCACAGTTATTGCCTCGTCAAAGTTCTTCAGGATCTTAATTGCCACCTTTTTAGAACCTTGCTGCAATTGAAAGCACAAAGATTTTGTTGATAAAATCAATGGTGAAATGTACCCATGCTTGCTCACATATTCTTAGTGTAAATAACACAAAAAGCGGTTACTACTTTTAAATTTGATTTCTTCACTTCATGTAAACTTGTGGCAAGAAGTTTTTGGACAGTTAAACCACACTTTAAAATGCATAATTCAGGGTCCGATATTTACGGGGTCTCAGGGGAAACTGCCCCAAAAATTAAATATGTGGAGGCAAAAAATTCACTTGCAATAAATTCTTCTATTTTTTTATTTGTAACATCTGATACAGTTCTTAATATTGCATTATAGTTATAACCTAGTAATACAAATGCATGGACGTCAATTTAATTCTTAGGGTAAGAAGCAAAAAATTCTTACATTTCAAATAATGTATTTGACAAACGGATGAGACACAGTTTGTATTTTAAATGGATATTTAATAGCCAATATTATGACCACCTGCCAAATATGCTGTCGGTCATCCACATGCAGACCAAAACAGCACCGACCCGCAGAGGCATGGTCTCTACAAGGCACTTGAAGGTGTCCTGTGGTGTCTGGCAACAACACATTAGCAGCAGATCCTTCAAGTCCTGCAAGTTGTGAGGTGGGGCCACAGCGGATCGGACATGTTGGTCCAGCACATCCCACAGATGCTCAACTGGATTGAGATCTGGGGAATGTGGAGGCCAGGGCAACACCTTGAAGTCTTCATCATGTTCCTCAAACCATTCCCAAATAATGTGTGCAGTGTGGCAGGGCGCATTATCCTGCTGAAAGAGGCCACTGCAATCAGGGAATACCATTGCCATGGAGGGGTGTACCTAGTCTGCAACAATGTTTAGGTAGGTGGCACAAGTCAAATGAATGTCCACATAATCGGACACAGGGTTTCCCAGCAGAACATTCCCCAGATCATCACACTCCCTCCACAGGCATGTTGTCTTCCCAAAGTGCATCCTGGTGTCATCACTTCCCCAGGTAAATGGTGCACACGTACACAGCCATCAACGTGATGTAAAACGGGACTCATCGGACCAGGCAACCTTCTTCCACTGCTCCAATGTCCAATTCTCAGAAGAGCTATGGCCCAGAATAAAACCCACCTTATCTATATGCAAAAGAGATGTCATAACTTTAATTAATCAGCCTGTAGGCAAGGCCTTAATTACCTCGCCAAGCTCCTCCAAGGTTATCTCAGAATCAAGAGAATTTTTTTGCTCATTCATTAGCACTTGCAATTTCCCAGACATTTCAGGGGGGAATGGCCCTAGCCCCAACACTGACATTTCTGTCCTGCAGGAAATCATGCACAGAATTAGCAGTATGACAGGTGGTATCAAAGTCCAACCATCAAAACCACGACTCGTCAGTGAAAATAACTTTTTGCCAGTCCTGTCTGGTCCAGCGAGGGTGGGTTTGTGCACATAGGCAATGTTGTTGCTGGTGATGTCTGGTAAGGACCTGCCTTACAACAGGTCTACAAGCCCTCAGTCCAGTCTCTCTTAGCCTATTGCAGACAGTCTGAGCACTGATGGAGGGATTGTGCATTACTGGTGTAACTCGGGCAGTTGTTGTTGCCATCCTGTACCTGTCCCGCAGGTGTGATATTCAGATGTACCGACCTTATCCAGGTTTTGTAACACGTGGTCTGCCACTACAATGATGATCAGCTGTCCTTCCTGTCTCCCTGTAGCTATATATATATATATATATATATATATATATATATATATATATATATATATATATATATATATATATATATATATATATATATATAAATAAATGGCTCAGAAAAGTGAAGTCAGTTCCAAAAAAAGGTCTAGCTTACTTATATCTGCAGATGCCACTTAGTCTTCTGTACACCTGTCTTTTCTAAAGCACATGTGAATAGTGCATAGAATATTTATTACTACAAATAACTTTAACCTCTGCTTCTCTTCTGTTTCCATTAACTAAAATATCTCTGGAAATAAATGTCATGTTAACATAAAAAACAAGTGCAGATCTGCAAATGAGAATGTGAAGATCTGTTCATGTGAGAGGGCGAGTGATCACCTGAGCTTGAGACCCTTCTGTGGCGCTTGAGTTGCGGTCACTTTCTGATGTCCAGACCTGGCTCTGAGTGTTGGCATTTCCTCCAACAAACTCATCCACCCTTACAGAGTTGATAAGGTCACTCAAATACTTGTAGTAAAGATTGCTGGACAGAAAGCCTGGCATATAGACCTGAGACAACAAGAGAATAATAGCTTTACCAGGACTATTCTTCGAATACTACCCACCTTTGTTGACCATTACCATTTTACACCACATTTTAACATTTGCAATTAGAAAATTGCAGTGTTTCCTGCACTGTTATAAAGCGTATACGTTGCGTCACCACTTAATTAACAGTGCCATGGTGAGTCAGAGTTTGTAACTAGATAAAATGCCTTTCTTTTGCTGTCTTCACTGGCTGCACGCAAATACAAATATACAGCACAACAAGTATAGTCTGATTCACGAAAAAAAAGATTGAACCAATTGCAAAAAAGACATTTGTAGAAATCACAGAAAAAGAGTTAGCATTAAATATCCCCATTCCCTTGAAAAAATGTTGAGCCAGTTTAACTCACCTTCTCCATGGTGGTCCAGGCCTGTCTTAATGGAGTGTTGAAGCAGTCTGGGAGAGGTCCACCCTCCCGACAGATATTGGATTCAATCTCCATTCGTACAGAATCGCCAAAACCCAACGGATTTGTGGCTTGGAGTGAAAAATACCTAGACAGACCACATTGATTGTAATGTTGAATAAAAACCAATAGTGATGGTGGTTAGGTTGGCATATCCTAGATACTTGACTCAAATAATGTGTCAAAAACTTAATTTTGATGTTAAGACACAGCATACTTGTCATAGAGGATCATGGCATCATTCTGGGCCTCCTGTCCATCATACTGGCCTTTCTTGGCAGCCAACTGATCTTGAAAGTTTTCTGCAGCCAGCCAGAACTGCAGCACATTCATTGCGTCCTCCTTCTCCATGTACTACATCACAAGCACGCACACACACACAGAAATTATGTGCACGCACACACACAGAAATTATGTGCACGCACATGCGCACACACACACACACACACACACACATATATTTTTTTGAATTAAGTTTCAATCCCACTTCTTAATCCTTTGGCACTTTTCAAAGGACTTGGACCAGAATTTCATCAATTTATACACACACTTGCACTTTTGGAACATGTGGCCATTTAGAAACAGTTTTTTGGGCAAAATCTGAAAGTCAGCATATTTCTTGTGGTTATACAGCTCCATGCATAAATTCTGCATAAATTCTGTTTTAAAATGAGCTCTAAAAAGCTACATATAACTGGAATCATAAAACATTCAGTCCAATTTAAAAAACACATTTGAAGTGAAAAAACATTAAATAAATGTGAATTTAAAATACCAAATATTACAAATACATATCTAAACCTATATCTAAGCTGTCAGTCTATTTAATTCATTGAATTAATCACAATTAACTGTATCAATAATATTTGTTTTAGATATACAGTGTGTGTGTTATATATATATATATTATATATACATACAGTGAGGAAAATAAGTATTTGAACACCCTGCTATTTTGCAAGTTCTCCCACTTAGAAATCATGGAGGGGTCTGAAATTGTCATCGTAGGTGCGTGTCCACTGTGAGAGACATAATCTAAAAAAAAAAAATCCAGAAATCACAATGTATGATTTTTTAACTATTTATTTGTATGATACAGCTGCAAATAAGTATTTGAACACCTGTCTATCAGCTAGAATTCTGACCCTCAAAGACCTGTTAGTCTGCCTTTAAAATGTCCACCTCCACTCCATTTATTATCCTAAATTAGATGCACCTGTTTGAGGTCGTTAGCTGCATAAAGACACCTGTCCACCCCATACAATCAGTAAGAATCCAACTACTAACATGGCCAAGACCAAAGAGCTGTCCAAAGACACTAGAGACAAAATTGTACACCTCCACAAGGCTGGAAAGGGCTACGGGGAAATTGCCAAGCAGCTTGGTGAAAAAAGGTCCACTGTTGGAGCAATCATTAGAAAATGGAAGAAGCTAAACATGACTGTCAATCTCCCTCGGACTGGGGCTCCATGCAAGATCTCACCTCGTGGGGTCTCAATGATCCTAAGAAAGGTGAGAAATCAGCCCAGAACTACACGGGAGGAGCTGGTCAATGACCTGAAAAGAGCTGGGACCACCGTTTCTAAGGTTACTGTTGGTAATACACTAAGACGTCATGGTTTGAAATCATGCATGGCACGGAAGGTTCCCCTGCTTAAACCAGCACATGTCAAGGCCCATCTTAAGTTTGCCAATGACCATTTGGATGATCCAGAGGAGTCATGGGAGAAAGTCATGTGGTCAGATGAGACCAAAATAGAACTTTTTGGTCATAATTCCACTAACCGTGTTTGGAGGAAGAAGAATGATGAGTACCATCCCAAGAACACCATCCCTACTGTGAAGCATGGGGGTGGTAGCATCATGCTTTGGGGGTGTTTTTCTGCACATGGGACAGGGCGACTGCACTGTATTAAGGAGAGGATGACCGGGGCCATGTATTGCGAGATTTTGAGGAACAACCTCCTTCCCTCAGTTAGAGCATTGAAGATGGGTCGAGGCTGGGTCTTCCAACATGACAATGACCCGAAGCACAAAGCCAGGATAACCAAGGAGTGGCTCTGTAAGAAGCATATCAAGGTTCTGGCGTGGCCTAGCCAGTCTCCAGACCTAAACCCAATAGAGAATCTTTGGAGGGAGCTCAAACTCCGTGTTTCTCAGCGACAGCCCAGAAACCTGACTGATCTAGAGAAGATCTGTGTGGAGGAGTGGGCCAAAATCCCTCCTGCAGTGTGTGCAAACCTGGTGAAAAACTACAGGAAACGTTTGACCTCTGTAATTGCAAACAAAGGCTACTGTACCAAATATTAACATTGATTTTCTCAGGTGTTCAAATACTTATTTGCAGCTGTATCATACAAATAAATAGTTAAATCATACATTGTGATTTCTGGATTTTTTTTTTTAGATTATGTCTCTCACAGTGGACGTGCACCTACGATGACAATTTCAGACCCCTCAATGATTTCTAAGTGGGAGAACTTGCAAAATAGCAGGGTGTTCAAATACTTATTTTCCTCACTGTATATGTATGTATGTATATATATACACACTACCGTTCAAAAGTTTGGGGTCACCCAAACAATTTTGTGTTTTCCTGAAAAGTCACACTTATTCACCACCATACGTTGTGAAATGAATAGAAAATAGAGTCAAGACATTGACAAGGTTAGAAATAATGATTTGTATTTGAAATAAGATTTTTTTTACATCAAACTTTGCTTTCGTCAAAGAATCCTCCATTTGCAGCAATTACAGCATTGCAGACCTTTGGCATTCTAGCTGTTAATTTGTTGAGGTAATCTGGAGAAATTGCACCCCACGCTTCCAGAAGCAGCTCCCACAAGTTGGATTGGTTGGATGGGCACTTCTTGCGTACCATACGGTCAAGCTGCTCCCACAACAGCTTAATGGGGTTCAGATCTGGTGACTGCGCTGGCCACTCCATTACCGATAGAATACCAGCTGCCTGCTTCTGCTCTAAATAGTTCTTGCACAATTTGGAGGTGTGTTTAGGGTCATTGTCCTGTTGTAGGATGAAATTGGCTCCAATCAAGCGCTGTCCACTGGGTATGGCATGGCGTTGCAAAATGGAGTGATAGCCTTCCTTATTCAGAATCCCTTTTACCCTGTACAAATCTCCCACCTTACCAGCACCAAAGCAACCCCAGACCATTATATTACCTCCACCATGCTTAACAGATGGCGTCAGGCATTCTTCCAGCATCTTTTCATTTGTTCTGCGTCTCACAAACGTTCTTCTTTGTGATCCAAACACCTCAAACTTGGATTCATCTGTCCACAACACTTTTTTCCAGTCTTCCTCTGTCCAATGTCTGTGTTCTTTTGCCCATCTTAATCTTTTTCTTTTATTGGCCAGTCTCAGATATGGCTTTTTCTTTGCCACTCTGCCCTGAAGCCCAGAATCCCGCAGCCGCCTCTTCACTGTACATGTTGACACTGGTGTTTTGCGGGTACTATTTAATGAAGATGCCAGTTGGGGACCTGTGAGGCGTCTGTTTCTCAAACTAGAGACTCTAATGTACTTATCTTCTTGCTCAGTTGTGCAACGCGGCCTCCCACTTCTTTTTCTACTCTGGTTAGAGCCTGTTTGTGCTGTCCTCTGAAGGGAGTAGTACACACCGTTGTAGGAAATCTTCAATTTCTTAGCAATGTCTCGCATGGAATAGCCTTCATTTCTAAGGACAAGAATAGACTGTCGAGTTTCAGATGAAAGTTCTCTTTTTCTGGCCATTTTGAGCGTTTAATTGACCCCACAAATGTGATGCTCCAGAAACTCAATCTGCTCAAAGGAAGGTCAGTTTTGTAGCTTCTGTAACGACCTAAACTGTTTTCAGATGTGTGAACATGATTGCACAAGGGTTTTCTAATCATCAATTAGCCTTCTGAGCCAATGAGCAAACACATTGTACCATTAGAACACTGGAGTGATAGTTGCTGGAAATGGGCCTCTATACACCTATGTACATATTGCACCAAAAACCAGACATTTGCAGCTAGAATAGTCATTTACCACATTAGCAATGTATAGAGTGTATTTCTTCAAAGTTAAGACTAGTTTAAAGTTGTCTTCATTGAAAAGTACAGTGCTTTTCCTTCAAAAATAAGGACATTTCAATGTGACCCCAAACTTTTGAACGGTAGTGTATATATATATATATATATATATACACACACACACACACACACACTACTGTGCAAGAGTATTAGGCACTTGTGAAAAATGTTGAATAGTGATGATTTCTTCAAAAATAATGTCAAATTGTTTTCATTTATCAATAAATGTCATACAAAGTGAAGCATACATTTAAAACAATAAATAAATAATATTTGGTATGACCAAATTGCCTTCAAAACGGCACCAATTCTCCTAGGTACACCTGGACACAGTTTTTCTTGGTTGCTGGCAGATAGGATGTTCCAAGCTTCTTGGAGAATTCACCACAGTTCTTCAATCTATTTAGGCTATTGCTTCTGTCACTTCATGTAATCCAAAACTGACTTGATGTTCAGCATGTTGACAATTATGATTTTAATATGCAAGTCTATGGATCAACGTTCAACTTGTATTCAACATGGAATATTCCTTTAAATGTGCTCATATGTTTTTGTACATACTGAAGGTCAGTGATCTATTACGTGTTCTCACCTCAGAGAAGTAGAAGAGTGCCGACTCACAGAACAGGATGTCTGCCAGGAACACAGAGCCACTGGTCAGCACCTCGATCTGGTACTTACAGAAATAATGGCTCCGCAAGAACTCAATAAAGTGCCTGAGAAACACATTGCAGACATTTCCTTGGAATTATATAATGGGTGGGTAAGCACTCTAGCATAGCACAATGTCTGAAGTGCATTTGAGGTAATATTTTTCTTAAGAAATCTCTCTTTGTAACTCACAAGTAAATGTGTACTGGAAAGATTTGAGAGATATGTGAAGTACAGAACATTGAGAGTGAAATTACTTACTGTTGTTCAATGATGGAGAACACAACAGATTGTGCAATGACAAAGCAGTTTGGGTCCACCTGTCCGTCCTCCCCACAGATTTTCGCTGGAAAAAAAACAAAAAGAGTTGGGTCTACACACACATATTAAAGTGCTGCAACATCCCAATCAACAGAAGTAATTTTGAAGGGGTGTTCACAGTGATGTAGATTTAATTGATTTCAATGAAAATTTCAGATTTTTGGTGACATGAGTGACAACAACCATTGGCACATTCAATGCCAATTTGAGGAAAGCACTCCCCAAATTTTATTGAAAAAAAAGTTTCTTACCCTACAATGAGACAACACTCATGACCATGTTTACACAAACATCTCTGATGCCTACAAACCCACCCCCCTCCCCCATGTTGAACAATCTGATCACTTATCCCTGTTCCTACACCCCAAATACACATCATCAAACATGTGAAAACCACAGTGAGGATTGCAAAAGTGTGGCTGGAGGGAGCAGACTCTTCACTACAGCATGAGTTCAAGTCAAGTGGTTTTTATTGTTGTTTCAACCATATACAGTTAGTACAGTACACAGTGAAACGAGACAACGTTCCTCCAGGACCATGGTGCTACATAAAACAATATAGGACAAACACAGAACCACATGAGACTACACAGACTAAATAAAATACCCATATAAAGTGCATGTGCAAACTTGTGGAAAAAGTACAGGACAGTACAATAAATTACTAACAATGAACAGGACAACAGACACAGTAGTGCAAAAAGATGACAGTTTCTAAAAAATGCCAAATGTAAACATAACATAGTATGAGATAGTGTTCTATGGACATAGCAGTTATTGAGGAAGCAGACAGTTATAAAGTGACAATAGTTAAAGTGCAACTCAGGACACATGTGTGTGTGTCAAACCAGTCTCTGAGTATTGAGGATTCTGATGGCTTGAGGGAAGAAGCTGTTACACAGTCTGGCCGTGAGGGCCGAATGCTTCGGTACCTCTTGCCAGACGGCAGGAGGGTGAAGAGTTTGTGTGAGGGGTGTGTGGGGTCGTCCACAATGCTGGTTGCTTTGCGGATGCAGTGTTTTTTGTAAATGTCTTTGATGGACGGAGGAGAGACCCCAATGATCTTCTCAGCTGTGCTCACTATACTCTTCAGGGCTTTGCGGTCCAAAACGGTGCAAGTCCCAAACCAGACAGTGATGCAGCTGCTCAGGGTGCTCTCAATAGTCCCTCTATAGAATGTAGTGAGGATGGGAGGTGGGAGATGTGCCTTCAGCAATCAGCCTTCGAAGAAAGTACAGTTGCTGCTGGAACACAGACTGGAATGCATTTGCTTCTCAGGCCAACCTGGACTCATGTACGGACATTAATACCTACACAAATTCTGTTCTACAACACATCAACAGGTGTGTCGACAAGGTAACCACCCATAAAACAATTAAAATATACCCCAATATACCCTTCCTGCTGAAGGCACATGATGCTGCTTTCAGATCTGGTGACCAGGAAGCCTACAATTTATCCAGGGCCAATCTGAAGAAGGGAATTAAAGCGACCAAACACAATTACAAACTGCGGATTGAGAACAAATTTAAGAACAACGACTCCGAACGTATGTGGATAGGCATCCATGCCCTCACAGATTACAAACCAGTGTACAGCAACCCCCCAACCAGTAATGCCACCCACCCAGACGCTCTTTGAAAACACAAAACCACCCATAAAAGCTGAGCTCCCACCTGATGATCTGATACCCACATTTTCCACCAGTGACCTGTGCTCCACCCTGAGCAGAGTGAATGCACAACGCTGCTAGCCCTGATGGCATCCCTGGCCAAGTGCTCAGGGCCTGTGCAGAAATGCTGCTAGATGTCATTACCAACATTTTCAGCCTCTCTTTAGCCCAGGCCATTGTCCCCACATGCTTCAAAACAGCCACCATTGTACCAGTACACACCAACACATATGTCAGGATGATTTTCATTGATTTCAGTTCTGTCTATAATACTGTGATCCCATCCAAGCTGATCTTCAAGCTCACTGATCTTGGCATCAGCCCCTCCACCCTCACTTTGAACACTAGTGCACCACAAGGCTTTGTGCTGAGTCCAATCCTGTACTCCCTCTTTACCCATGACTGCATACCTGAGCATGGCTCCAACTCCATAATAAAGTTTGCTGATGATACCACGGTGGTAGGCCTGTTCAGCGGCGATGATGAGATGGCCTACAGGGAAGAGGTACAGCGCCTGGCAGTGTGCTGTGCCAACAACAATTTAACATCCAACACCCAGAAGACCAAGGAGCTGATTGTGGACTACCGGCGGACTAGGAAGGGCCACACATACACTCCCATCTACATTGATGGGGACGAAGTGGAGCGTGTGACTAGCTTCCAAGTTCCTGGGTGTCCATATCTCTGAAGATCTTTCCTGGACCTAAAACACCTCCACTCTGATCAGAAAAGCGCAACAGCTTCCTTACTTCCTTAGGAAGGTAAGGAAAACTCACCAGTCCCCCCACATCCTGCTGAACTTTTACGCTGCACTACGGAAAGTATCCTAAGGAACTGCATCACAGTGTGGTATGGCAACTACACTGTCTCAGAGCAGAAGGCACTCCAGCGGGTGGTGAAAACTGCCCGATACATCACTGGTGCTCAGGCAAGCAGGAAGGAGAGGAAGGACCTTGTTCTTGCAGAGGTCACCAGGATTGAGCAGGAGGAGATCAGAGTGAGGTCTGTAGTACAGGGGCAGCAGGGGCGGTGGACAACTTGGGAGGGTGTCACAGGCTCGGCTCAGTTTCCTCATTAGGGCAACGTACGACACCCTCCCGAGCCCTAAAAATCTCCACCAATGGCTTGGAACAGAGCAATCCTGTGACCTCTGTGGGACCATCAATGCCTCACTCCAGCATATTCTGTCTGGCTGTAAAACCGCACTGACACAGGGGCGGCTCAGATGGCGGCATGACCAAGTGCTCAGAAAGCTGGCAGAGGTGCTGGAGAAAAGTCGACAGGAGGCAAACAACCAGAGTCCATCAGAGAGCCAATGCAGGATCCACTTCATTAGGCAGGGGGAACACGCAATGGATACCAGCAAGAGACAACCTGCCAAAGAGCTCTCTGAAGAAGCCGAGAAAGCAAGCCACTGGCTCTGGCTGAAACGACGAGACAAGGCTTGGGGAGTAACATCAAATTAGGTTTTGCTGCAGGGGGTGTCAGGGAGATGTCCCTGTTCACTGCCCCGCCACCATGAGACGTTCTGGGTTAAGGGGCGAAACGTCAATGAGCGGTGGTTCCCAGCTGAAGACCCTGCAGCAAAACCGTGCGGTATGTGGTCAGGTTTAGGCCTGTCTCAGAGAAAAGGACGCCTCTGCTATACATAGTCCACCAAAGGCACCGTTGGAGGTGCGACAGGCCTAAGGCCCAGCAGAAAGACCATCTCGCTGTAATAAATAAAGCTACCCTCCATCAAAGACATTCACCACAATGCTGCCTGAGCATTATCAAAGACACATGGTCTGTTTACTCCTCTGCCATCTGGGAGACGCTATAGGAGTCTTCGCTGTCACACCAGCAGACTCAGGAACAGTTTCTTTCCCTCAGCTGTCAGCCTACTGAACTCTAAACTCAGGTGCTGAACACTACATCCCACACCCCATTTTTTATTATTTTTTTTGCACATTTATTTGCACTTAATTTCTACCTCTTGATGCCAATTGCACGGTTATGGTCACTGGCCATATAATTAAAAATTGTTTACACACACACACACACACACACACACACACACACACACACACACACACACACACACACACACACACACACACACACACACACGAGTACACCCCTCACATTTTTATAAATATTTGATTATATCTTTTCACGTGACACTGAACAACACTGAAGAAATGACACTTTGCTACAATGTAAAGTAGTGAGTGTACAGCTTGTATGAGTGTGTAGATTTGCTGTCCCCTCAAAATCTCAACATACAGCCATTAATGTCTAAACCGCTGGCAACAAAAGTGAGTACACACCAAAGTGAAAATGTCCAAATTGGGCCCAAAGTGTCAATATTTTGTGTGGCCACCATTATTTTCCAGCACTGCTTTAACCCTCTTGGGCATGGAGTTCACCAGAGCTTCACAGGTTGCCACTGGAGTCCTCTTCCACTCCTCCATGATGACATCATGGAGCTGGTGGATGTTAGAGACCTTGTGCTCCTCCACCTTCCATTTGAGGATGCCCCACAGATGCTCAATAGGGTTTAGGTCTGGAGACATGCTTGGCCAGTCCATCACCTTCACCCTCAGCTTCTTTAGCAAGGAAGGTGTGTTTGGGGTCATTGTCATGCTGGAATACTGCCCCGTGGCCCAGTCTCCGAAGGGAGGGGATCAAGCTCTGCTTGCAGAACATGTTGGCATTCATGGTTCCCTCAATGAACTGTAGCTCCCCAGTGCCGGCAGCACTCATGCAGCCCCAGACCATGACACTCCCACCACCATGCTTGACTGTAGGCAAGACAGACTTGTCTTTGTATTCCTCACCTGGTTTCCGCCACACACACTTGACACCATCTGAACCAAATAAGTTTATCTTGGTCTCACCAGATCACAGGACATTGTTCCAGTAATCCATGTCCTTAGTCTGCTTGTCTTCAGCAAACTGTTTGCTGGCTTTCTTGTGCATCGTCTTTAGAAGAGGCTTCCTTCTGGGACGACAGCCATGCAAACCAATTTGATGCAGTGTGCGGCGTATGGTCCGAGCACTGACAGGCTGACCCCTCACCCCTTCAACCTCTGCAGCAATGCTGGCAGCACTCATACATCTATTTCCCAAAGACAACCTCTGGATATGACGCTGAGCACGTGCACTCAACTTCTTTGGTCGACCATGGCGAGGCCTGTTCTGAGTGGAACATGTCCTGTTAAATTGCTGTATGGTCTTGGCCACCATGTCAGGGTCTTGGCCATCTTTATGTATGAGCGACAATTCTTTTTTTCCAGATCCTCAGAGAGTTCTTTGCCATGAGGTGCTATGATGAACTTCCAGTGACCAGTATGAGGGAGTGTGTGAGTGATGACACCAAATTTAACACACATGCTCCCCATTCACACCTGAGATCTTGTACCACTAATGAGTCATATGACACCGGGGAGGGAAAAAGGCTAATTGGGCCCAATTTGGACATTTTCACTTAGGGGTGTACTCACTTTTGTTGCTAGTGGTTTAGTTATTTTGAGGGGACAGCAAATCTACACTGTTATACAAGTTGTACACTCACTACTTTACATTGAGCAAAGTGTCATTTCTTCAGTGTTGTCACATGAAAAGATATAATCAATATATTCACAAAAATGTGAGGGGTGTACTTACTGTTGTGAGACACACACACACACACACACACACACACTTCATTCTGTACAATGCACCTTCAGTGTTAATACTTCTTCATTTGTACTTTGCACTCCATAAAAATATTTAATGTATATACTCAAATATATTTTTTATATATATATATATATATATATATATATATATATATATATACACACATACACACATATTGCTATCTGCACCTCTGGTTAGATGCTAACTGTATTTAATTAGCTCTGCACAAAATACTCTGCACAATGACAATAAAGTTGAATCTAATCTAATCTTTATGCAAATGAGCAACAATGCGATGCAGTGACTATCAATGGGAGCACATACAACATTGGTCCAATGTTGCTATGTTGGGCTGGCTGGGATGTTCAAGCAAACAGAGCAAGGTATTGAAAGCACTACAGAGCCACAGTGTTTACACTTTTTGGTTTGATCAACAATGAAGGGATTATTTAGTAATAGTTGTCTCTGCATATTAAGCAGGAATGGACAAACGTATTTAAACATCCACAAAATTACATTACTTTCAATTCTGAAAATAAGGTATGTAATAAAACCATGGTTCCAGAGGACATCACAGATACAACCATTTATTGTAATTATTGCCCTTGAATGCAATTATCGACTTTGCAGGACTTCTTAAGCAGTCAGCGCAATTAGGAATTCTCTTACCAACAATGTCATTGCGGATCTGTTCGGTGATGGGTATAGGTCTAGCAGCATCTGGAGATATGTACTTTGAGAAAATGTTAACCGCATCCCTCTCTATACCTACAAACAAGAGGAAAAAGAGGATTACAGAAAGTTGAGAGTAGAAATTAAGGACACATCAGACTCACCCTTAATCAAATTAAACACCCCTCTTCAAAGATGTACAAAACTGGTGAATTGCTGTGGCTGAAATTTGAATTATTACAAAAAAAATGTATGCATATTGCATAAGTGTCACTGTTACTCAAAGAAATTACTAGGACAGTTAGAGCAAATAGCCATGGGAAAAATCTTGCATCGTACCCTTGTTAAACATTAATATCAAACTCTGATACAGGGTTAACATATTTTAATCCCAGGCCGATTTCTCTTCCTAGTCCAGCCCTGACTATAACTGTGTATATTTTACATAACACGTTATGATTTGATACCGAACATTATTCAGTACATTAATCAACAGGTGTGTAGAAGTGCCTGTGACCATGCTGAGAAATGCACTTCAGAGTTTCCAGTGCTAGTTCCACAAGAAATTTAAAATCACAAATAGGGTTGTCAGTCAATTAATATGTTTAATTTTGTATTAATCTTATTAAATCCTAATTAACCACATATAATCAATATTCGTTGGAAAAGCCCCCCCTCCGAGTAAGATATTTCAATATATAATTATAAATAGGCCTATAATATAATACATATAATGTTTCAGATAATTTAAGAGATTGCATTGTTGCAAATGAGTAAACCTTTGATTAAACAACACAAACAGTGGCTTTATAAGTCAATATATTGTTTGGTTATAGGGCTGCACGACAATGGTTAAAATGATAATCACAATTATTTTGCTAAAAATTGTAATAATGATAATTTATTATTATTTACTAATCTATTTATTATTGAATTATTCTGTCATTTTTTATATATATTAAAGGGCTGCATGATTTGGACAAAACTTTTTTTTACTGCTGTCACTACTTGCTCTGTTGATAGGAAAAATTGCTTATGGAATTTACATACGGTCTTGTGGCATTGATTGATTGCATTATTTTTTTATATAAAAAAATAAATAAATAATCGGCCTTATTCACAACACATTGCCCTACTATTAGTATACATTTTTAAACACAAAATATGCCAATAATATATTTCCAAGAGGTAAAGACAGTCATAAGAAGCAGGGGTCTTTAACGGTAATGTTAGACCTATCAAAGAGTTTAATGGTGGTCTTCGGGATGAAGAATCTCATCAATGCATGTTTAAATGTTGAAGCAGTTTTCATAAAATTAAAGTGCTTAAAAAAATCCATAGCTGGTCTTATAAAATGTAATAGTGGACAAAGACTGGTTTCCCCTTTAAGACACCGAAAGCTCTCTGTGCAGGAGCCACAGGCTGATAGGATCTGACTCTCCCTCTAAACTGATCTAATGTGTTACGGCTCAACTGACTCTTTCCACTGACTGCTTTTACATCCTGGAGCTTCTTTGTATTATCCATTAAAGAAAAATCAAAACCTGACTTAATTGGGAATGCAGACATTTCTGTTCAGTGCAGTCTACCACAAAGATGCAAAATGTGATCATTTATGGAGTCTGCTCAATAAAACCAATGTCCCGTAGATATTTAAAGTCATTGTCAGATATGAAAGGAATTTGCTGCCTAGTGCATAAAATGGTAGAAAACCACTAGCCATGAAAAACTAATTGGAGTTAAGTACAGAATGCTCTGTTTACATCTAAAGTTTAACGATTAAAGATAAACTGTGTACATACCGTACCACCGAATCATGGAATTGCAAAAATACCATTATTATTGCAATATTGCAAAAAATACCCTTCCACCCCCAATCGAGTCAATATGCTGATTTACATGGACACCAGAAAGCAGATTATTGCTAGCAAGTGGCTTAAGGCTGTAAAACAGCATTCCTGTTTAAATTAACTGTGTTCGCGGCTTTCTCTGTACTCCTGTATACTGTACATTAGGCTCGGTTAGTAAGTAGCTTTCACCATGGCAATATAATTTCTCTGTGATGTTTGTGTACACAACAAACATGGCACCCAAGGAAGACTTGGCTATTTTATTCTCTGTTACTTCGCTTTATCTTCAGATATACCAGAGTTGTTGCCGTCTGTTTCCTAAGCAGTGTCTTTCTATCGCTACCTGCAGCAAAACTGCACTGCAATAGTGGGGTTTACCTCTTGCATAAAACTCTGGGATTCCCCCAATGCAGGAGTGCAAATAGGCGAAGATTAGTGACTGTCAATATTTTACATTAGTGTGCGTATATTTTATAGCGTATGTGCTTTTCCCACGGTTCTCCAAGACATGCTGAATCCTTTCCTCTGTGCTGACCTGTTGTTGAACTCCACCCTATGACGTTAGTAATACGGTCTGTTCACGCACATACGCACTCTTCAAAAACCTGTAACAACATTTATGCATTAACATGGCCACAAAAGACACGTTCTCTGGGAGAAACCAAGGTGTGTTAAACCTAGTGATTTGCAAGAATGGTCGACTAGTTGTTCAACAAGTAACTAGTAGATTAGTGACGTAATTTTTAAATAATTCACAGATTTTCACTTTTAAAATTGTATTACTTAAGACCGCATGTTAATATTTCAATTATTGTAGTTTAAACAATTTTTTTAAATCACAAATACCATTACAATTAGTATAAATAAGACATTTTCATAAATCGTAAAGTTTACCTCACGCTATTTGCTGCAGGCATTAAACTGTTAACTGTTAAACTGTTAGCGTGAGTCACAATGTCACGGAAAACAAGCGATGCATTTCACAAAAGTGCCAACTTATTTAGTTCAAGAAAATAGTTGCAAAATAATGCTCAGAATGTTTAGGGTGTGAACTCAAGAGTCATCAGACTGGTGGTGTTGCGTTTGTGACAACGGCCAAGCGATAATGGACGTCAAATTACATTTTTTTTTGTTGTTTTTTTGGGCAAGGAATACTACTCAAAAATGCTTAGTCGACCTACAGAGCTGGAGATATGACAAAAATCACGGTCCACAAAATTCTCCAAAATTGGAAGATAATTGAGAGTTGATATCCAAACTCTCACTCATAGCTTTCCCTTTCACGTCTGACCCAGCCACTGTTCAGGCCGAGTGTGTTTTCTGCGGCAGGTGTTTTTGTCAAAAGGCTTCGCTCACATCTCCTTCCTAAACATGCACACGTGCTTTTGTTTCTGAATAAAAATATGTAGAAGCCTGAATGATTAAAGTAATTTTTTTCTGTGACATATCTAGACTATTTTTGTTATTAACTATTTGCATTATAGGGCGAAACCTTTTTTCTTTTTGATTCTCTCATGAATAAAAAAAATATATTCTCTCTTAGCGGGTTATAACAAGCTAGCATTTGAAACACATTTCACTGAAACATGGTGAGGAATATGTTTAAAATGTGATGCCCTGTTTAGTTCTTTATTTATTTTATAGGCAGTGACAGATTTATTTATTTATTCATTCATACATATAGGCATATTCATTTATTATTGTGGTATTTTGAATCATTGACATTATAATAGTTACTATTGATTTATTATTATTATTATTAGTAGTAGTAGTAGTAGTAGTATAACAGTGAATATTACTGAACTATTTAGTAGTGATCTATTTCAATCTTTTTTTCCATTTAAAATGAGCTTTTATTTTGACAGAGCTTTTATTTTGAAGTGTTTCTATGTTGTTAGACCAAGGAGCTCTGAAATAACGATGGCAGATTCCCAATCCGGAAAAGCCAGTCGCTACATGAATCAGTGATTATTAAAACTGCAAAAGGCTACTTTATAAATAAATAAATATGTTGTCTGTGTATGACTGGTGCTAAAAAGTGAATTAGTGCTCTTCCTGCTGTCATCTGCAACAAACAGAGGATGTGATGCTCATAATAGTGTTTTCCGTGTATGAGCCAAGGATCTCAAAGCTATGAGCAGTTTGTGTCTCTAAAACTGCACAACACCTGTTCCACACATTCACAAGCACTCTATCTATTTATTTAATTCAATTACAGCTTGTGCTGTTAAATAATCTCACTAGGACATGACGTGATTTTCTGCGTGCTGAAGGTTTACGTAATGACATTCGTTAGTCAGATGGTACCGGTTTTTGGTATCTGAGCATTTTTACGAGTACAAGTACATTAGAGTGCAGTATCGGACCAGATTCCAATACCAATATTGGGATCCCTGCATCCCTACCACCAACTAGTCAATTTTGAAATTATGTCCTTTTACACATCTCTCTCTTAATCCCTTAAATGGTGCAAGGGAAAAAAAAAAGTTCTTGTTGACATTTTAGAATGCTGCTTTCTGCAAAAACCCTGGAATAAAGCATTCTCTTAAGTGCTTGTAAACCAGGTCATTTTTGCTGTATCTGGTTTTTATCGCACACCAAGACTCAGAGTTTACAGTTTTTGAGAAAATGAACATACAATTTAGTTGTCTCTCCATATTAAGTTGGGAAAGGAAAAAGTATTTAAACACACTTCAGCTTAAGAAGGACAAAAATATGCTAAATCTTATCAATGTAGCTTTGATTCGCACTTACTCTTCATAAGCTTATCAGAGAGCTCAAAAAGGCCACCAGTTGACTGGCCTTTATATGGAGTGCCTGTCCTGGAGGAGGGCTGTCTGGTGGGAGTTTCTGATCTTGAAGTGGGCTGGGGGGTTCCGGGTCTAGTCGCCCCCTCTGAGCTAACAGAATTCCGGTGGACAATCAGAGCCCTGGTATGGGAGTTAGAGTCCTGAGGGCTGGGGGTGTGAGGTCTGGAAGGGTTCTGGGAAGAGAAAGGGTCCTCGCCGTCTCCCTCGTACAGGGCAGAGGGTCTGCTGGGGTCATAGGGGGAGTCCGGGGATTCGGGAGAGTCCAGAGCAGAGGCAGGCTCAGCCAAGGTGCTTTGCTTAACCGAGTTCAGGCTATGCGCTCTAACCCGAGACCAGCTGGTAGAACGAAAGCTCTCAGCCTCAAGCCAGAAGCGGACCAGGTGCTCAGCCGAGCGGGTCTCCATGAAGTGTATGAAATAGGGCATGGCCACATTGTCCCGCAAGATCTGGTCTACAGTTTTTGAAAGCCGAGAGCGGGTCTCTTGAACCTGGTAGTTGACACTGGAGCGACCTGAAAAGCACAAGACATAGACTCTTAAATATGGGTCAATGAAGTGACGCTCATTTTTTGGTCTGAATCTATTAGGTTATTCAAAAATACATTAAAAATGCAATTCACACAAAACAATAACTTGAAAACATTTCTGACTGAGTAATTTTTATATTTTTGGGGTGCTTAAAAAAAATATTATTTAACTGGTGTAAATGTCTGGAGTAGAGTTAGACAGGTATATCTAGGTTTTACATATTAATTGTGCTGATAGTTGCTTTTTGGAACTCAGTTAACAGCACAAATCTATGCTGAAAGTTGACTGTGGCAGCGGGGGCATGGTCAAGTGCCTGCCCGGAGAGAGAGAAGCGGTAAGGGCACTTACACCTGAGATAAATTATGAATAACAACTGTCTCTAATTCCAGTGAGCATGGGGAGAGCGGATAAAACCACCCTCGCCACCAACAGAAGGGGGGAGAGAATGAGTCCAGTGTTGGCATCTGTCGATATTGTGTTCTGCTGAGTGTTTGCCGAAATTGATGTTTATTTTGAGTGTCACTGGACTTAATAAAAGCACAGGAAAAGTGCATATGCTATGCACAGGCAAAGGAAATAAATGGCCTTACCCATCTCACTGTTTCCATCTCCTGATTTACCTTTACATTGACAATAGTTTTTTGTTTTGTTTTTTTCCTCGGTGTTCCTTTGAGAATTTGATAAATCTGACTAAATGGAAAAATCCCTCATCAGCACATACATTGTGTTTCCAATGTCACATGTTGTGAATCATTATAATAATATATAGGCTATAAAAAGCTTAAGCCTACATTATTTCAAAATAATAGTATAAAATTAATAATTCTATAAAAAAACAATTATATAATTCATGAAAACTAAATATTGGCGCATATATATATATATATATATATATATATATTCATCATAATATTTTATTATTAGTTCTTACAAATAAGCAGTGAAACAATTGTATTAATTTTTAGAGAGAGAAAATTCAAAGGTGGTGTAACCAACATTCAGATACAGTAGCTATTCTGTTGTCAAGTGACAAGTACACAGTAAAACAGAAAGGACCCCTTTAGGCCCACATGGCTGTTTGTGAAGATTTATCAGATATTTTACCATTTTTATGATAATGCACATTTTGTTCAGGTCACATAGATAGCAATGTTAATGTTAGTGATTTGTTCAAATGCCTAAGCCCAAGTATGAGAAATAGTGACGCACCACTAACTAGCAATGCCTTTACAACACAGAAGACCTTTATTACCTCATTCAAGCACCAGATCTGGCATCTGACCAGATTTCACCCAGTCCTCTACTTATAATATCTAGCAGCAGCACATGCTTTGTTCCATAAATAAACACAAAAAAGCCGTGACCTCCTTTGAATGCTTCAAAAGGCCACACCTTCCTCTTTCAACACGACAGGACACCAGAGGACAGTTTGTTTAATCCATTTACTGGGAGGTGAACTCAACACAGGGATCCACACAATGAGGCCAAAGGATCATAATGCAAAGGACGGTACGGGAGCTGGAAAAGGCCATTTTGAGCAAAACAAATATTCCTATTTGTGTAGAGTTTTGATGGTAGAAACATTGTCCATTGATGTCACCTTGCAGCATTCCCTCAAGTTCAAAATTACAACACTGGTTTGTCAACACTTACATTTCAATGTTGCATTTCTTGAACCGTCATTGTAATCGAGGAGTTAGAACGTTATAACAAAGCAGAGACATTCCTTCTGAGGGCGATGAACACACTGAATTAACGCATTAAATGGACAGCCCTACTAAAATGTGATCGTCTTTATATAGGCTCAGAGTTTATATACTGTATGTGCATTACTCTAATGCTGTCAGTACTGATTTCTATGTAAGCTTCCCCATTGTTTATTAATGCATTTTTTCTTTTTCGTTCAAAAAAAAAAAAAAGAAAAAAGCATACCGTTCTTGGTAATGTCTGTGAATAAAATCAATTCCTCGATAATGCCAATCCCTAAATTAAACTACTCTGAGCACATGACAAAGTACAAAAAAATCCAATCAATATACATTGCCATTTATCAAGCACTGAAACATTGCTTGGTGCAAAGCAATCTGGAATAAATGTTAAACATTGTAACGGTCACCTCTTTGCAACCTGAACTTGTTCAGAATGTGAAATATTTGTGACACAGTGGGGGGCCTGGGTAGCTCAGCAAGTATTGACGCAGACTATCACCCCAGTTCGTTAGTGAATCACATGAAGACATGTCCAGGTATTATTTCACCTCAAATCAAAAGATTTTTTTTTTTATTTGCATAAAGAAAATTAAGCCTACAATTCTGATTTTTTTTTTTTTTTTTGTACTATGCCATTAATTTCATGACACTTCAGCACATCTTCCCCACTTATTCTCATTACCATAATGCAGCTGGACATTTCACTTCTGAGTTTAATTCTTATTATTCTACTTTACAAATGATTATTATTATCTTTACATATGAAAATACTGTAATCCAATGACTTAAATTAAAATCAAGAAAAAACAAAAGGCAGTACAATAAGTCCTATATATTTTGTATAAATACTAAACAATTAAAATAGTATATCAATCTTTTTCTGTTCGCAATAAAATAAAATAATGAGAATCATTTTTTTGCATTACAGTAATAAGAATTTAGGGGGTAAATGTGCTTGTCATGAAAATATCACTATGAATGCATAAATTATTAATAGTACAAAACCAGGCTCATTTCTGATCATTTTTTTATACAAAATGTAATTTTTTACTTTTTTATTTTGGCTGAAAAATGACCCCTATATGTTCTTTACCGGCTTTTTGAGATTCCTCCAAAAATTCACCCTAGCAGACATACTTAAAGTCAAGTTGGAGTGGAGAAGTTGGATTGAGAAGGCTTAGACCAATCGCACAACTGTAAAAAGGCTACGGGATTACGGCACTCCACATACAAATCCAGTGGGCCAGCAAGTTGCAAAAGCCATTTCACTAACTCTAAACACTCCAGAAATCTCCCTCCCTTCACAAATCCACTTCTAATGTGATAATTCCTGATTCCTCAGCCATGGACAAACGACGTCATATTTAGAGTGAGTTTAACACACTCAGCACAAAAGTCATAGATCAAATGCCACTACAAGCTCTGCCTTAATTAGCACTTAATGCCCAAATCAGACCAATCAAAACCATATCAGATCAGGGCGAACTGTGCAGTCTGCTAAAAGCATACGTCAAAAAAACAAAGTAGAGCAGCTTTGAGGACAACGGGTCTATAAAGATGAGGTCAGGCTGCCATCAAAGTCACCATCTTTAAGAGTTGACGTAACACAAATAAAACTCATTGAAACACACATTAAGTCACTTTGTGATATGTTCCCATCTGTTTTTAATCAGTGTATAAATATATTTATCTATGGCTGGTTTACCTAGGTCTCCAAAGTGTGCCGCCTCCATGTGGCTGGGCTGTTTTTTAAGGATGGCAGTGCGGCCACGGGCAAAGGAGTCCATGTTGGCTGAGATAGCATTAATGGCCACATGGCTGGGCCCTGCTGCTTCCAGTATAGCATGATGATTACGGCCGCTGAGGGAGGGGGACTGGGGGGACACTGGGGCTGGAGAGGATCAAACAGGTAAGGAACATTATTACAGCACTATCAGCACTATCAATCCACCAATTCATCTATTTAATGGAAATTAATGCACTGAAATTAATGCACTGACATTTTCTTACAATTTCCACAACCTCACCACCAAATGTTCTTAAACTCTGACATGTCCTTAACTGGCTAGTTATTCGTTTAAATCTACACTGAATAAAAAAAAAAACAGATTGTCCGATTCACTAAATCAGATTATTTGTGATCTACACAGCAAAATTGAGATTTAGCATGCTAATGTATGCTTTTGCTAACTAAAGTTAGTTAACTAGCACTTAACTTTATAAAATCAGTAATGTGACAAAAATATTATGTAAAACTGAAGAAATGCATTTCACATTTAAAATCACTTTGAGGCTACTAAATTGGGTCATTTAAATTAAATGTATTCCATTATGTTAAAATCATGTGAACAAATTACGTTTTCTGACATAATTTTTTTTTTTTTTTTAATGTACAATCTTCCAAAGCTTTTGGAAGTTACAACAGAAATTATGGAATTTTATGCCATAAACAGTAAATGCTTGAGGTTAGCCCACATTAAACAAACTGTATCTATATTGTTAATCAAACAGAGTTGGCAAAATATACTGGAATTACAATAATTCCACATTTCTGTGCCGAATCTGGCTATACACTACATATTAGCCAAATCTGTCTTGTTGTAATACCAATATACTACATGTGTGCAATGCTGTCAAACAAAAACCAATTCTTAAAAAGTTAAGTGTAAGCCTCTTGCCTTCAGAGAAGGTAAAATCATAACTATACTTAAACGATACATTCATCTAGTCAAAAAGTCAAATTGACGGTTATCGGTATCGCCAACAATGAGCTGTGAATCTTAGGTACCAGCCCAGAAAATCCATATTGGTGCATCTCTACACAAATCTGACAAGAATGACAAAAATAAAACAAAATTATAATCAGAAAGGAAAACCCATAAAAAGCTTGTTGTGCATGTCCTTTAAATAAACAGCAAGGAGTAAACACATGCAAAGTAAAAAAAAAAAAAGAGTAAGCAGTGTAATGCCCTCACCTTTGCTGGCTTTGGCATCTGCTGTTCTCTCAGGCTCCTTTCCTTTAGCTGTGAGTGAGAAAGCACAAGTAAAACTATTTACAATTACAAAATCAAACAGCTCTGCATCAGCATTTCTGGTCTGTCAAATGAAGCACAACAGATGTCTGAGAATACTTGTGCGGAGCCTCTTGTGCTCTCTCTCTCTCTCTCTCTGCAATCCATAAATTAAGAAAACAACAGCTCAGAAGAATGTGAGCAGGCACACTGACTGTCACTTTGCTTCTGTTATGTTTGATGGTTATTTGCATGGGGCGAGGCCTTGCGCTTGTGTGTTAACAATAACAACACAGTCAGAAAGACTAGCAAAATGAGACACAAACAACAAGAATTTCCAACAGACATGACAAGACTTTACCCATGTTACTGAGAACAATGAGGAAGAACCTTGTAAATATAAATTGTAAATATATATATTATAGCCTACAATTCTGTTTTAATGACCTCCATTGTATTAACTGAGAGAATATTTGTTGTTTTAAAAAATTATTTGAGTTTTTTCTTTCTACAGTTGGCTTTTGTTTTGTTTGTTTTTTGTAATGTACTGTTTGTATTTTTTTAATCTATTTCCTGTAAAGCTGCTTGAAAACCATGTGTATAGTAAGACTGAAACTGAATAGAGCCTTAAGAGCCTAAATGCAAACACGGATTTAGAATTGACAACTTAAATGAACGCTAATGGATGTTCTATAATATTTGGGGACCAATCCTAATTAAATCAAACAAGAATCATCCAAGAATCTTATAGGAACAAATTAAGAGGAATAGTTGATAAATGAAAATGCCATCACAGATGTGTATGTCTTTCTTTCTTCTGCTGAACACAAACAAATATTTTTAGATAAATATCTCACCTCTTCAAGTCCATACAATGCAAGTGAATATTGGCCAGAACTTTGAAGCTCAAAAAGCACATTAAGCCAGCATAAAGGTAATCAAGCTCCTGTGGTTTAATCCATGTCTTCTGAAGTGATCCAATCATATTTGAGTGATAAACAGCCCAAAATATAACTCCTTTTTTATCTTGATATTAGCAGTCTCCTTGGAATTCTTGATCAAAGTCCATTTCAAAGTCAGTCCATCTGTCGCCATCTTTGAAACACTCCAAGGCTACTATTTTATAGGTAAACGAGCTGCATAAAAGTGCATCTCCTATTTACTTGAATGGGGAAAGACCAAAATCTCTAAAAAGGTTGGTCAAAATTACAATCAAAGAACATATTTCAAAATCAGCAGTAAAATCTGATAAAAATGGTATCATAAATTGTGCTTCTTTAAGTCAGATCACGCTAAAAAAATGCTATTTGTCAGGCTGGTCCAGCTAATGCACATTCTCGAGTTGACTGACAGCCGATGTCTGTATCCAAAATGTGATTGGCTTTTTACCTGTAAGGCAGGACTTCCTTTTCTACATCCATTGGGCGTTACAATTTCTCCCATTCATTTTTAACATAAGTGCTCCGTCTCAGGGTAAACAGTCTTTATCATGATTTCAAGCTCGATTACAATTCCTAGCGCCATCTAGCACTCTGCACATGTGTTAAGCATGCACAAGTGTAATTGAGCTTGAAATCATGATCGTGCCTAAAGACTGCAATGGCAAGGTGTACAGTGATAAATGAGTTACATTTTGGTCTGTTCCCACCAAAGATCGATTGAATCACTTCAGAAGACATTTATTAAGCCCCTGGAGTTTTATGGATTACTTTTATGTTTCCTTTATCTGATTTTTGGACCTTAAACATTTTGGTCACCATTCACTTGCATTGTACTGGCCTACAGAGCTGAGATGTACTACTAAAATCTTGTTCATCTGATGTTCATCAGAAGAAAGAAAGTCATACACATCTAAGATGGCATGAGGGTGAGTCAATGATGAGAATTTGTTTGGGTAAACTATTGAAATAAATATTTTCATTAATTTTTTTCCCGTCTATCCATTAGACTCTTGACTCTTAGAGGATTCTTCCTTGATCTCATTAGGAAAGGTCCCAAATGATGATGGTCATTTTCTGACATAGGTCTCAATGACGGTTACAATTAAACCGGGAATATCTGATAACGCTTTAAGAGCTCTCTACACGGTGGGATAAAGACAGCAATGAATGAAACGAACCAAATGGCAGTTACTTCGAATAAAATACTTTTTGAAATGACATTTTCATGCGGAAATAAGCTCAAAGTCGGTCTAGAAAAGCCCAAACTCTCCGGCGAACATCCCATCATCGGGCTGAGCACTTCCTACCTTTCCGCCTGAAAAACGACATGATGAATCTGCAGCTGTGAACGCTTGCTCAGCTCAGAGACAACATCCCGTGAACTCCTGACTCCCTTCATTCATAAGACTCTTTCACGAGCAGCTTTCGCTTTGATAATCGACATCTGGGGTTACAGACAAAACCGAAAAACGTCCAGTCCCCACTCAGCTGGCCCAGTCGCCAATATTGTCAATAAACGCCTCACTTCCGGAGTGTCAGCGGCGGCACAGCGGCCGCTTGTGCTGGAATCATGGGAAAAGACCTGACAAATGAAAAGACTTAATTCCCATACAGGAGTGCGGTGTTGTACACCTGACTGCACTCGTTTTTGCAAAGTACTGCTAATTATCAAGTGGAGTGGGGTTGAAGCAGTGACCTGCAGTGTGACATGCTAAAGGCTACCACATCTAAAACAACACAATATTTCATATATTTATTATAGCCTACAATTCTGTTTTAATGACCTCCATTGTATTAATTGAGAAAATATTTGTTGTTTTAAAAAAATAATTTGTCAAACTGCAAATCTATGTAATATTGAAAAAGCAAAGCAAAGTGGTTAAAATGGCGAGGAGCTTAACCCATTTAAAGGAATAGTTCGCCCAAAAATATTTATTTATTTTTTATCATTTACTTAATGATAAATTTACTTACTTTACATTTACTAGAAAGAAGACTTTCTTTCTTCTGCTGAACATAAACTAAGATTTTTAGAAGAATTTTTCACCTCTGAGGGTCTATTCAATACAAGTGAATAGTGGCCAGAACGTTTAAAAAACTCCAAAAAGCACATAAAGGCAGCATAAAAGTAATCCATAAAACTCTAGTGGTTTAATCCATATCTTCAGACGTGATCCAATTGGTTTTGGACCAAAATGTATCTCCTTTTTCACTACAAATCTTGACATCAGCAGCCTCCTTGCCGATCATCATTTCAAGTTCAATTACACTTCCTAGCACAATATATGCACTAGGAAGTGCAATTGAGCTTGAAATCTTGATTGTGCCTAGATACTACAATGGCAAGATGTACAGTGAAAAGGAACATGTTTGGTCTGTTCTCACCCAAAACCATGTGGATTACTTTAGAAGTCATGGATTAAACCACTGGAGATTTATAGATACTTTTATGATGACTTCATGTCCTTTTTGGAGCTTCAAAGTTTTGGTTAACATACAATTGCATTGTATGGACCAACAGAGCTGAAATATTCTTCTAAAATCTTTGTTTGTGTTCGTCAGAAAAAATAAAGTCATACACATCTGGCTAGGCACGAGGGAGAGTAAATGATGAGAAATTTTATTTTTTTAACGGACTATCCCTTTAATCCCAATATTTTCCCCAGCTAAGTGAATACATCTATCCCTATGGTGAAAAAAAAATACATGCCTTTTCTACAATTATTTTAATTTTAGATATGAAAGTATGTGCTCTATTCTTGGTTACAATTGTTCAGTTTGACAATTGTCAGGTTCTTAAAATGAACCAATAGGAAATTGCAAACATTAACAGCTTAATAATGTTTTTTTACTGAAATGGGAAGAAAAGGAAGTGAGAAACCAATAATAACTGAATGTTTCTTTTTTTATTTACTTTATTTCATTTATTGTAAATATGAAATCTGTCATTTTATTATGGGACTTATCAGTTAATAATCAGTTACCAATTTAAAAATGAGGCTCTATTTTCCCACAAGTCACAATTGTGACCACTGACATGTGTGCTTATCCTGTGAGCGTGATATTAATGAACCAGAAAAATCTTATTAATAAATCAATAATAGACCCTTTAAACATTATATGTACCAAATGTGGAGTTGTTTGTTATTACAGTTTAACTTGACAAAGACACCATCTATCAAAGGGACAGTGAAATTTAATGGCTCTGGTCATGTGACTGCCCGAAACATGTAAAAATGCTCACATGAAATCAAGATACTCTGCACTTTCATTTAATAAGTTGGCAACACTTTAAAATACATCAACAACTCTTGTAGACCCTTCAAATTTCAAATAACCATTTTAACCTTACATTTAAGTTCAACTGGTAGAGCATTTAGCTAACAACACCAAGAATATGGGTTCAGTTCCCTGTGAATGCATGGACTGATAAAATATACAGCCCAAATGTGCTGTAACTGGATTTGGATAAAGCTTAAAGTATACTTTAAGGGGGTCATGATATGAGAAATGTAATTGTCTTGATCTTTTCATTGTCACTGTACTATAAATACATACCTTGATTTTCAGAACTCAAAACTTCCTCCTCACTGCAAAAACAGCATTTGTTGAAACCATTCCTCCACATTGTGACGTCACACTGTGGTAGTCATTTGCATTTGACCGCCTCCACAACACATCAAGACCTACTTTACCTTTAATCACTTCATAGCCCTGCCCAACAGTGGTGAGCAGTGGGATGGCAGGTAGAGAGAGCAGTCTTAAAGGAGAAGCAGCACCAAAACTGAGCGATTCTCACAGAGGGTGAACGGAGGGTGGAAAATGATCTTGTTTTACAAATAAATGACTGTTTTTTTTAATGCAAAACCTTTACTTACAATATTATAAGTGAACTCAAGGAACATATAAAGAAAAAAAGGCAGGTCATTACTCCTTTAATTTGAAATGGTTTTGATAATCTGAACACTTCTATGTCATTAAAGTCCATGAATCGAATCAAACTCTACAGTATTTTGGCACAAGTTCATCTGCCACTTTGTTAAAAGGCTAATACTAAAACAATTATTGGCCTGGTGCTTGTCCAGGTAAATTACAAATTGTGCTGGTTATAAAAACAGCATAAATAATACAATTATTTGCACATCTTTGGGCCTGTTTTTAGTAATATTAACAAATGTAATGTTTGAATTTAAGGACATTTGTGTTACTTGTGCATGCTAAACAGTCTTGATACTGTGTTGGTTCCAATGAAAATCTGGGTCTTGAAGTAAAACCATTTAAGAACCACTGCACAATTTTACACTTACAAGATCATCATATTCAGTTTGCAAACCTATGAACTGAGACTCATTCAACTGTTTTGAATCTAGGTCAGTCAGATAATGCCATACTCACATCACACTACATATGTTATGTCTTTTTCATTTATCTCTTAAATGTCTGAGGACAGTGTCTGTGTTGGCATTGTTATTGCTTAATCGCTTTATTGCAAAATCATTAGACTCATCTAAAAAGAAAAAAGCACTAAAATTGTAGTCTTTTATATTTCTACATTTATGCATTTGCTACAATGTTTCATATAAGAGTAAATGACTGCAATTATTTAAAAAAAAGAGATGCAGAATGCAACATTTCTCACTATCAACTTCTTTTTATTGCAAAAAAAACTTTTTAACAACGCCAACATATTTTTTAAACTTGCATTATGCATTGTGCATTATGACAAATGTAAACAAAACAAAAAAAGACAAAGTACTTAAATTTGACATGTTCTTCCAAAATTCTTTAACTTTATAGTTTCCCTTAATGATATCCCCAACCATTAAAGCCATAATCTAAAGCAGTTTCCCACTCTGAGAGTCTTC